>JAHZSR010000044.1:0-399179 GCA_025782845.1 Boletus coccyginus | reverse complement strand
CAGGATCACTACAGTCAAGTAAGTAAATAATATTTTCATTGATGAGCACTAAACTAAATACATTAACAAAGTACCACTACCCTCATCTTGAAACATCAACACCCACCAGGGGCTTGCTGTATCCTAGCAAGGCCGACCAGCAGCACACTTGACTAGAGCTACAGTAGTTGGTAGCCACTAGTTAACCTGTTGGTCAAGCACAGATGAATTATGGAAGAACTCCAGGAGGACAAGACTGGGGGGCCAGTCACAGTCTACCTGGGGATTTATATACTATCTAGGATTTGTACATGTTTGATACTATACAGTATCTATATATGATAATAAGCTATACATAGAGAGTCTGGGCATAGCCCTGTGAGTCAGTGTGAGTCAGATGGAGTCATACTGAGTCAAGGCAGAACTGAGCATAGCCATGAGGCAATGCGAGGCTGTGTGCACATTGCATACATGAGGTAGAGATAAGCATAGCCATACTGTATGTGCATAGAGCTACGATAAGACATAGCCGAGTATGCCAAGGGGAATGAGGCATGGAGGCAATGTGTAGCAGTGCACATGTGGGAAACATGAGGACATGATAAGGGAAGTGACTCATAGATAAGGTGACATGATAAGAGATAAGAGATAAGGCATGAGTCATGAGTAGTTGTGACAAGTCATAAGCATAGCTATGAGGCGATGTGAGGCAGTGCATGTCAGTGAGTCATGAATAACGAATAAGGAACATGAGGCATGACATGAGGCTGAGGATACTTGTGTGGCAGTGCAGAGCAGTGCAAGGACAATGTGAAGGCAATGTAAGACAGTGATGATGCTGTGGTTGATGAGCCAGGATGAAGTCACAGTATAGTCTTGTGGCAATGTGATGCTATGGCATGACAGTGCATGGCTGTGTTGTGATGAGTCATGGTGAGTCACAATGATAGAAAGCATAGCCATGATGCTGTGCGTGTCCACATGATATGACATGAGGTGAAGGCTAGTACATGCAAGGCGAGCTAATGTGTCATGTGGTTGAGCATGGGAGCATGATGTCATGTCATGTCATGTGACCAAATAGTCACATGGTCGTTATTGAGCGAGGGTGATGAGATCAATGAATGATAGAGGCTATTTAGTGAAATACTTTGTAGAAAGCTCAGAGAAATAGATATAAATAAGGGAAAAATAGAGGCAAATACCAGCGGTTGTAACACATCTAACCAGTCACCACATCACAGGGCATCTGACAGATACACACCACTGTCAACTCCCATTACTGGGCTATCAAGATCAGTGGTGTATGCTGCCTCTGAGTTTAATGAGCACAAGACAGATGCATTAGATGTCCTGAAGATTGGACTCAGGATAAGTCAAGCAGAACTCAATAACTTGTTTGAACAATGTGACCATTGTAGTCAGTGACAGAATCTAGCAGAAGGGCAGAGTTGCCCAGATCTCAGCCACTGCCTAGATGGATGAAAACGACTTGTTTATTTACCTAGCAGAAGGGCAGAGTTGTCCAGATCTATAGTACATTAGCTAGGAATGAAACTAAGTAAAAGTAAACTCACCTTAGCCACTGCCTAGATGAACGAAAACGACTGAGGTGCCAATAACCATAGAAAAGTATATATACTATGGGTGGAGGTATACTCACATTAGGTTACCTGGAATCTTATAGAAATGAACCTGAAGAAAGGCCCTAAAGTGTAGTAATAAATGAGCAAATGAAAGTTAAAGGTTAAGCGAATCTAAGGGTCATATAGACAGTGTACTTCCAAGGGTTCTGGTGCTTCCAGCTTTCGGAAGGGGCAGTGGGAATTTCGGAAGGGGGTCTGGAACTGAGTGGTTCTGAGGCTGGAACTGAAGTTCCAGCTGGAACCGTTTGAACTTAGGGTTGATCTTTGACAGTCAGAGCTTCATGCGAAGCACGCTGCATGTACATATCAAGGATATCAAGGCTAATCAAGAAAGTGACAGCCAGACAAGTGACATTGAGGAGGACACAAGTACCATGGAGGAGGATGTTGAAGAAGACACAGACACAAGCATTGTTGGAGAGCTCTGAGGGGAGTTGTTTTGGTTTTGGGGGCATTTTTGGTTGACTCTTATATACTGTGTGGTGATAATGATTCTCTCTTTCTTTTGTTTATCTGTGTTTAGCGGTTTGGGGGGTCTTACTTTACGGTATTGCAGGTACTTGTGTTTCTTGTCTTCTTTTTAGCCGATAAAAGTCCCGAGTGGTAACAAGCGACACAGCACTGGCCAGAACGGGCTACAGTAGATCGATCGGCCAACGTCACTAATACCCTCAACGTTCGATGTTCGTCAACATTTTCGTCTGCTAGCTTCGTTGTGTTACTCGGGATGGCTACGAAAATGGTCACAGAAGGGGAGTCTGCCGAGCTCAGGCACTTCAGGGAGCAGTGGAGGGAAGAGGTCCGCCTGCGGCGGGGAGAACAGCAGCTGCAGGTCCAACAGCAGGGTACTGCGGCGGAACCCAGCCAACACAAGGTGTCTTCCCCCGAGGCAAACGCTCGCTCTCATGTGCCGCCTCGCGCTGCTCTGCCTGAAACAGAAGTCAAGCTGTCCGCGACGTCCGTTCCCAGCGCCTCGTACTGGCCGGCCCTGCATACCCCACATGCCCAGAGTCCTCTCAGCGGAAACATCGCGCGTGCCGTCGAAATCTATCGTAGCGCTGTGCAACACGAGCAGGAAAGCGACTTGGACGAGGCGCTAAGGTTGTATCGCCACGCATTCCGACTCAATCCAGATGTCGACCGTGTATACTTCAAGGAAGAGCAGAGGCTGCAACAACTTGGCCGCACCATTATCAGTTTGGGCCACAAGAAGACGGCCTCTGCGAGCAGAGGTGAAGGGACCGAGGGCAAAGAGGGTCGCACCATGTGGCCTGCGGAGGGCAAGGAATCAGTGTACATGAATGGGATTCTCTCCAAGGTTCTGGAATGTTTCCCAGAAGTATTGACGTTCGAGCCAGAGGATGACAGGGAAGGTGTGCCGATCAATATGATCCCGCAGGAGTTGCTATTATCCATCTTGCGCAATCTTGACACGATGACTTTGGAGCGCTTCGCGACTGTGAGCCGTAAGGCGCGCATCCTTAGTCTCGACCCGTCAATATGGAGGTATGGTTATCCCTTGTCCCAGGACACCAATGTGACGCTCTCCGATGATAGGGATTTTGTATATTTGGCATATAAACCACCACAAATTCCCGAGGCCGTCACAGTGGAAACGATAGTCGACGGGTATGATTGCAACTATCGGCAAACGTACATTGAGCATCCAAGATTGAGATTGGATGGGGTATATATCGCTGTATGCCACTACGTGTGAGTTTCTCGTGCCATACCCTATTCCGTCTCTTGACTGCTTCTCTTGAAAGTCGGAGAGGTCTCGGCGAGAACGCCTGGGTCAACGTAGGTAACGGACTCTGACCGCCAACTAGTATTGCTCATGCAAAGGCGTAGGTCAGCCACCTCGTCACGTACCATCGTTATCTGTAAGTCGTCTCTGCAACGCCTCGTCAATGCTGATGCACGTGCCTCAGTCGATTCTTCCCAGACGGACAAGTTCTCTCCCTTTTGGCCAACGAAGAATACCAGCCCACACTCGTCATACCCATGCTCAAGCCCTCGTTGCGTATGAAGGTCCCAGTTTTATCCTGCTCCAAAGCAAGTCACTCACCCGCCCGCTCACCACAGGGGTTCTACATTGGCGACTGGCGACTCGAAGGATCGCGCGTCCTGATCACCAACCTTGTCGAGAGGTATCCGCACGCGACGCACGCGTCATCCGCCCACCCCTCCCATCACAGCCACACCCCTCAACCGACTCGCTACCACTTCCAGATGACGCTCGCGCTCCGTTCAAAACCTCTCGGTCGATGGAACAAACTCGATCTCGTCTCGTACGAGTCGGTGAACATCGAGGACGAAGAGGTTGTATCGCTCCCTTTGAAGCACGAGCGGCCGTTTTGGTTCTCCAAGGTGAAGAGTTGGCAGGGTTATTAGCCTTTTTGCGTGGGCTCGCGAGCTACGGCCTGTTGGCCTGGAGCCATGGCGATTCTTTCCTGTTACTTCATCTTTGAGTGCTTGGTCGGCGCTGCGATCTGTTTCGCATCTGGGATAATCTTCCTTGCTCTTGTTGACAAACTCGATGTAACTGCTTGTATTAGCTTGGATAAACGAACTCTGTATCGATTCCATTGAACCAGAAGCTGCAGCGACACGAGCCGGATCACGCCAAGATGGGATATGAAAACGAAGAAACTTGTCCGTATGATACACAAGCTGTGACTGAGCTACGCTAACCCATGTATTTCCATTACTTCTGTCCTTCCCTTTTAACTCTTCGTCTTCTACAACTACTACCAGATCAGTCTCGCAACTTTTCCTGTGATCACAAATGTGTAACGGGGATGGTAAGGAGGGGGTGGGGGGAACGAAACGAACGAGTGACAAGACAAAGAGGTACCACCAGCGTAGAGAACCACGGCAAATCCAGAACAACGATTTCCCTTTTAGACCACAAAGAACACAAGAGATGCAAGAAATACGAGGGGACGACTAAACAAGATAACGCGACGCGGCGAGTAAAGGGTATGATAACATGAATGGTGAACTATCATCGTAAGCAAGACATGCGACACGTCAAAGGTTGTGGAGGGAACCCAGGATCGTAATGTTTCGTGACCGGTCGGGGAGATTAGGTTGTCGCCTTGGAATGAGTGTACGGTATGTGTGGTTTGGGGTCTTGGGTCGAGCGTCGGCTGGAAATACGTGTTCTGTGCGGAGACAGGGGAAGCGCGCGAGCAATTCATGCCGCGCTATAAAGGAACAGGTTGTTCGTTGCAGCGATCTGCGGCACGTCAGCCTCATTCACACCTGCGTGATAGAGGATGACACTCACAGCAATCGTGTTCTCCCTCGGATGCCAGCTCGCGTGGAGAATTTTCTTGTTAAAATCTAATGTTTCCATCTGCATCGCATCTCTCAGACCACCTGGTCGACCGTTCTTTAGCCCGTTCTTGTTCGGTAGCGGCCCACCCATCTTTTTCGCTTTAAACGCAGACTTGTCAGCTTGCAGGACAACATCACCAGTCGTCTCCGTGTCAAATATGCGGAAGAAATTATGGTACGATCCAGTGAGGACGTGCCTAGATAAGCGAGATCAAACGTGATCTGAATAGAGCAGAAAAAGGGTACGCACTTATCATCACCACCCCAGTTACACTCGAACTTATCGAAAATGCAGTCATTCTCATACAGGTCACAGAGCTTCCCGCGGAGGTGGTCGTGTATGGGAATCGTCTTAATTGGTCGTGACTCCATATTAATGTCCCAGATCTTCAGGGACAAGTAGTCTCTCGATAGGATGTATCGCCCATCATGGCTGAATTTGACATCAGATATGGAAGAGATGATTTCAGAGAAGAATGAGCGTGCTGATGGATCCTCTTCCTCCTCGAAACCTGTCAAACCCGATAAGGAGGGTAATTCACATGACCATGAGTAACGACGCACATTTTGCGTGACGATCACACAGTGCCGAGTCGCGCATGTCCGCCAGCTTGATGTTACTCTTTGAACTCGAGTACATAAACAAGTTGCAATGTTGTGGATGGAACTCGGCAGCGGTGATGACCTCTGTGAGCTCCTCCATATTGATAGGTTTGATGTCTACGATGTCTGACGTGGCAAGGTGAGTGGCCACGCGATCGTAGCAGGGAATCGGAGGCGTACTGAAACTCTGGTCACTGATACCCAGATTCCACAAGTTGACACGGAGATCGTCTGCGGAAATGTAGGTCTCCTGGTCCGAATTGACGGAGATAGAGTGGATGTGGTATGCATGCGCATTGGCGTAAACTTTCCGAGGGATTGCAGCAATGATATTGTCCTGCTGTACCATGCGGGGAAGTCTGAGGTGTGTACGTGACCGGGGTGGTGTAATGGGCCGCTGGCCTTCATAGTGGTTCGATTCTGAGACGACTCGCAGCGACTTTTCAAACACTTTCCAGAGTTTGATTGTTTTGTCTGGGGTAACCAAGAAAGCTGAACTGGCGGCGACAACAGAAAGAGAATGAGTGCGTACCGTTGGTGGACAAGAGGAAATGAGCCGTGTTTTGCCGTTTGCACCATTTGATCTTGTTGATCTTTTCTTCGATTTCTAGCGACTTGAGGTAGTCGAATTCTGGTTCATGTGATTGAAATTCAGTATAGAACTTGTATTCACAGCCTTTTTTCTGCACGGGTATTCGTCGATATGGAGTAGGGTTGAGTGGAATGGCAATCGGAGGGAATCAGCCGCGAAGGGCAGCAAGGGAGGCTACTCACCGACTCGTTCCGTTCGAAGAGGACGACACGGCCACCCTTGTCGCCCGTTGCAAGGTAGTTGCCGGTGGAGTCAAACTCAACGGTGGATATGATGTCGGCTAATCAGGGTCAGAGGATGGGGGATCAGGGCAGAGAGCGAGAGGGCCGCACCTTCGGTGATGTCTTCGACCTCGCCCTTGTCGCCGAAACACTGCGCAAATCGCCAGCCACCTGAGCCTGAGGGATCGATGTCCATGATGGGGGATTGAAAGGGTCTGTGCGCGATGTCGTGAGTGTCTGTGTCTAAGAAATGGTGTTTGAGCAGTCAAAGAGTCGACCCAACGGAACCTCGTCTGGCGCCCCTCCTTGCTCGCCTGGCATTTGTTGTGCCCTTGTTTGGCCACACCACACCAACCCACCTCCGACTTGTACCGCGTCCATATCCACTTCAACAATGCCCATTGCACCTATCACTGGAAGGCTTAGAAAGGGCCTCTGGCGCGATATTTCTGTCGCCCTTGGCCTCGGTCTCGGCGCGGGGTACGCGTTCTGGTACGTCTGCTCGTCCATCCTTTTTTTCGCTGTCTCACTTTCGGAAAAGGTATGGCTACCATCTCAAAGCAGGTATGACCACACACGTGCGCATGATAGCCTAGATTCAATTTTTGTAGTGGAACGCCGTGAGGAGTACTACCTAAAAATCGAGCGGGAGAGAGCACAAGCTCAAGCAGCATAACTGTTGTCGTTCGCCGGCTACACAGCCCTGCCTCTTGGGCTTACGCCACCGCAGCTGTACACACCAGAATATATGGCCCATCGTCTTCATCCCAGTTGCATTCTTGTAGCGTTGATGCATGTGGTGCTGAGCACTCCCGTTCCAGACACTGTTTTTGTATCGCCTGACCCCACGGCATAAAACGAGGGTATAAATAAGACATGGGTAGGTTAACCAAAGGACGATCGATCTGTACTGCTCAGATGAAAACGAACATAATCTATGGCACCGTCGGCCCGAAGCAACATTAAGCGTCCCAGCGAACTGGATAAACTGAATCAATTATTTGAGCAACCCAAGTCGCTTGAGTTCCTCGCAGCTGACAAATGTCTCGGCCTGGATACTCCTCACTTTCTCCCAGTCCGTCCCGATACCGAATAACCCAACCTCGGCCTCCTTCCGTTTCTCCCGCCTGTTGACGTCCCGTTGGCATTGCGTGTATAGATTTTGCGTATACACTTGCTCAATGTTGGACTCGAAGCGGGAGAGAGCAGACCCCCGGCGGTACTGGCCAGTTGCCATGTCAGCAGCGATACCAGGGTGTCCATGAAAGTCGCGCGAGTTGACATAATAATTTATGTGCAGGTTATTCGTCTGCCGTTCGAGATCAAATCTTGACGTCCTCGTGAATTGAAACCGAGGGTCCGGAACCGTAGGCGTCGAAAAGATGTCGGGGAGCATGGACAAAAAGGAGAACGCGAAAAGGATGATGAGAGGGAGGAGTTGCGTGAGTATCGAGCGTGTCTGGGGTGGTTCACCCTGTGGAGTTCCTTGCGGACGTCCGTTCGTACGAACGCGCGTCGTCCGGAATCCGCCCGGCCCAAAGCTTGCAGTGAACATAGGCCCCCCAAACGGGCCAGGCCCGAAAGCGCCGCCGTTCATTCCCATACCACCACCACCAAAGAACATGTTGAACAGGTCTTCGGGCGACATTTCACCCTCAAAACCACCAGCGAACGGTGACGGTGAGAAACCGGGTGAGAAACCGGATGACGACATGCCGCTGAATCGCGATTCTGGGTCGGAGCCATGTTGGTCGAACGCAGCTCGCTTTTGTGGGTCTGGGAGTCGGGTCGAGGCGTGAACAGATGAAAGATACGAAATACGCACCTGATACCACTTGGAACGCTTTCGAAACCACTGTTAACCAGATCAGCTGAAATGTATGACGGAGAGAAACCAGTCTTGTGTGACATACTCTTGAAAGCCTCGTCGGCCCCAGGTGCTCCGTTCTTGTCAGGATGCAGCGCAAGCGCGAGCTATCAAGAGTCCACCTCAACAACCCAGTCCTCAGTCGACCACTGACATGTATACCTTTCGATAAGCCTTCTTAATATCAGCCTCTTCGCAGCCCTTCTTGACGCCCAGGATCTCGTAGTAGTCCGTAGCTTTGCACGCCCGGACCCGCTTCACGACGTTCAGCTGGTCGGCGGTATACTCCCTCTTCTCCCCGTTCATACCTCCCGCCGTCCCCTCCGCCTTTGCACTGGCCCGGCGTTTCGTCCCAGCAGCCGAAGGATGTGTCTCCGTCGATGACGATGACGCGGTGGTCGCATTCGCATTGGTCGTACCGGAAGACGGACCAGCCGACTTCGCCGCCGCCGCTGCAGATTCAATAGACTCTTTGAGTATTCCTGCTTCCGGCGTGGCGAACAGAGAGATGGATTTTTGGCAGAATTTGCGCGCGGAGGGAAAGTTGCCTGCGTCCCTGTGTTTCTGAGCGATTCGCAGGCACTTGAGGGCTTCGTCTTTGTTGCTCTCCATCGTGTACGAAGATGCGCGCGCACGAGTGATGGATGAAACCAGGCAACCGTTGAACTTGTCTTGGCTAAGTCGAAGGAACTTGTTCCGCTGGTGAGAATTCGGCAGCAGAGATGCAGCCTCGGCACGACAACTCCTTGACACATCGCGAAAGGTAAAATTGGCATAAGGATCAAGGCAATGCAAGTACATTAAGCAAAATGGTATTATGGAGATGGTATCAAATTCTAGTAGACGCCAGGGATAAACTTATACTTCACGATGGAGCAGTAACGCTCCCAGTCCTTCCCATACTTAATAGAGCAGCGTTCAAAGTCACGACCACAGCGATGAATGAGAACTGTGATGAAGAAGACAGAATAGTAATACGGGATGATGGTTGCCCCACCAATGACCACACCCCAACAGAAGGACATGACCCAGTCGGCGACGTAGTTCTAGTAGGAAGTCAAGATATGTTCATGCAGGGCAATGCGCAAAAGAAGACATACAGGTTTGCGAGAGTACCTCCACCAACCACTGATCAACAGGCGGTTGCTGCGTACAACCTTAGATGGCATATCGAGCGAGAACTGGTGAACCTACCCGTGGGCAGTTTGGATGAATTCTGGATTCTTCAGGGTACCCCAGGGCAGCTGAGGGAACGTGTTGCGGAACGTGGTAATACCCTGAGTGTGCATTTTGAAGCGGCTCTTTTGCGACATGGAGGTATCCCAGCTGTGGTGCATAGTCAAAAAGAATGCATCTACTGAGGCGAGTAGAAACCTTACATGTAGTACGCAGTGAGGAGTGTAGTGAACAGCAGGACGTAAGTTGGAGTAGAGAATTGGTACTTGGAGGGGTCATGTGAAGCCATGTAAACCACAGAGTACACATATGTCTAAAATAAGGGTTAGCGCTTGAGTCCACATGCCAAGAGTGACAGGGCGCACAAATGGGACACCGGCGAAATTCCAGAAAATAACCATGAAGCCCCACTTCTCGTGGAACATATCCCAGGTTTGGGGAATACATTCCTCCCCTTTTCCACTATGCGCGTGTGTGTTGAGAACAGGTCATCGACAAGTTGATAACACGCACCAAGCGTTCAGATAAAGCCAGGTAGCCAGAATCATGAATGCCATGTTCTGACCAAACTAAGTAAACAGCGAAGATCACCAAGCGAGCTGAAACTTACGGGTGTGACATATCCATACTGTTCGTACTGGTGACAACCACCAGAGACCGCCAAAAAGAAGACAATGACCCAAGGAATGCGAACCTCTGCCCACATCTTGAGGTCAATAGGGCCAATGCGAGGGTTCAAGCAAGCACCCATAAAGACGTCGTAGATGAAATTGCCGGACATGCGAATTTGGTTACCAGTTGCGACAGTGAGGAAATACATCCCAAAGGAGACTGCGAAACCGTAGATCATCGCCACCGACATGATATGACCGTAGTTGTTGATAATTTCTGTAAGTCGGAAGATGCTGTAGTAGTGGAGCGCCGCGGCAGTGATCATTGTGATGTAGATGGACCAGAGGGCATTGCAGTTGTACATCAGCGTCTTGTAACCGAGGGAAGGGACCGGGAGTCCCTCCTGCTGGTAGCCTGGCACGACCCAAGCAAGGAAGAGTTGATAGACGATGAGACCGGTGTAAACTTTCCAGGCATAGGCATTCGGGCTAGCATCCTGGGTAGGGGTCATCGACCGTCGGTGTCCAAGACTCGCAAAAGACTTACATCGCGAACATGAACCCACATGCGGTGAAGGAAGGGAACAATGTCGTCCATGGAAGTAGGTGCAACAAGTTTCCCGTCATAGAACCAAAGACAAATCCAGAGGTAATACATCAGTATTGGAAATCCAATCATCATAGCTGTGACACCCCATGGGCCACCGAACTCGTATCTGTGCGATATGCTGGTAAGCACGGGTCGCGTTCTAGAGACGGTCTACTCACGTCTGGTGTTGGTCCAGGAGCTGGTCGGTTTTACGGCCCTCGTCTGTGGTGGTCGTGGGGACAGCAGACCGCTGTGGGTCGACGCTCCGCTGCCGCAATTGGCCGTTGGTTGCACCGTATGACTGCGACATGATGGCGTCTGTAAAACCGGACGTTCCAATTTTTAAATTGACGAACGACGATCAATGCCGCGGAGCCTGAAATATATTTCGAGCGCCTCTCGTAAGTTTGTTTGTTTCGGATGGAACGTTCCGTGTTGCTGACCACGACGACGACCACGTCCCTCCGAACTCGTCCTACGGTAGGAGATACTATATATTGCAGGTTTCGTGTTTCTTTTACCTCCTGTGCTCCATGGCCTCCTCTGTGTTCTACAAATTTAAATCTCAAAAGGACGAGTCAAGGGTGACTTTTGACGGCACTGCGATCTCTGTGTTTGACTTGAAAAGAGACATCATCCTTGCTAATAACCTCGGTAAGGCCAACGACTTTGATCTCTATGTCTACGATGCGTCCACCAACCAAGGTAGGTTCACTTCTGCGGCATTGCTGTTCGAATTCTGACACTCATTCCTTCAGAATACAGGGATGACTCTCAAGTCATTCCCAGGTCATCCTCTGTTGTCGTAAAGCGTATGCCCTCCCAGCGTCCGGGGAAAGGCAAGGCAGCCATGTACACTGCCGGGATCAATGGAGGTACATCCGTTCCGATTTCTGAGACTGTTCAGAGACCAGGTGGCAGTAGTGCATGGCACAAGGGTGCTATGTCGAAACGCTTCGACCTGAAAGAAGAATACCCGTCCTCCAAAAATTTAGCTCCCGTACGTAGTTGCTCTAAATGAGCGCACCGCTCTCGCCCACCGGCGAGTCTTACCTTCTCCGCAGTCAAGCACTGCGGTGACCATTCCGAAAACCTCGGTCACCAAGGAAGACGAGGCTGCTGCAATGGCAGCCATGTTTCAGGCCCAGACGGCCAACTGGGAGGAAACCCAGGAAAAGATGTCTCAGTTGGTGTCTCGTTTACGCGGTTCTTCTGCTTTGTGTAGTAGAATCAAGTCTCATAACATGACTTTTGTTTTGCCCTTTGATCGAAACAGTGCTGTTCGAATATATAATAATCCCCGCGGAACATCGTTCGGGCGCGGTGGCAAGCCCTTTGTTCCACACCAGTCCCATACTCCCGAACGTCCTTTACCACCATCGTATGTATGCTACCGTTGTGGTCAGAAAGGTGAGCTGTCGTTGCTTTTTCGTGTCGTTGTTACTTCATGTTCTTCCAGGTCATTGGATCCAAGACTGCCCAACGAATAGCGATCGCGAGTTCGATAACAAACCCCGCATCAAACGAACTACGGGTATCCCGCGCAGCTTTCTTAAGGCGGTGGAGAATCCCAACAAGGGTGAGATTGCTCAGGGCGTGATGGTCACTCCCGAGGGAGGTTATGTCGTCGCTCAACCCGATTCGTAAGTCCGTACATCTCATCGTTAGTTGGCAGTCACTCAGTCCAGCAGGGTATCGTGGCAAAAGCAGGTATCTCGGTCGAAAGGCCCCTCCGTAGCAGACATTCGCGAACGACCTCCGACAGACCCTGCACTCGCGTGTCCAATAGACAACAGACTTTTCCGCGATGCCGTGAAAACGCCGTGTTGTGAAACCACGTATTGCGAGGAATGTATCCAGACTCATCTTCTTGAGCGAGACTTTGTTTGTCCGAAGTGTGGCAAGAAGATTCCATCTCTTGACAAATTGGTCATGGATAAACCTATGCGAACAAAAGTCGAAGATCACATTTATAAGGTGATTGAGCAGAGTAGAAAGGAGATTGATGAGGAAAGTGTGATGAACACCGGTGCGATAGCTGGTGAACAGGTACTCGGTATTCATGCTGCTATTCGACATTGTAGCGCTAACCTCCTCCAACAGGCACCCCAGGGGGACATCGATGATTTCTATTCAGATCAACAGGGTGGCATGGACGTGCCTCAGATGATAGTCGACAGCATTCCTCAGCTTCAGGCTCAGATCAACCAGTTATCCATAATGATGCAGAACACTTCATTACCCGAACATGTGCGACATTCTTCGGAGATGAAATATCATCAACTTCAGATGCAGCTCCAACAAGCACAGGCCCTTGCGGCAACACTTGCAGTCGCAACTACCTTGCAGCAGCAACAGCAACAGCAACAGCAACAGCAACAACAGCAGATGCAGAGCGCCGCTGGTGTAGTGGGCTATAGCATGCCTGGATACCAACAAACAGAGACGCAGTGGCCGATCTCGTTTACGAATCAGCAACCTGCTGGTCAGGACTCAGCATACCAGCGATTACCGCTCAATAATAGACGACGAAATTTGAAACGCGAACGTCCGTCAGACTTTTTGGAGGTCGGCGGGGAGAGCGATAGCAAGGCCCCACGGTACTGGGAATAAGCAGTCCATTTGGAGGTTTGATCGATGATCCGTCCACCTTGCTCTAGATTCGTAATGGCAGCTGCGTCGTGCATGTACATTCAGTGCATTCCATAAAATAAACCGATTTTTATTTGAGGCGTGGTTTGTCAGACAAAAAATGGCGTGACGGATGGGGTGACAGAGCGCGAACGTGACTCGAATAAAACACGCCACTCACGCGTTTGGCGTCGCACTTGAACCCTCCGATCATGACCAAGGCAACATCCAAAAACCAAAAGTCCATCACTTCATTCTTTGGTAGAGGCGACAAGAAGCCTGCGGTCAAGATAGCCGGAAACTCGGTGAAGAAAACTGACGACGAGTCCAGCGCTGAGGAGGCCGACGATGATGCAGAACCCGAGGTCTCTGACGAAGATGACAGCCCGGTACAGTATTCCAAGACAGACGGCAGGATCGAATCTTCCAATCTTCCCCCTCTTCATCACATTCCTACCATGTTTTCCGACCTCGTTTCCCGCATTCCTCAGATCAAGGGCGTCGCAGAGCGCGTCAGAGGCAGAAAGCTTCGCATCGCCACCATGTGTTCCGGCACAGAGTCTCCTCTTCTCGCCCTGGAATTGATATGCCAGTCCATTCAGGAGCAGTACGGCATACCGTTGGAGTTTGAACACGTCTTTTCATGCGAAATAGAACCATTCAAGCAGGCGTACATCGAGCGCAATTTCAGGCCGCCTCTTCTGTTCCGCGACGTGTGCGAGCTTGGAGATAGTGAAGCGTATGTGCTCTTGTGGACAGCTTGGTTGGGGTCTGACGTCGTTCTGCAGCACGACTGCATATGGTGCATTAGCCCCTGTTCCCGGTGACGTGGACTTGCTTGTCGCGGGCACATCTTGCGTTGACTATTCCAATCTCAATAACGAGAAAAAAGGAATCGACGCAGGAGGAGAGTCGGGACGAACGTTTCACGGCATGATGTCTTGGGTCACCAACCATAGACCACCCCTGGTCATTCTGGAGAACGTCTGCTCTGCGCCATGGCCCAATGTCAAGGAGTACTTCGGGCGCCAGGGTTACAGCGCGGAATTTATGCGATTGGACACAAAACAATTCTATATTCCGCACACTCGCACCCGTGTTTATTTGCTCGCTGTCGACAAGCGGTCGTCCCAGTTGCCAGCCGAGTGGAAGAATTGGGTAACGAACAAACTAAAGCGTCCCGCTTCGTCGACTTTGGATGCATTCCTTCTCCCATCAGATGACTTGCGCATCCACCAAGCTAGAGAGATGCTTGTTCGATCTAGTGGGGCGTCGGAATCCCGCACTGGACGATTTGACTGGACGAGATGTGAGTCCAGACATGCGCGAGCCAGGCTCGAAGAGTCTTTAGGTCCGAAACGTCCGCTGACTAACTGGGAGGAAGGTAAGCTTCTTGCATTGGTTTCTGATCCATCGCCTCAATTTCGTGAATGTAAGGTGGTGCTTGTCGTCTGCCAGACTTTGCTTGGCAAGATTGGGGAGCACGACAAGTTGAGCGTGTTTGGGACTTGATGGACATCAGTATCCTCCGTTCTGCCAAAATTGGCGTCGACCCATCCTACAAAACGTGAGTGATAACGCAAATAATGTTGGTAGTGTGGACCGTTCTCACCCTTCTCAGATTCGTCTGGAATCTTTCGCAAAACGTCGATCGCTCTACCGGCTCGAGCAAGGCAGGTATATGTCCATGTCTTACTCCATCCATGATCCCCTATATCACCAATCGCGGTGGACCCATGGTTGGAGCCGAGGCGTTAGCTATGCAAGGTCTTCCAGTGGACAAGCTGCTTCTTACACGAGAAAGTCAGGACGAACTCGCCGATCTCGCTGGTAACGCCATGTCTTCAACAGTCGTGGGGTCTTGTATACTCGCTGCGCTGGTTGTCGGCAAGGAGCTTCTGAAGGCGGGAGATGATAAAGAGACTTACGAGATGAAGAAGCTTGAAGTCGAATCTCAAGTAGAAGATATGGATACCATGGACGTCGATTCCACACCAAAGTCCCGTGTGGAAGACCGCATTTCTGGCCTTGAGCAGTTGGCCGAACAACCGCTGGACCTGTGCAAGGTGGATATGGACTCGGTGAAGGACGTTCTCGAGCACGCGGCCCGGAGTGTACGACTCTGCCTCTGCGAGGGTCGCAAGGGTATCACGACGAGGGAACTACTTTGCTGTCAGGACTGTGGTTCGTCTTCCTGTAAGAAGTGCGCCGGACGTCCCGAACACAACTTCGAACTGCTGGATGTGCAGACAGTCACACGTATCCCTCCTGGGACTTTCGTCAGGGAGCTCAAATCCATCCTACCTATGTGCTTGTCGATCAGTGGTACCACCGCAGAGCTCCTTGACAATCTCAAGTCCAGTTCCAACGTAACTATACCCGAGAAGCGTTGGGTTAGTTGGCGATCTGCAGTTGTCCGGGCCACTAGCTCGGAGTTGCGTTTTGTGGAGCTCAAGAGGCAAGAGGTCTGGTCTGCAGTTTACCAGTCCACATCAGCTTCTTTCGAGTTGTACCTTGACCCCAAGCAGACGGAGTGGCGACTGTATGGAATTCCTCTAGAGAGCGAACCCGCGAACGCAGAGATCCGTCGTCTTCTACAGCTCCCTGTCGCTAGATTCAAATGCCAGCGCGGCCTGCTGCAAGGTCACTGGCAGTTTGCTTTACCCTGCAACAGCGAGATTACCGTGACCGTGACTGGCAGCGAGACCCTTGTGCCTTCCTGGGGATCTCGGCTTGGCTTATTGGGGGAAGAATTCAGGGAAGCTCGTGTCCATTCGCATCTGAAAATCACTGTGCCGGCAGAGGAGGTGTCCTTACTCGATCGTGACATCTCTGGGACGTATGCTCTCTTGGACAAGTGCGGTACAGCCTGTAGCGCTCTTCACAAGCGCGAACCTACTCCCGAGGACAGCGATCTCCCACCGTTGTTCATGATGCTCGACCCCACGCGGTGTGGTGACCCTAAAGACGACGCATTCGTTTTCACGACTACCATTCGAAGATACGACTATGGCGAATTCCGGCCAATGATCTGCAAACTTGCTGGTTCGTGGAGACAGTCAGATGTTCAGGGCGATCAATCGGTCAGATGCCACATCCCCTTGCTATGGGTTTCTTCAGACAGAGTGTCGCTCCAGGTAAGCTTGCATGAGTCTTATTTATCTTACGCTAGGGTTCATGTATTCGTAGTCTTCCCAGCTCACTGGGGCGCATTTCGCTGTTCCTCGGGGTTCGCTGGAAGTGGTTGTCAACACAGATGCTTGTGCCAGAGCCGTTGCTTTGTTGTCCTGCTCGGTACCTCTTGCGGATGATGCTGGCCCCGAGTGGCCGCGTCAGGAATGGAGGGAAGTCGACAAAATTGATGAGCGCACGACGTTCAGGTCATTGGCTTGGCTGCTCGAACGTATTCGGCACGTCGACGACAACTTACACAGGTGGCAGACAGTCGACATGCCTGAGGATCTGCACCAATGCCAACGGTGTGCTCCGACGCCTCCCACCATCAAGTGGAGCAAGACCGGAAAGAAAATCGCCGCCATCGAGGATTCACAAGAAGCTGGGCAATACGAGCGCGATCTGAAACTTCGTCCCAGCCCATTCGTCACTCAACTCCGTCTGGAAGAGAACATTGGTGTAGTTAAAGTTGGCCTCAACATCTCTTCGTTATTACATCGTGCCCTGTCCCGTCTTCCTTCGGAGAATCGTCCAGAACGACCTTCGCTATCATGGCGTTTGGACACCGACTTTGCTCCTGCGGTCAAGATGCAACTCCCGCAGTTCGCGCTCAAGAGTAACAGGGAAGACCCCGAACACAGCCAACCGCCCAATTTCAAGCTCGACCTTCGTAAGGAACAGTTGCGTTCCTTGACCTGGATGCTTGAGCGAGAGGCTATTGACGCTGCTCCATTCGTCGAAGAAGAGATTTCGGAGGCGATTCTCGAGCCTCTGGGTTGGCGTGCAGAGGGCCGTGTACAGAGACCTGTCAAAGTCAGGGGTGGTGTGCTCGCCGACCAAGTTGGGTACGGCAAGACCGCCATCACCCTTGGTCTTATCGATTGCTCCTATCAAAAGGTCAAAAAGGAGTTCGAGAGCAAGGAAGACATTCCCGGCAAAGTTTCTGTCAAGGCTACGTTGGCCATTGTTCCACCACATCTTACTCGTCAATGGCAATCGGAGTCCAGGAAGTTTGCACCGGGCCGCTTCAAAAATGTGGTGGTCATCTCCACCGCCACCAACATCAACTCGTTGACCATCGAGGCGGTCCAAAAGGCCGATCTTGTGATCGTCGCGTCGAATTTGTTCCAGAGTACGGTTTACCTGGGAAACCTCGAGTCCTTCGCGGCTGGCGGTGCTCTCCCATCTCAAGACGGTCGATATTTCAACGCTCGGCTCGGCATATGTCTGGAAGCTTTGAAGAGGCAGGTGGATCGCCTGAAAAGTGATGGCGCAAAAAGTGTCACGAAAGCGATACGCGATGCACGCAGACAGGGTACGTCACCTTTTCATTCCGCCCGAGCTGTCGTGATTGATGTTCGTTCCAGAGGAAGAATTGGAGGCTCAATTTTTCGTAGCGCCTAAACGCCTCAAGGGCAAGTCTTATGCACTTGCTGCGGAGCAGAAGGACCAGGAGACGAAACCCAAGGCTAAGCCCATTTCTCCGAAAGAACACTTCCCCGCCAGACCCACGCGGGAAGGCAAGACGCCCCAGGTTGTCCTTACCGTTCCGAACTCGAAGAAACGGAAGGTTGAGCAGGCAGATGACACCTCAGACGGGGAAGACGCTGTGTCCGGTACATCACGGCCCAAGCGGGGGAGCGCTAGAAGGGCGATCGTCGTTGATCCCGACGACGACGCGGACGGTGACAATGCTAGTGATTACGAGGACAATGATGCAGCAGACGAGTCCGAAGAAGCACCAAGCCCCAGCGAGGAAGAGGACGATCTGCCTGGCGTTGGGAAGTCGAACAGTTCTCGTGGTAAACCTACTCCCCCGCCTTCGTCGTCATCGGAGCACTCGGCGAACGACACATCTGATGATGAAGAAGAGGAGAAACCACGGAAACACAAGCCCAGTGGGAAGGCGAGTAACAACAGAGGCAAGGCCAAGGCCACCACGAATTCGTCGAAATCCGATGACGACATGGACGTCGATGAGCCGCCCTCCTCGCCCTCCTCTGAGAAATCTGCTGGAAAGAAGAGAAAGGCGGCGAGTGCCAAGGAGGCACCAGCCAAGAAGCAGAAACGCCGAGAAGACACCGACCCTTGGCGCCTCGAAACCGTCGCCGTCAGGAGGGATTGGGCGCAAATGAAATCACCACCATTGGAGATCTTCCACTTTGCCCGTGTTGTCGTCGACGAGTATACCTATCTGACCGGGAAGGTACATTCCATGGTTACGAAGCTCACGGCAGATCGTCGCTGGGTATTGTCCGGTACTCCACCCATCCACGACTTTGGCGCTGTCAAGACGATCGCGGCCCACCTAAACCTCCACTTGGGCATTGACGATGACGGAGAGGGCCAGTCAGCTATGATCAAGAAACGCATCCGGGAACAGACAAGTGCATTCTTAGCTTCTCGCAATTCGACCTGACTGACCCTCGACTCCAGAGGTGGAGGCTTTCCACTCCTTCCGTGAGGTTCATACCCAGGAATGGCACGCCCACCGACATCACATTGGTCAAATTTTCTTGGACTGCTTTGTTCGTCAGGTTTGTGCCGCTTCCTCCGATTGGAGTACATCGCTTGCTAAGATAGTATGCAGAATATCGCCGAGATCGATGAGATTCCATGCTCGTCCGAAGTGCAAAAAGTGATACTCCCCGCTGCAGAACGGGCTATCTATCTGGAGCTGGAACACCACTTGCGTGCGCTAGACATGACCATAAAGCGAACGAAGAAGACGGAGAGTGACCGAGAAAGGCGCTTGAACAACGCACTTGGTGACAGCAAGTACGTTTTCACAATTGCATTCCCAATGGAAACCTATTTACTATTACTAGGACCGCCGAGGAAGCACTGTTGAAACGCTGTTCCCATTTCGACTTGGACACTTCCGAGGATAGCTCGAAAGAGAATGCTTTGAAGGCCTGCGAAATCATCGTCAAGGATCGTACGAAACAGCTGGATGACTGTAAAGACGAACTCCTTAAGGAACTTAAGGATAGTGTCAAGCGTGAAAAAAGGATCGGCAAGCTCAACGAGGAGTCGATGTTCCAAGAATACGCTCGCGTCACCCGCCTAGAAGGTGTCGGGGATCACGAAGCAACGGATATGGTTAAAGCTCTTCTTGATGAAGCCGAGGTCCCCGTCCTGGCCGCGACCTATTGGAAGAATAAGCCCAAAGGGAAAGACGAGAGCCTGGCGAACAATACCAGGGATCTCATCTGGGAACTGCGCGAGAAGACGCACATCATCCGCAAGCTGACCAAGGAGCTCGTCGGACGAGTACGTTCCCGTCGGTATTTCACCGTCGTCCGTGACCTGCAGAAGCAGCGAGATATGCCTCCAAAGATTTCGTGCCCTGGATGTGGCAGAGATGAGGTTCCTATGAACGAGGTCGCCGTCCTCTCATCTTGCGGGCACACGGGTTGCATGACGTGTGTCAGGCAGAGTGCGGATCGCGAAGAATGTGTTTACGCAGCCTCGGGGAAATGCATGGCCGCGGCAAGGGTCTTGAACATCGTCAAGGGGGAAACTCTCGGTGTCGATGACGAAGCACGCGATGGGAGCGGCAAGCATTTCGGGAGGAAATTGGAAATGGTCGTTGGCTTGGTCAAGTGCGTGACCTTGTTGCTACTCTGCTTGCCACTAACTTACAGTTTGGCACTGCAGAAATACGATCCCCAAGAAAGAGCGTATCCTCATCTTTGTCCAGTTCCAGGACCTCATGGCCAAAGTTGCCAATGCACTCAATGCACACAAGATCAAGTTCCTCGAAATACGTGGCTCCGCGTCGCAGAAGAGCAAGAACTTGGAAAAGTACCAGAACGACAGCGAAGAGCGGGTGCTTCTCCTGAATGTCATGGACGAAAGTGCTAGCGGTGCGAACCTCACTTCGGCCAACCACGCCATATTCCTCTCGCCACTTCTCGCAACGAGTCAAGAGATATACGACGCTTGTGAGACGCAAGCAGTTGGCCGGTTGAGGCGATACGGACAAGAGAAACACGTCAGGATCTGGGATTTTTTAACATTGGATACTATCGACGTTGAGATATACGAGCAAAGGACGAAGAGGAGTGTATCTAATTAGGATCCTTGTTGCATTTCATTTACTCACCGGATACGATATCTTTGTATATATACCAGTACATGTTTAGGGTGTTGCATAGAGATCACGATACCGATACATAGTTCGTAATTTACAATCTCTATACCTGAATGAGATGGGGATGTGAGACTACTTGCATGCTGCCGCACTAGGATCGCAGGGTGTCAGCTCCAAGTGCGTGCTCCTCTGCATAAATTACAACAAAAACACGAGTATATGCTACAACGAGGGTATGGAATGTCAACGCGTTGAAACGAGACAAGCTACTTGCTAGACATGACGTATCCTGTCGTGTCCAAGATAGCCCTCCCGCATATTGAGCAGAGGCCCTTTTTATAAGCACAGCCTGAAGGACACGATCAGGGGTGTCCTTGACGACACAAAAAAACGCGGACACACCATGACAATATTTGGCCTTATTCTGTGTGACAGGCTGTTTACAGTCCTTGCACTTTCCTTGATAAGGCTGGTTGGACGGGCTATGATTCAATAACCGAGAGCGCCTACAAAGTGAGAACATACCTGAAACCTATTCTTTGAGCTCCCTGGCCGCGTGAGGAGCTTGTTCTCCCCAATTCTTCTCGATCCCTCCTTGATGCTACTGGACGTGGATTTAAATGGGTCTGGAGCGGCAACTTTCGAGAGTTTCTATCGGGCGGGTCAGGAAATCAATGGATCTATTGTGCATGACGAGACTTACCGATTCGCACTTTTTGCAGACCATCGTGGTTTCAGGTTGGGTGACATGCCGGATGCTGTGGATGACGAGGGGATTAGTAAGCAGATTGAGATGCCCTTAATGGGTATTGCGAGCACGTTCACCGGCGCCTCCAAGGACATCGGATTACTATGCGATGACGCTGCATACCAGATCTAGTGAACGGCGACCATATCCATACGTGATCTCGCTGCAAGTACCTAACTCTGATCTAACCCTTCTGAGCCCAGCTGCCAATGATGCCAGAGGAGTCCTTCCCAATATGGCCACCCTTATTGTCGCAATTGCTTCTGAGTGAGTAACACGGATGGCCAAGAAAATGTGACTGAAAATTCTATTCACAGGAAATGCGTTGACATGGCAAGGCCACAAAAAGGATGTTCTCGGTCCCGTTGTTTATGTCAGTATTGTCTTTACGCCCAAGGTAACCCAGCGCCGAAGAAGTGGTTCACTTCATCCGAGCCCACTTTGGCGCTACGTATCCGTGTCGTGTACATGAAAATTCTCGTGAAGTTTGAAGTGTTCCCAACGGTTCTCCGCTTAGTCCCTGTCGACCGCGAAGTGAGGCGGGCCCGACGCTTTTGTCTTTTTGGTCAGATGGCGTCAACAGCCCTGGCGGGTGCCCGACATATAAATTGGTGCGCCGGTGGTGATACAACCTCACCACTCAGTGTCGGCGTGCTGGTCATGTCCTTCTTTACGCTCTCTAGCGATATTATACTCATTATCTTAGAAGAGCTTGATCCCTTATCATTATTTCATTTCTGCTTGGTATGTCACACCCCGCTTTCGCCCGTTGAGCTCGACGCCTAACCCTCTTGTCATCAAGGCCTCTAGAACTATAAACGATATCGTTATACAATCGACAACTCTACGTTATCATTATGAACTTGCGCTATGTGGTATGAGAGACGGTCCTCCTGGCGGCGATGGTCCAAAAACCCGGCTTCTCTCCATTCTTGGTTATAAGCGAGGATGGCCGACGTTAAGTCCGAGCGCCGAAGACAAGCTTTGCATTACCCCACCTACGATCATGGGCGTTTCTGGAAATTACCTCTTTCATGCCAGCCAGAGCCCCCTTAACAACGGGTTTGAATGGATACTGCACGTTTATCAGCTGCGCTCCTTCAGGATGGCCCCCAAGTCTACACTACCCTATTATCAACATAATGTGGCTTTCGAAATACGAAAGATCGCTATCGACGCTTCCCAAGAGTTGATGGTCTTGGCGCAGCTCTTCTTCCCCCCACAACAGTAAGTCATTCATATCGGATTTCTTTTCATTCTGTTGATTAGCTTTCCACAGGAATTCCGCTATAATTGTTATGCTACACATTCGTAATCTTTACATCTGTCAAGACCACTCGCGAGCTGCTCAACCGAGCTTGAGCTTCCAGACGGATTGGTGGGGTAATTTCCCACCTGGTCAACGACTTTCGATCGAGCAAATACAAATCTGCGGGAGCCTTGTCGCTGTGTCCGTTCGCTTAGAACTGGAGACCGGAGAGGGTACCACGGAACTGGTCGTCTTCAACTGGTGTCGTGGTGGTAGCCCCATTCGCACTGTAGGTGTTCCGTCTCACGAGACCTAACCCAGTGTAAATTAAATTACTTCTCCTAGTTCACGGGCGATGTGCTCTCCTTTGATTTCATTGACGAATCTCGTCTCATCGTTGCCTCCCATCCGGATGACGACGAATCTGATGATAGTACGACATCATGGGAAAGGAGATCAGACGGTCTGTATGCGAATGAAAAGGGGAAACGTCCCCCTCACATCACCATCCAGGAGATCTACAGGGCTCATGATCACGACTTTCCCAGTTCAAGGTCGTACGAATTCGCAGTGGCCTGGAGCGGCATTTCCTTTGTGCAGCTCTGTCCCAACCACTCCTTGGATACGTCCCCGCTTCCCGGAAGCCTATTTCACAGCGATGCCTCCTGCCGCTTGACCGCAGTTCTGTTGGAGCTTCAGCCACAGTCCATACCAAGTGGTTGTTCTCGCAGGATAGTCGTCGTATTCGACCAGTCCAAGTTGCCGCTCGTAGAAGAGAGGTTCGATCCCGTGCGTTGGGAAGACTGGCAGCACCATTGCATGGTGCTTAATCTACCTGACCGCGCATACGCGGTCCAACTGTGCGGCAGGCGGCTCACGTTCTTTGAGAATCTCAAGGACGCTGCCGCCACAGCCGTCGACGAGTCGACGAGTCGGGTGCATGTCTTGGATTTGAATCCTTGGATGGCGGACTTCCTGTGGTCGCTCTCGCGTACCGATCCACCGTGGAGATGGCGGGATACCTTGGCGGCGCTCAGTACCATCTTTGTGCACCGAGGTTCCCGCTATGTTAGAACGAGTACTGTAGATACTATCAACATGACCTGGATGGACACTACTGAAGACAGCCTCGTGCTCTATGATGTGCGTCCTCGTTCTCGCTCCTAGTCGTCAATTTACTCATTATGGGTTCAAGGAACGCGAAGGACAGTGCCTTATCCGCATCCTTACCTTTGGCAATGAGACACGAGAGAGTACATGAGACTTTACGATTCTACTGCTCTCGAGACATGTCATGATATAGACGGCCCAGAGTTGATATCTCCCAGACGGTGATGATGTTCTCAAGACTCCCCATTTAATGCGCATCACAGTGGTTTCAACACATCTTTTGAATCCGCCCATTTTAGAATCATCCACACGACCCACCTCCGTCGTTCTCGCTCGTCCTCGTCCTCGGCACGAGAGACGTCCCAGGGTCTAGATTGTGTCCCGCCAACTTCTCTTTCCGTTGCGCTTAAAAGGACGAGCCCCCGTAACTTTGTGCGATCCAGAAACGACTGAATGGTATATCTCCCCGTGTGCAGCCCAGCGACCAAATGGGCACGCGAATCGGGGCCGCGCTCGAGACACATGCAGAGCGTATCCAAAAAGGGTGCATGGACCTCCGAGTTCCACAGCGTATCCGCAGCAAAGACGACGTCGAAGCGTGCATCCCCATTATCATCATCATGCACCAAAGCCCCTATATCTGTGCCCCACGCACAAGGCACCGCACGACACCGATCCGAGACCCCGTTTCGACGTATGTTGTCGGAGAGGGTACGCATCAGACGGTCGTCTGGGTAGTCGCTGGCGGTGACCGACACATGCTGGTATATACGCGCGAGGAGGATCGATGGGAGGCCGGCACCGGCGCCGAGCTCTAGGACGTGCACGACCGTGCCGCCGTCTGTGCCCGTCATCGCGTCTATCTGTAACTCCTCGAGGTGGTCTGCGACGAAGAGGGACGATATCCAGATGGAGGATGCGTGTAATGACCAGTTGGATGGTTCTGTGTCGGGCGTGGCGACCTCGATCTGTTCCAGTGCTCTGAGTGAATGGGGGATCCGTCCGGCCTTTATTGAGTAGGTAAAGACGGAACCGGGGGTAGATAATGCGACCGGACTGAAGCCGTAGAGAGTCTGGATGGATGCTGACAGGATGTCCTCTGGGTCGTCTATCAATGTCACGGTATCGCGGGGGTCCATGGATACAAGGACGTTCGGGATTGATGAGCGATAATATCAGGTTTCTAGAAGTTGACAAGTACACACGGAAACGGCTGTAATAAAACTTTGACCACTACGCTGATACAGGTAAATTCAGTACAATATGAATATTCGCTCGTGTCATGCCCGAAATACGTTCAATCGACCATCCCAACCACAGCTCGCCAAAAGACCCTCGTCATACAACGACCAACCACACCCAGCTACAAACTCGGTATGAGGATCGTGTATATACAGCAGGTTCAATCCTCCCGGTACGGGACTCGTACTCCAACTGCAAGGCAAAGAAAGATCTGTCAATCGTGCGTACACGGATGTCAGATCACACGGGACGTACATCCGACAGGTCATATCGTAGCTCGCCGTCGCAAGGATATCCGCCCTATGAGGACTCCACTGAACCTTTCGTACAGCGTATTCGTGACCCGGCAGTTGCATCTCGCATGCGCCGCCAACGGACTGGTTGGTTGGAGGTGCTGTGCTCACCATGCGACAGTCCCAGATCTTGACTACCTTGTCCACCCCCGCGCTGGCGATCACAAACGGACGGTACTTGTTCCAATCTATAGAGAGGAGCTCTGTGCCTGAAGCTGGGACGGTGAGAGCGGCGGCCGAGACAGGGTTGGTAAACGAGTTGGATGCAGGACCAGACGCATAGGCTGGCGTTCGTAAATCGAATATTTTGACCGTGCCATCAGTCGAGCACGTAGCGATGATGTCTGGTTGATGTGGCGAGAAAAGTGCTTGATACACGCATGACGAGTGCGCCTTTAGAGTTGCTATGGAGCGAGGTCGTTCAGGCGTCCACTTGACATACGCGTCAGAAGGAGACAGAAAGCCGTTTCAAAGCGCCACTTACAACTTTGATGTTGCCGTCCCAAGATGACGAAAGGAATGTTTCCTTCTTGAGATTGGACCAGTCCACGGAAAAGACCTCCCTTGCGTGTTCATGCCAGGCACGAATCGGAAAGTCCTACCGAGACTTTTGTCACTCTGCTATCACTACACTACGCAAATGATATGCAAGGCAAACTCACGTTCAGCATGACATCCCATAGCTTGACAGAACCATCTCCCGAACCTGTTACGATCTGATTTTCGTGGATCTCGGACCAAGCGACGTCATAAAGCGCATCCTGTGATTCATAGCTGATCTCGTCAAACACTGCATATCGACGACAAGAACGGGGTACTGACTACTTGTCGATCGTGACCCCGCTTGGGTCGCCTGGCCCTGGGACGAGTGAGACGAGGTGCAACCGGCCGTTCCCGACCAGACCGAAATTGGCGGCAGATGCAAGGGCGATGCGCGTGTTGTGGAATGGGGACCAGGCCACAGAGTAATGGGCAAAGCCTGGTGTCTGCAACGCAGCAGGAGGTCCTCGCGAAACGTTCATGGAAGAGCCGGGTGATTGCTCGCGCCGCGCCGCGTCGGAGTCGCGGACCGGCTAATGAGTGTGACCTCGATCTGGAACCCCCCTCTGACGCTTGAATGCGACTTTCTGTCCCTACGATTCCTCATGTCGTTTCTCCGGCGCGGTCCTCACCCGCCGCAGCCGTAGAACGCATCGCGTCGTTCCTCGCCTCGGGAAACGTCACCCTTCTGACAGGCGCTGGCGTCAGCGTCGACTCTGGCATCAGAGCTTACCGGGGGAAAGATGGGCGATACATGAACCCCAATTACAAGTGCGCCGTTCATCACACGGATGGTCGTGGTTCATTCTCATTCTCATAAATCACGAACCCAAGACCAATCTTTGTACGAGAAACCCGCTTCTCGCATCCCCCGAACATTAAAGTCTGACATGATCAACAGTACCACGAAGTCACCGCGGATAATTCCAAAGGACATGCATTCAGGCATGTATCCTCCCCGTTCTCGGAGTGTCATTGACGTCTGTTCCGCAAGTCCAGACAGCGTTACTGGTGCGTATGCACCGTGCAATCGCATACCTCTCGTAGTAACCAACGCCACTTTGCAGGCTTCGTGCATACCTTGGCTATCCACCCGTCCGAGATGCTCAGCCGAATACCACCCACTACGCCCTCGCCGCGCTCCAACACACCGGCCACATCAACAAGACGGTCACCCAAAACGTCGACGGTCTTCATCAAAAAGCCATTGCCCATCTCTGGGACGATGCGCGCATTGACGAGCGCATCCTCGAGCTCCATGGAACGCTACATGTCAGTCCTGCGGTTCACGCCTGCCGCGCGCTTGGAAAACTCTGACGGGCGGTAGAGAGTACATTGTCAGTTCGGTCATGTCGCCCGTAGAGACGTATTCCAGGACCGGCTGTCTGCCAGCAACCCTAAATGGAAAGCATTTGCCGACGAGCTCGAGGCCACCGGAAAGAAGCCTCGGACGAATCCAGACGGTGATGTCTGTATCGAAACGAGGCTCGCTAAAACGATACTGACGGAGAAAGAATAGGTCGTGTTGGAAGGCGTGTCGTATGACGATTTCGTCGTTCCAGAATGCTTGGAATGTTTGGCACAAGGCCGACATAACACAAACGTGCGAGGCTTTCCGCTTTCCGGCTGCAAACGTATCTGCACACCTTTCTAATAATGCCTTTCAAAGCAAAAATCGGGTGCCATTTTCTTTGGCGAATCGATACCCCAAACCATCAAGGAACGCTCGTGAGCTCTCCATTCTTGTCGGCATCCAGACCAGCATCATGATCATCCCTCCGGCTTGTCAGGTTCCGTGATGTAGAGCAATCAGACAAGTTATTTCTCGTCGGGACGACCCTCGCGACCTTCTCAGCTTACCGGTGAGCGAGAGAACTTAATAATCTCAGGACTGCACCTTGACGAGACCAACGTTGTCCGACAGGTTGGTCAAACACGCGCTCGAACTTCGGAAACCAGTGTTACTCCTCAACGTCGGTCCGACGCGCGCGGACGGGCTTTTTGGGGTCGACAAGATAGAGGTCGCATTGTCGCGCGTGATGCGCAATGTTGTCAGAACTGTGCTGTACGTTTTTTTTTCGTCCAGGAGTAGTTCCAACACTACGCTGAGCATCATCTTACAGGGGTAGTCGCGCTGACGTCGACCCTGTCATCATCAGTCTGCTGAACAATGGGATACATAAACCTCCATTAGATGACAGTGACGGATAGCAAAAAGGGTACTTGTAAACGAAGAGTGTGTTGTTTATAATAGAAAAGTGCCATAGAGTGTATAGATTATTGCCCATGTCTGAGCGAACATAAAAACCATCCTTGTGGTATATACAAGTTATGAGTAGATATTTTTCGATATTTGATGCAAACTAGGTAGGGTGAAGATGTGCGAAGATGACTACAGAGAGGATGCTGTCAGTGAGGAAATAGTTCTGAGAGATATGGAGTAACATGAAGATTATGCGTGCGGTAGAGTAGGACGAATGCGAGGGGCAGCAACAGAGCGAAGACGATAGCACCTGGAGATGGGGGTGGGGGGGCAATATAAGATGGTAGTTTATGCCGATAACGAGGGGGCGTCTTGATTGCGCGTACCCGGATGGAGAGTAAGGCGGGGTGCCGGAAAACGCAGTTCTACAGGGTCGAGAAAGGAATCATCAGGATCGTCATCATAGTCCTCCTGGTCGTCGGAGGCGGACGCGAAATAATTGTCGGCCATCCACGTGGGAGGTCTGAGTTCGGACCAATTCCAAGTTTGCCAGCGTTCGACAAAGGGGACGTGCTTTGGTAAAGGACGTTGAGAGCGATGCAGATAATCGAGAAATGCAGAGTCTAGTTCACGTACAACGGGCTTGGGAGACAGATCCAGGTCATCGATATTCGGAGAGAGAGATCGCTCTCTGAAGACATCAGAGGCGGCCGGACGATCATCGTCAGGTGTGAGCGGAGGCGGTGTCGCGTTGTCGCCATCGGTGTTGGAGGACGAAGCGGGTGACTTTTTAGCTGGAGACGTGTACTTGCGGCAAGGCGAGTCAGCCTCCGATCAAAACGCATTCGCAAGCGTCTACTTACAATGTCTTTGGGAGTTCGCCGAGCGGCGCGGGCTACGCCAACTGGTTTTCTGAGGCACCGTTCTCGATGTTTCATCCAGTGAAACGGGTCGTAAGAGCTTTTTGGGGAAAGCTTGATTCGGCTGCTACATCGCTTGCAAGTGACGAAAAGTGGTCCGTGTACCTCCGCCATGGGGTCGTCCCGCAACTTCTTTTCTCGAGCGAGTTCAGCGGCGGTCCGCGGTGGGGTATCCGACCCGCTGTGGTCATGGGTGAGTGCGGGGGAGAAAGGAATGGGATTGATACCAACGCGGTGAGGATTTTCATGAGTGAGTCGTCGTTGGGTGACCCCCTAGAGTGTATCCCCGATGAGTGGATATAGCTATTGCCAGGAAACGGCCCACATGTGTTGGAACAATAACAAGAAAGCAAGATGTGGAGCGGGGGAATTGGATACTGAGAAAGGGGACGGTTAGACGAAAGAGAGGGAGAGAAACTGGGTCGACTTTACGTGTTAGATCGACCCCCCACAGACCAAGCAATTTGCAGCAAGGAAATCCAGCCAGAAAATACGCGCAGAACGAAGACAAAAACACGGGCGAGCACTGAGTCCCCGTCCACTCGGAAGTTCCCGAACCCCGCATACCGCACGCAGGTGGTCAGGCAGATACACGAGCGGGGCCCCAGGTCGAGACGAGTATATAGGCAGCCGATTCATACAGCAAGAAATGCACTCTCGGAAAACAAGATTTAACGCTCCCCCGTGTTTTACGTAGAGCCTAACCCTTCTCGGAACCCACGGGCAAATTCTTTCAACGGTTGCATCAACCACCCGAACAGACTCGGCGCATCCTGCTTTGGAGGCTTGTATGTCTCTGTCCGAGGCCGGTTCGTTTGGGGCTCATCTGCAACTTGTTCATCTTCCGTCTCTTCTTCACGGCCCCGCTTCACGCCGACTTTCACGGCAGCGGGGGAGCTTTCGGTAACCACAGCTGTTTCGGTCGAATTGCGACTTGAGCCCTCGCCCGCAGACGTAGGTGATCGTGCTGACCGGCCTGCGGAGACCTTGGAATGGGTACTCGAGGCGGAAGGTGGGGGGAACGCGCGTGGTGTGGATCTCTGTGGGGTGATGATCGGTGCAGGGGTCACTCTGTCGTCACAAATTAGGCTGAACTAACCAAGTGCATAACGCGTTAGAACCACGCACGGTTTGCAATTCTGCTTGTGCTCAATCCATTTAGTCAGGTCGTAACCCACCTCACCCTCTAACGGCACCACCCTCTTGCAGTTACAACATTCCACTTGTCCTGGTGAACAAACTTTCAAGACCTGCGGGTCATTCAATAAGAGAATCTTTCGTTCCGCAGTAGCAACCCTACTGCCGGGGCTAAAATTAGGCTTAGACGGTGTACGGCGGACAGGCAGCTGAAGGGCTGACGGGGAGTCAGGACATCGGTGCTTATGAATCTGCCAGTTGTTCAGGGTATATTCGCTGATCGTCGAGAGTTTGATCCATTTCTGACAACCTCGACAATGAACTCGATGAGGTTCCACTTCCTGGGCTAGAGGATCATGGCGGAGAGCGGCTCGTCTCTGTGCCGTCGACATCCTGCGGCCCGATCTGCTCGGGGGAGGCGATGGTGCCTCCGGGTTTTGTGCGACGCTGAATGTTGGTGAAGGTAGACTCCCCGATTCTTCTTTTATTATTATTAGGACATCTGTGTCCACTGGTTCGGACTTCTGTCTTGTGGTATGTCCGAATCGAGCAAGCAACCAGTTAGGTGCATACTCACTGTGTTTCAAGAACAGGTGCTGGTGGGGGAGATGGTGCGCGATCGCTCATGATAAGGAATGTATGGGGTCAGAAAGGTGGGGGGAATGCACAGGGAGGACAAGTCCTACCCGTTTAAAGGGTGGACGATGTGTGGACACACAATAGTACACAATTTATGGCGCTCTTCCAAATACGGCCAAACTCGATCAACGTTATCCTCCCAAGGTACTTACAAAATACAAGGCGAATCGCTTACTACTACAGTCGAACCCCTTGTAACCCATGCCCTATATAACCCATAACCTCTTATAACCCATACATTTTTGGAGTTACCAAGTCGGTATGCAGGGAATTTTTACCATACCCCATACCCCATATGCCATGGCCAATTGGATGGGTCAAAACCCATATGTTACACCCAGATATTGTCAATATATCTCTAAATTTGGAATAACTGTTATATAATCAATATGAACACGTCCCCAATGTGGCAACCAAGATCCAACTTTCCGGCCCATTCCCATCACCGTCACTATGAAACCCATCGACCTTCTAAAAAAGGGGCTGCAGAAGCTTCAGAATCAGACTCGAGAGCGGAGAGCCTCACTTGAGGCCGCATTAAGAGCCAATCAACCAATTTCGGAAGTTGATGAAGAATGGCTTGATACTGTTGGAAATTTGGTCGATGAAGTCCGTCTGGTTGACAAGTTGGATATGACCGAGGAGTATGAAAGGGCTGTTGAGCAATTGGATTCACAAGAACAAACCATTGTTCAGAGACTAACTGATCTCGCCCAACATGGCAGTGGGTGTGCTGCTCCGTCAAAAAAGCGCAAATGTACGCATATTTTTTATCTGTGTTGGACTGCAAACAAACAAGCTGGCAATGATAGGCCCCATACTGGCAGGTAATGATGCCATATCGGACAGCAAGAAAAAGCAAGCCCCCAAACTTCAAAAAAAGGAGAATGCGACACTTGAACAACGGATTGAGGTGCTTAACTGGCATCACAACAACGGGGCAAATCAGACAAAAACAGCCAAACATTTCAATGAAATCAACCCGTCTCTTCGATTGACACAGCCAAAAATGTCGGAGTGGCTGAAGAAAGAACCCGGATGGCGTACGGAGCATGATGCCAACTCAGGCTTGTCTCGTTCAGTAAAAAGGATCTGTCAGACACTCCATCCAGAGATTACAGATATGCTGGATCTGTGGGTCTCAAAGGCGATGTCAGATAACATCTTGCTGACTGGCGAGGTCCTTCGTCAGAAGTGGAGATCATTTGCTGACCGCGCTGGAGTGCCAGCGGGTGAGCAGCTCAGCTTGAGCAATGGCTGGCTAGCTCGGTATAAGTTTCGTATGGGCTTGAAGCAGGTGAAACGGCATGGCGAGGCAGGCTCCGCAGATCAAGAGACCGTTCAGAAGGAGCGGTTACGCATTCAAGGGCTAGTAAAAAGTGCTGGATACAGGCGACGTGACATTTTCAATGCCGACGAGACTGGTTTGTTCTATGAGTTCGTTTCCTTCAATTATTTTCGCACTTGCCACAAATCTCAAATAAATAATATAGAATGCCACCTGATCGCAGGCTTTCCAACAAGCAGTGTTCTGGCGTCAAAGGGAAAAAAACCAGATTGACGTACTTACTCACAACGAATGCGGACGGCTCAAAGAAACTGATGCCATTGATCATCGGGAAGGCAAAGAAGCCTCGTGCATTCAAGAACAAGTCAGGGGGGCAACTTGGCTTTGACTATCGTAACAACGCAAAGGCGTGGATGACAGCCTCGATCTATCAGGAGTGGTTGGAAAGTTGGGATGTCTCGCTCAGAAGGGACGGTCGAAAAATCCTCCTCCTCCAGGACAACTTCTCAGGTCATGTCGTACCCGACACTCTCACCAATATCCGTGTCGAAAACTTTGAACCAAACCTGACAGCGCACGTTCAACCAAATGACCAAGGAATCATACGCTGTTTTAAGGCACACTACCGTGCCAGGTTCATTGATCGTGCCATTGATTTCTATGAATCTGGCATCACACCATCTCAGATCTACAATATTAACCAGCTCGAAGCAATGCAGCTCGCTGATCAAGCCTGGAGTGAAGTTGATACGACAACCATTCGAAATTGCTGGAACAAAGCCGGAATACTACCTGAAGCAGACCATGACTCAGAGGCAGATACAGTCAAGCCGTCCCTCCCAATCTCTTTTCTTGTTCATGCAACTTGTTCCGAACCTCCCGACGATCCCTTGGTGCAAGCCGAAAAAAACGTTGAACGTGCTCTTGATGGCCTGGAGGCAGTTGGAGCGCTCCAGCGCTGCAACCGAATGAGTCTCACCGAGCTGCTGAATCCGGTTATCGAGACTCACAATCTCTTTGATGCAACAGACCAGGACATATACGATGCGGTGATGGAGGCGAAGAAGCTACAGGACGCTGAGGATTCAGCCGAGGGTGCAGAACATAGTGCATATGGTGACTCAGACATACCTGTCGACATCATTTTGACACGCAGCGAGGCACTGCAGGCAGCTCGGGGGTTGCAGAAATATGTTGAGGAACTTGACACCGCTTACGCTAGCAACTTTACAGCGATGTTGCGTGCGTTCGGGCGAGAAACGCGCGCCTTGGGAATGCAGAAGATGAAGGAGACAAAGATAACTAGTTATTTTACCCCGAGACCGTGACTGACCTCGAAACTAACGTACATAGCTAACTTAGAGTCTTAGAATACATAATTATATTTTTCGGGTGTTACCGGTCACTGATCATGAAACCCATAGCCCCTCATAACCCATACCTTACAGCCTAAACCGAGGGGGTATGGGTTACAAGGGGTTCGACTGTATCACAACACCTAGTTAACCGAAATGCCCACGATACTCGTATAATGGCTCTACGAAACGAATGATAGAAGTGTCGTATCAGAGGTCCACCAGCGTCCTGCTTACGAGGAATCACTGGTGGCACCGGTCTGTGTGGAGGATGGATCATACCGCTCAGATGATATGTTGGTCTGTGGGAGGTCAATCTGAGGATCGATAACTGGGTAATACGGAACGCGTGGGTAGCCCGTCGACGAGCCCTCGCCCGGACCACGAATGGGGTGCTGTGTTGCGAGCATCTGGTATGGAGACGGTCCATACACAAGGGAGGGGAACATCGCTGGTGCCATCCCGATTTGAGACCCATGTGGAGGCATGGGCAACGGCGGGTTATGTGGGAGATAAGGATCCTGGACATCACTGGTAGCTTTTGGTTGGCCATTATGGTGACCTGAACCATTCCCGTCGGAAGTGTCTGCCTCTTGCCCAGGTCGATGGGGGCATTCACCCTCGATCCCCTGCTGTACGCATGTCGTACAGACACGGTCGACGCACCGATACCCCTTTCGAGCGCAAGTTGCGCATGGTCTGGATGCAGCAGGTTGTCAATAAAGCGTGAATAGTGGCGGAGGCTACATTACCTTACTCCATCACAGCGTACTTTATCACGTCTGAATCTAGATGAGACAAGGTTCACCAAGCGGTCATCGAAGCCCTCACCTGCATGTCGCACATGCCTGCAGTAATTTAAGTCACACTGATAAGAAAACAGAACGGTAGAAAGAACTGACCGCTTTCACCCGCGTCCCATGACCTCTTCCCTTTCTCTGTACACTCACACATTCTCTTCCTTGTTCGATGCACTGCTTGCAGGGCCGGGCATCCTCGCATTTGCGATTCTCCTGTCGACATCCTTCGCAACGCAGCTTGACGAGCTTTGGTCCCCGTCCAACATGAACACACTCTTCGCTTCGCGCAACACACCGCGAGCAAGGTCGCTGATCCTCACACTACCAAAAACACCTCCAGTGATCCGGCAACCAAGAAGACAAACGACGTACCTTCTTATTATCCCGACGGCAATTCTGACAAGCCAACTTGGCACGCTCGTTCTTTTGACGATTCCGAAGGACGAACACGGGCGGGACCACATCGGAGCGCATCGCCGTCGTGACCTGCTCCTCCACGCACTCTTGGTCCAGTTCTCGACATCGCTGACAAGGTTTTCCGCCTTCGCAGCGAACGCGCGCTTTACGACAACTCTCGCATCCGTCGATGCATTGATCGATGGTGTATCCTTTCTTGACACACGCGCCACAGGGCCTAGAGATAAGGAGCGGCGGAACAGGGACTTCAATTACAAACGACATGTACGAACGCGCGGAGTGCCTACTTTGCACCGTCACAGCGGATTTTATCGCGTCTGATGGACAGGGTGTCGGAGACGGGATTAGCGAAATGAAGGACGACATTACCTGCAACTCGCACAGGCCTTGGGAATGGAGGTGGTCAGCTGACGATTGGGTGTTGACAAGGGACTTTCGGCAAACCTTGAGAGCTCTTCTTGGCCATGGTGTCGTAGTGATGTCGGAAACCGGGATCGGTGCTGGGTCAGGCGGCGGCTGGGAATCCATCGTGGAGAGGGACACAAGTCAAGGTCGGGTGGGAATTTCTCTCCTTTCTGAATCTTATCCCTTTTGATTCTCAGCACAATATACACCCTCATAATTTCATGGTAGATAAAGTGCGAGTGCTTCAACTCTGAACACTGAACAGCGAAGCATTAAAGAATGTGGTAGTAAAGATGAATGTATCTATGCGATATTAATGCATGACGTGATTATTGGTAGACGGCGACGTAGTTGATCACCCATTTCGCATCTAAGTGACTTGAGCAAAAGGGAAGACGAAACAAGGGTCGACCAACTCACCGACAAAGTTGGTCGCGTTCGCAACCATGTCAGAACACATCCCGGGGCAACCAGAATTACCATATGCCGCCCCAGCCCAGCCACCACAGATGGTGGTATCAATGATCATCGAGTGTTGCTTAAAATTGGCAGCAATGTCGCACGTCTGGGAACTCCAGAAACCTGCTGGCGTTCCCCAGTTTGCGGGCGTTGGCGTTCGGCGGGTGATATCTCCGGGAATGTTTGCGCGAGCAAAGTGCCAGATCGATATGCCGGTCGAGGTGTCCCACAGAAGCGCGTAGACACCTCCGTCAGCATTGTTAAACCCATAACCAAACGAAGTAGGATTAGGGTCAGAGATGCCACACCCAGCATTGGCAGTCGCTGTGCTGTAGCAATTCGTGCCAAGAGTGTTGCCGGTGAACAAGTTCTTCGTGTTGTTGCCGGACTGGGTGATTGTGCAGGCACTCGATGTCCCACTGTGGAGCGTCATCTGATTGCTAGCCTGATTGTTGACACCTTCAACGATGTCAATTTCTCCAGACGTAGGCCAGTTAGGTCCATTGGTCTGCATTCAACAAAGATTTAGTTGTATGTCTACCCCGGGCTATGGATAAACGACGAACCCAGAAGCTGGGCCACGTGCCACAACCAACTGGCATAGCAGCGGCATCCATGATAAACAAACCACCATTGTAGCTTTTATTCGAGGTGATGCGAACACTGGCAATGCTGGTCAGCACGTTAACACGCAGCGCAGTGAGCGTCTCACGAATTGCGGTTTCCGCCAGCGGGAACGGTACTCGTGGAGTCGACAGCAAAGACAGTCGAGTTATCGCAATCGTCCACATACGCAAGTCCTTTGGACGTTGCATCCTGCATACTCAGGTAATTCACATTGCCACTCGTAGGGTCTGACCCGGTAAAGAAGGACCATTGTCTAGAGAGGGTCAGATCACGCGTGGCAGGGCGCGTGCGGAACAGACACATACGAGAAGAAATCTTCAGCTTGATAAAAGTCTTCGGGGACGTATGTCTTGTTGGGACTTTGGCGAACAACGTTGCGGTGGCGAGATCTTGAGAGAGTTTTATGGGCACCAACCAGGGTACCGAGCGGAAGAATGGCTAGTATGAGGCTAACGAAAAGAGCGTGCATCACAATGCCTGTTAAAGATGAAAGGAATGGACCTGGGAGGGTTGCAGGGAAGAACGAGGGGATCAAGAAGGAAACCGGCCACCACTTATGTTAATTTTCGGAGAACTGTTGCCACTGTGCAACGCGAGCCCTAGAACGTGTTGTGAGCGGTGTGGACGGCCACCGCTTGCCTTGTGTCGTTAATATGGGGATAATGGGGATTCACGTTATTGTTCCATCACGGAATGGTGTAGCGTCTAGCGGAAAGAGAAACGTACAACCTGAATGAGGTTCCATTGTCCGAAGATGTGACCTAGTATGCCTTGAAGTGCAGTTTCGTTGCAGGGCCAGATGGCTGGCCAGTGGGCCCACATCGTTTAACCCAAACCGTGTGGAACTTGTGTGAACAATGCTGTTGTGGGTAACCGTTGCTCTCGATCAGGTGCCTTTGCCTGCCAAGGATAGCACGCCAGCGCTTTATCTCGAGAACAACCCGGACCAAACCACATGGACGCAAATGATGACGGGTTCTTCCAGACAGGCGAACCGGCAACTTCTTCTTCATTTTAGTCCCACGGAACAGTGGTGATAAAATGGACCAAAAGAACTGCAAGCGAAGAGGGGCGGTCACAGCAAGTTCCACACTTCATACACCACATGCCACACAGTTGTGCCTCTTCCAAACACCCCAATGCCGTGTTTCAAGTTCCAGTCATGATGCTACCTCTCCGACTATCGAGGCCTTGGCCTTGAACACAGCCCAGTTGCCCGACAACTTGATCATGATAAGCTTGTCGTGGAGTTGAAACGCGAAAAAGCCTCATTTCCGGTCCATACAACGAAGATAAAGGACCACGCATACTTGCCGCGAGCGAGAACATGCGTCGATGTGTCACTATCGACGATTTCGAGCAGGCCCTCCGTCATCCCCGGCCTCCTGTATCGAATTCTCTCTATCCACCCCTCCGTACCAGTCGAACGCCGCCCCAAGAAGCCGGAGCTTGCAGAGTCTCCCTGGACCATCCAGGAGGGGTTGAGATTAAGCCTGTCGGGTGAGCTCCCAAAATTGTCGTGGTTTTTCCCCTTATCACAAGTCTATATAGATATGGATATAGATATATATGTCGCCCAATCCACCCTCCCAGTTTGCCATGCGTCCCCGTTGACGGAACGTTTCACTCGATCCGGCATTGGGGACGATGGTTTCTGCTGGCAGGATCTGCTTGTCCTCTAGAAGACCGGATGAAAATTCCAGTCATGGAACGCGGTAGTTCGTCCCCTTTTAACCCACCCTGATGTTTGAACGCTTACCTATCTGGCCGTTGCACACCTCACGGCTCGAGTACATGTGCAGTCTCCCTTCACAATCCTGCCTTCCGGGACACTCCTATATCACTGAGTGTATTGCACAAAAATCCGCATTCGCACGCTGTTGTACACAAAGGATTCGCTGTGTAACTAGCATGCAAGTGTCCCAACTCAAGCCTGGAGAACGAGAATGAGTGTCACAATGACTGCAGACTCTCGAGAGGTAATCTGGCTGACGACAAAGAAGGTAAAAACGTTGCAAGACGATGGCCGTCACGTGGGATTAATGGAGGGTATAAATCGGACGCGCTGCCTGCACACGGAAGCTGCGTTGCTTATTGGTATACGGCGACGTAGTTGATCACCCATTTGGCGTCTAGACGGACGATGTCAACAAAGAAGACATCGCGACCCAGATCAACCAACTCACCGGCAAAGTTGGCCGCGTTCGCAACCATGTCAGAACACGTCCCGGGGCAGCCAGAGGTACCATAGACAGCCCCAGCCCAATCCCCACAGATGGTGGTATCGAAGACCAATGTGTGGGAGTAGAAATTGGCACCAATGTCGCACGTTGCAGCACTCCAAAAGCCTGTTGGCTCACCCCAGCTTGCAGGATCCGGCGTTTGGTTGGTGATATCCTGAGGAATGTTGTCGCGGGCAAAGCGCCACATTGACATGCCATACGAGTTGTCCCACTGAAGCGCAAAGACGCCACCCTGGCCACCGTTAAAGCCATAACCAAATGAATTCATGTCGGTGTCGAGGATGGAGCATCCAAGGTCGTTACCCGCTGAGCTGTAGCAATCCGTGCCGAGGGCTTCACCAGTGAAGCTTTTTGACTCGTCGAGCGTGCACTGGTTCGAAGTCCCACTGTGGAGCGTCATCTGATTGTTTGCCCCATTGTTAACACCCTCGATGATATCGATCTCTCCGGCCGTAGGCCAGTTAGGTCCCACGGTCTGCGGTCAAGAGGTTCAGCCATGTAGTCCATGCAAACAACCAGAGACAAACGACAAACCCAAAAGGCGGGCCATGTACCACAACCAACCGGCATCGCAAGTGCATCCAAAATAATCAGGCCACTAGAGTATACCTTGTTCGACGAGATGCGAACACTGCCAGTATTAATTAACCCATTAGCACGCGATCAAGCAACGCAACGTCTCACGAGTTGCGGTTTCCACCAGCAGGGACCGCGCTCCAGGAGTCTACAGCGAGGACAAAGGTGTTATCTGCGCCCACATACGCAAGCCCCTGGTTCTGTGCATCTTGCTGGCCCAGGTAATTCACATTGCCATGCGTGGGATCTGCGCCGGTAAAGAATGACCATCCTCTAGTGAGGGTCAGGTTGCGGGTGACAGGGTACAAAGTCAGACATGTACATACGAGAAGAACCCGTCGCCTTGATACCAATCTTCGAGGGCATATGAGTTTGCGCGAGCGGCCAAGAGGCTAACGAGAAGGGTGTACGTTGGAAGGCCCATCGGTGAAGAAATGAACGATCCTCGATGAAGGACACTGGGCTCCAGGAAGAAATGAGGGAGTCAGGAATGAAGTTGGGTACCATTTATACTGACTTCCTATGTAACCCCCCCGCACATGCTGCGCTCTACCCGAACATGTCGTAAATCGGTACCATGATCTGGAAGCCGATGAGTCGGGGTCATGGATACAACACGGAAAGACAATTTTGTTTCAAGAAATGGGGCGAGGAATGAACCAGAAAACAATATACGCGGTCTTGATTTGGATGGGCTGGTCGAAGCGTTAGTAATGGGTACGTACCCGCGAGAACGGTGAGCCAGTAAACTCGCATGCATGTGCATGCGGCGGAGCCAGACAGCTGGTACGCATGCTTTACTGGCGTTCGGGCCAGGAAGGAATGCCACCTTCTTTGATTCCCTGACATGATTTTAATTATAGATACTGGCAATATTTGATCAATCCTTTCACATACCTTTGCGAGTCCACTGGCAGTCGCCACCACCCCGCCAACAGCACTCGGGATGCCGCCATAGCCAGGGCCCAGACTGGGCCAGGAGACCCCAAATGCGAACCACAGAGTCAGACGTAAGGTTTCGTGCAATGATCTCACCAACTAGAACGTCTGACACACTGTGGCCCTGTGACCGTGTTCTCTTCGCTGGTCGCTTAGTTGTCACATGTCATAAATGCCTGGACGCCTATAGGAGTACTTCTTGATAACATACCTCCTGTTGTATCAAAAATTGAGCCAACGCAGAGTCGTAGATAGAAAACAAAGAACTCTATGCAATTTTTTACGCAGATTTGCGACTGCCATTAGTTCCCAATGCTGAAGGCACGCTGGAATCACGTTAGGTTCGGTGGTGTGGGAATGAGGTCTACTCAATACCTTACGAAATGCGAAACTTCTTCTTTTCTCTTTCAAAGGGTATAGTACTCGGTCCAGTTGCAAGCCTGAAATACCCACACGATGAATTCATCTCGCCTTCATGTTGTTACAGGAATTTCAATAGGGTTCAGGGTCAAGGGTCTCCGGTCAAGTTGCGCCGCCAACTGAGAACTTCGACTAAATTTAACGGCGTATGCTCCCACATCATGATGGTCACCTATGTCGTGCCGAAGCCAGTGGATTAGTATCGGACCACCTTTCCAGTTTATGTGCGTCAAGATCCCAGTTCGGGCTGTTGTGGGCCTTACCTTTACCTTTCTCTCTCAAGGGCAGATTAAAAAAAAGTCACGGGAAATTGAAAGTTGATTAATCTCAGGCTGATCCGTCCTCTGCGATGACCTTTTCGTCCGGAAACTTAACCAAGACAGCACCAGGTTAGTCACTTCACCTCGAACTTGCAGAAATTCCTCACGTCCAACACCACAATTTTGATGCGATCAGATTGGGGGCCGAAGTTGGGTATTCGACGGTGATTGGTCGGGAATAAAGCACGTTTCTAACACGACAAAAACCGAAATTCTATTGTACCAACATGGTATAAATCTAGTGTCCACAAAATTGCGATCCCTTTCCGGTATGGTATACTTACCAACCACGTCATCAGCCGGTGATTGAGCGGAAACGACCAAGGACGCACCATAGCAATGGCCGTAGCTTCGTCCTATTGGAAAAATTCCTTGAGCTTCGAAACCCCTAATGCCACTTCCGAGGTGTGACCATTGAGACCCTCCGCAGCAGTATCTCTGCTTATTCCTTCTCCCCGCATTTGGTCTGATGTATCGCTCGATGTACATCCTGGGTCACTGGCGCCCGCAGCGCTGCACTGTTGCCGTACCGCTATGTCGGAACATCACTTTCGAACCATCGTCGAACAACACGACCCTGGTTTGCGTCGACGCTCTCGTTGATGGGATCGGTGTACGACAAGTTCAAGACAGAGGCGATCTTATAATTTAGCCAGCGGCCCCAACAACGAAATCGACCTCGCCCCTACTACCCTAGCCATGAACAAGCTGGCCATCTAACACCGAACAGTACTTAGGAAACCACCATTACTAGCGCACAAAACATTGCGCAGGATGGCGACATGGTTCAATGGCTCTTACTCCGAAAGCAGTGGCGACGCCGACAGGGAGCACGGAGCGGACACTAGAAAGGGCGGAGACTTGGAGCACTGGGCTTGGGGGATCCTAGTAGCGATTGCCAATAGAAGACCGGACGCAAATTCCAGTCGTGCGGCGAACGCACTGGCAGTCGCCGTACTCCCCGACTCCGATTGGCTCCAAAATCGGGCAATCATACGAGATGGGGCGTCTATCGACGGTTTTCCTCATAGACCGGTCTGGTCACCAGACTAACACTAATTGGTGCTACTACGATTTCGCTTTCATTCACGACTACATGGCATGTAACGTACATACACAAACAATAGCACCTATCAAGAAAGATGCCAGTTATGGACTCTGCGTCGACTAGTTTCCCAGTCCATGTCAAAGCCTCAGACAAGTCTTCTTGATGATGCAATGAAGAGCGACGACGTTCGAATGGGGCGAGCAGGCACCATGTTCGCATCTGTACAGTTATTACATAACACCCTCCCACTCCCCGCGAAGAACTACCGTGGGAGTCGGGAAACACCGATCAGGCGCGGCTGTTTCGTCAACCCCTGAAGTGAAGCTTTTCACTATGTACCTTGTGCCTTGCGGCCACCTGGTGTTTGAACGTTCCACCTGTACGACTCCACTCGGCCCAACCTCGGCCCAACCTCGCTTCCATGGGCGATTACGAAGGCGTCAGAGTCTCGGAGACCGACACATCCCCGACGTGTATGTGATTACTCAGAGGATCTGCGCACGCCACAGGGTTCCATTCTCATCACCTTCGTAACCCTCTGTTGCCGGACGCCACCCATATCACCATAAAAACTTGCATTCGAACACTGCTGCGCGCCGAGGACTCGTTGCATAACTTATCCCAATTCATGCATAAATTGCGATGCAATGACTACGCCATGTAGCATTAATGGAGGGTATAAATCCGACGCGTGGCCTGCACAGACGATTGGGTTGCTTATTGGTATACGGCTACGTAATTGATCACCCATTTGGCGTCTAGATGGACAACGTCAACAAAGAAGACTCATCGCGACACAACAATCAACTCACCGACAAAATTGGTCGCATTGGCAACCATGTCGGAACACGTCCCGGGGCAGCCAGAATTGCCATAGGCAGCCCCAGCCCAGCCACCGCAGATGGTAGTATCGATGATCAACGAGTGATCGTGGAAATTGTCGGTAATATCGCACGTCGCAGAACTCCAAAAGCCTGCTGGCGTACCCCAATTTGCAGGCGTCGGCGTTTTGTTGGTGATATCCTCAGGGATGCCGTCACGAGCAAAATGCCACAGTGACATGCCAGCTGACGTGTCCCACAGAAACGCAAAGACTCCACCCTGAGCGTTGTTAAAGCCATAACCAAACGAACGCGTGTCACTGTCGAGAATGGAACACCCAGCGTTGGAAGTCGCTGTGCTGTAGCAATTCGTGTTGAGGACTTGACCAGTAAACGTTTTCTGACCAGACGTCACGTTGAGCGTGCAAGGGTGGGACGTCCCACTGTGGAGGGTCATTTGATTGTTCGCCTGGTTGTTGATTCCCTCAACGATATCGATCTCTCCGGCCGTAGGCCAGTTAGGTCCATTGCTCTGCAGTCCACCGAGGTTCAGCCATGTGGCCCATGCAGACGGGAATAAACAACAAACCCAAAAGGCGGGCCATGTACCGCAACCAACTGGCATCGCGAGTGCATCCAGGATAAACAAACCGCCAGTGTATGCCTTGTTCGACGTGATGCGAACTCTGTCAAAATTAATCAATTCATCAGTATGGGGTCAAGCAAGCGCAACGTCTCACGAGTTGCGGTTTCCACCAGCAGGGACCGTGCTCGTGGAGTCTACAGCAAGGACAAGGGTGTTATCCGTGTTCACATACGCAAGCCGCTGAGACGTTGCGTCTTGCTTGCTCAGGTAATTCACATTGCCATTCGTGGGATCTGGGCCGGTAGAGAACGACCATTCTCTGGTGAGGGTCAGATCGCGGGTGGCAAGGTACAGTCAGACATACATACGAGAGGAAGCCCTGGCCTTGGTACCAGTCTTTGAGGGCGTATGAGTTTGCGCGAGCGACCAAGAGGCTAACGAGAAGGGTGCACACTGGAACGCTCATCGATGGAGAAATGAATGATCCTAGATGGACACTGGGCTTTGGGGAAGAATGAGGGAATCAGGGATGAAATCGGGCACCATTTATATTGGAAGCCCCCACATAACCGTGACGGCATGACAAGATCATCATCTCGGCCATCAGGAAATAGAATGTGGAACAAACAAAAGAGAGAAAACAATACACATACTTACCCTTGATCAGGATGAACCGGTTCTGCGGGAATGGCCCAGCCCAACCAATTGGAACGGCATCCTGCAAGCTGGTACGCATGCTTTATTGGCGTTCGGGCCAGGAAGAAACGGCCATCTTCCTTTGACTCTTTAATCTGCCTGACGAGGAGACCCGGTGAGCCAAGTCATGATCGAACGACATGGCTGTGGGCAATTCGATCGATCGTTTCATGACGTGTATTTCCGAGTCCGACAGATTCGAGGCGGCCAGGGCAACCCGGATACTATCGGCAAGCCCGGGGGACAGTACAAGATGTGAAACTTCAAAGGATATTATGGAAAGTCGGACAACCGTGCTCGAAAGAAGCACGGCCTTTCTTGATGGGTCGGCTGCCAATGAAGTCACGTTGAAATCGCGTTGAGTTTGGCGGTGTGCCCATGACCCTTACCTAATTATTACACGATGTCGGACTCTTTCATCTCGCCTTCCGAGTTGTTGCTATGAACTGACCACAGAGATAATAAAAAGGCGTTCAAGGTCAAATTGTGCCCAAACGATGATTGTAAACTTCGACCAAATCTAACGGCGTATGCTTTCACTTTGTCACCTATATCGTGCTGTAGCCAGTCGATGTATCGGACCGCCTTTCAACCAGTTTACAGTGTGCGCGAAGATCCTAGTTCGGGTCTCCGTCCCACATTGTTCTTTTCTCTCCCCAAGGTAGATAGAGAGTGCAGTCCTCAAGTTCCGTGTGGCAGCCTTTCCGTCCGGAAACCCTGCAAACGCGGCATCGGGCTAGTCAATTCGACCGAAAATTGCAGAAATCCCCAACCTCGGTGACACAGAGTACTTATCGATGCAATCAAATTCGATCGGCTATATATATACCTATCCACCCCCGATGGTGATTGGTCGGAGATGAAGCGCTTCACTATGCTCACCTTTTCTTGCTTAGCCCTCTTTACAAGGCAAAAATCGATCGAAATTTTGTTCCACCACCCACCGTACAACTCATGTATTCCACAAGGGCACACCCATTACTCTCCGGCACGGTGTTTTTCCTAAACCAAGTCATCAGCCGGTGACTCAGTGGAAACGACCAGGGACGCACCGTAATGACCGTAGGATCGTCCCGTTGGGGGAACTCCTTGAGCTTCGTGATCTCTAATGTTACTTAGATGAGGTCCCTCTCCGCAGTATCCCTGCTTAACTCCCCTGTGCTATTTTCCCTCTTCGTTCTCATCGGTATGACGACGACGACGACAGTATCTACATGTGCTCGTCGATGCCGGACCATCCTCAGTGTTTCCACCCCTCGTGGTGGTTTCCAACTGTGCGAAACTTCCTCTCCTTTCTTGCGTGCCACCATCTGGAGGCCTGCACATGTGAGTGCCGAATCACCAAAACCAATCGACGGAAATCAGACAAACACGGATATCCACGGATGTCTCTCGAATTCATATATTACAGACACATTCTGGAACTGATCCCATCAGATCAACCTTTCACTGGGTACAATCCAGATCGGGCGCGCTGAGCCGTTTCGTCATCCCCCCTGAAGCTTCTCGCTCCCCCTGTGCCTTGGGAGCCATCTTGGCGTTTGAACGCTCACCGTTCAGCCGCGTTGTACCTCGCGACTCCACTCCCAATCTCGCCCTGGGCGATCAAAACTTGTCACACCCCCGACGCGTACGTGATTACTCAGAGTATTGCGTACGATCTCATTCTCAACACTTTCGGAACTCTCTATTGCCGGACGTCACCCATATCACCGAGGAAATTAAAAAAGAAATATGCACCTGCATACTGCTGGACACCGAGGATGAACCTGTAAGTGTCTCAGGCCAGAAGAATGATGTATAACAAGGACTGTAAATCCCCCTGGGGGCAATCTGGCATGGTAACAAGTTCAAGGGTGCGATGCAATGACTGCACCACGTGGAATGAATGGAGGGTATACATAAATCGGACTCGTGGCTTGCACACGGACGGTATGTAGTTGGTATATGGCTATGTAGTTGATCACCCATTTGGCCGCTAGATGGACGGCGTCAACATAGAAGACATCGTGGCACAGATCGACTAACTCGCCGACAAAGTCGGTCGCATTCGCAATCATGTCGGAACACGACCCAGGACAGCCAGATTTACCATAGGCAGACCCAGCCAGGTCCACAGATGGTGGTATCGAAGACAAGCAAGTGATTATGGAATTTGTCAGCAATGTTGCATGTCGCAGAACTCCAAAAGAACAGGCTCGGGAAGGATACGTACGTCGTAAACTGCCACTGTCAAGAGCCGTGTGACAAACAAAGAAGACCTTTTGCGAGTGTTGCCCTGAGGATGCGTTTCTCCCTTCTCTCATTTGTTATCGGACTTGGCCCTATTACGAGTACGTTCTTCCGCACGTATGCATGTTAAGTTGTATGTATATGACTACAAGCGGAGCGCAACCTGTCGGACGTCAATCATGAATGGGGAGTTGGAAATATGTCAATGTGAGGGAAATCACGTACATCGATGAGACTTAGGATTTTCGCACTTTTATGGTACAAATTAGTTGAGTTTAAAGAACGTTTATACACTACTAATTGGCGTGGCGCGCTCAGGCTGGTCATTACCCTGCGATTCTTGCGGCCTTCGTCACTGTTCGTGATGTTCGTGACGCCTACGTCACCGTACTTAGTGAGTCGACGGTCACAGGGGCATCCCCTCCTGAGCTTCTCCCGTCCTCTCACTAGGTATGTTGGTCAGTCGTATCTCTAATTTCTTCTTGCCTTTCTTATATCCCTTCTCTCCCGTTGTTCTCGCTAGCGGCCGTGCTCTTTTTTCGTAGTACTTAGTGTTTATCGTACGCAGGTTTGGGAGTAAACAAAAGCATCACACTGTAAGTTGGAGAGCGTTGGATTCTCACCCTCACTTTCCACATGAGACCCAAGCCGCCCGTTGGCCATGTCCGCCTTGTTCTTTTCGAAGAGAAACCTAAACCGTTTTACCTCGAAATACCGCTTTGGATCATCAGGGAGGTCTGCCGTCACCCTCCCAAGTACCTCCGTTATCTTGGGTGGTGCGTCCTAGGATCGGACGGATCGTTGCGCGATGGACGAGGAAGACTGGTCGATCCGGATGATGAATTAGTTGACAGAGGCGTTTACCACTACAGATTAGAAGCCGAACAGGGTTACCTTTCACATTTCCCCGTGACCCTGAAGCCGACTACGCCTCTGATAGATATCCTCCTTCACGCCGTTGACCTCGAAGTCATCAAGCTGCACAGCGAGGAACAAACTCAAACAACCGAAACCCGGGGCGGTTTCCGTCGGGAATTAGTCAAACGAGACGGGGAACAATGCGTGTGGACCGGCCTCCCAAATTGTGAGGCTATGCACATTATTCCTTGGAGCAAAAGCGATGAGGCATGTTCCCTATACGATCTCTCCCTATAACTAACCTAATCATATGTCTAGTGGTTGCGACTCATCATTCAAAACCGGCCACAGGGTGATGAGCAGAGGCTTCACACTTTGAAAAGCGTAAATGACATCCGGAATGGGATCATGGGCGCCACGGGTCAAGTTCATCCCCACTTCGATAGTCGGAAAGTCGCTGTACTGAAGGTTTGTTTACACCCATGTTCTAGCCAAGCTCCTTACACCAGAGGTTGTCAGACGCCTAATCCAGTCCTCGCAACGAACGATGTACCCGACCAACATAACCGCTTTCTTGCCAACGGTACCAGTTACCCGTCTCATTCGCGATACACATTGCAATGGCTCTTCGATAATCCAGCCATTGTTGCCTTTTTTGGGAGGAATATTGATGCCGCGTTCGTATCCCACCACAAACCAAAACCTTCAGACCTTTTACTCCATTACAACTACGGTGCGGCCGCCGTAAAACAGTGGGGTAGAAACCACTCGGTTCTCAATGATCGCCCCGGTGTTCCACGTCCCCAGCCAACTGGAACCATGGTCACGAGCCCAACAAAACACGTTGGTGATCGCACGTTAACAATTTCTAAGCTGGAGAATGCCCGAGCCAAGGGGAACCAACAGCAACCCGCTGGTGATGGAGGCAGTACGAATTCGGCGGCAGCTGCAGACCTGGAGCAGCCAGCATGGGACGAGGACGACGTAATGCTGTTTTTCTGGGGCAATTCAGCTGCGGCCGTGGCGAGGCGTGCTAAGAAGGAGCAGGAGCGCAAAGAGAGTATCAACAAATGGAGAGATGGGGTTGGTGCATAGATATGTAACCGTTCAACGCTAGCACCACGTGGGGTGAATGGAAGGTATAATTTGGACACGTAGCCTACACGCAGATGGTAGGGTCACTGATTGATATACGGCTACGTAGTTGATCACCCATTTGGCGTCTAGATGGACGACGTCAACACAGAAGACATCACGACACAAATCGATCGACTCGCCGACAAAGTTGGTCGCGTTCGCAACCATGTCGGAACACGTCCCGGGGCAGCCAGAATTACCATAAGCAGCCCCAGCCCAGCCTGCTGGCGTACCCCAATTTGCAGGCGTTGGCGCTTTGTTGGTGATATCCTCAGGGATGTCATCACGGGCAAAGTGCATGCCAGCCGACGTGTCCCACAGAAGCGCAAAGACGCCGCCCTGAACAGTGTTAAAGCCATAACCAAACGAATACATGCTGGTGTCGAGGATGGAGCATCCAGCGTTGGCAGTTGCTATGGTGTTGCAATTCGTGCCGAGGACGTGACCAGTGAACGGTTTCCTTACTGGACGTCACGTTGAGTGTGCAGGGGTGGGACGTCCCACTGTGGAGGGTCATTTGATTGTTTGCCTGATTGTTGATTCCCTCAACGATATCGATCTCTCCGGCCGTAGGCCAGTTAGGTCCGAATGACTGCAATCAACAGAGGTTCAGTTGTGTGGCCCATGCAAATGGGGATAAACAACAAATCCAAAAGGCGGGCCATGTACCGCAACCAACTGGCATTGCGAGTGCATCCAGGATAAACAAACCGCCAGTGTATGCCTTGTTCGACATGATGCGAACTCTGTCAAAATCAATCAATTCATCAGTATGAGGTCGAGCAAGCGCAACGTCTCACGAGTTGCGGTTTCCACCAGCAGGGACCGTGCTCGTGGAGTCTACAGCAAGGACAAGGGTGTTATCCGTGTTCACATACGCAAGCTGCTGAGACGTTGCGTCTTGCTCGCTCAGGTAATTCACATTGCCATTCGTGGGATCTGGGCTAGTAAAGAACGACCATTCTCTAGTGAGAGTGAGATTGCGGGTGACGAGGAAGTTAGATATATACATACAAGAAGAACGCCAGACCCTGATACCAATCTTGGATGACATATGTCTTTGCGTGGCTTGGGCGAGCGACCATGTCGCGAGATCTGGGTGCGATGCCTTGGGCACCCGCGAGAATACGCAACGGAATGGCAGCAAAGAGGGCAACGAGAAGAGCGTGCATTTGAAGGCCCATTGATGAAGAAACAAACGATACTAGATCAAGGACACTGGATTCTGGAGAGCAATGAAGGAGTCAGGAATGAAGTCGGGTACCATTGATATGGAACTCTTCCTCTTCTGGATGGACTGGTCGAAACATGAGTCGCGGGTACATTGCCGTGAGAATGGCTTGGTCAAACTAGTTGAAATCGCAGCTTGCATACTTGCGGCCGAACCAGACGGCTGTGATACGCGTACTTTGAAGAAACGACCAACTTCCTTTGACACTGTCTCCGGGAGCAGCCAGGTCTGGATCAAATGATCGAATGACAGATTATAGGCCCACTGGCAATATTTATCGATAGTTTCACGTACCTTTCCGACTCACTACGGCAAATGGCATTCGCAGCGGCCAGGGCAACCCGAATGCCATTGTACGAGACGCGGAACTTCCTCTGAGTCGTTTTCAAAGGATATTCTGGAAAGTCGGACGACCCCAAAAAAACCGGACGGCCGTTGTGTTCGAAGTAAGCATGGCCTTGGACCACAGCCCTATAAACACTGAGGAACGCTCACACGGAAGCAGAACAAGAGTGAGCGTATTTACTTACGTCACACGTCCTCGCACACGGGTTGAACCGTTTGAAACGCGCGCAGAACGGAGGCGGGACGAAGAGGGAATTGACACAGTGTATTGACAGCACGGCAGGGCGACAGGTGATGGGCAATGGGAAGCTGGTCCTGGGCATAGATGACCGTGCGGCAGCATGCTGGTAGTCCTGCGCCGATGCACAGCAGGGCAACAGCCCGAAAGGGCACGTGACATATGACGCAGTAAGGCTACGAACAAAAGCATCACGTTGGATCCTCCGAGTCATCCTCACTTTCGACATGAGACCCAAACCGCCCGCTGGCCATGTCCATCTTGTTCTTTTCGATCAGAAACCTAAACCGTTTTACCTCGAAATACCGCTTTGGATCATCAGGGAGGTCTGCCGTCGCCCTCCCAAGTACCTCCATTATCTTGGGTGGTGCGTCCTAGGAGCGAACGGATCGTTGCGCGATAGACGAGGAGAACTGGTCGATCCGGATGATGAATTAGTTGACAGAGGTGTTTACCACTACAGATTAGAAGCTGAACAAGGTTACCTTTTACATTTCCCCGCGACCCTGAAGCTGACGACGCCTCAGATATCCTCCTTCACGCCGTTGACCTTGAAGTCATCAAGCTGCGCAGCGAGGCACAAACTCAAACAACCGGAACCCGGGGCGGTTTCCGTCGTGACTTAGTCAAACGAGACGGGGAACGATGCGTGTGGACCGGTTTCCCAATGTGTGATGGTATGCACATTATTCCTTGGAGCAAAAGCGATGAGGCATGTCCGCTATGCGATCTCTCCCTGCAACTAACCTGATCATATGTCTAGTGGTTGAAACTCATCATTCAAAACCGGCCACAGGGTGATGAGCAGAGGCTTCGCACTTTGAAAAGCGTAAATGACATCCGGAATGGGATCATGGGCGCCACGGGTCTAGTTCATTCTTACTTCGATAGTCGGAGAGCCGCCGTACTGAAGGTTTGTTTATACCCATTTTCTGGCAAAACTCCTTACACCAGGGATTGTCAGACGCCTAATCCAATCCTCGCAACGAACGATGTTCCCGACCAACATAACCGCCTTCTTCCCGACGGTACCAGTTACCCGTCTCATTCGCGGTACACATTCCAATGGCTCTTCGATGATCAATTCCTTCGTGCCAGTCTTGGGCAGAATATTGATGCCGCGTTCGTATCCCACCACAAACCAAAACCTTCAGACCTTTTACTCCACTACAACTACGGTGCGGCCGCCGTAAAACAGTGGGGTAGAAACCACTCGGTTCTCAATGATCGCCCCGGTGTTCCACGTCCCCAGCCAACTGGAACCGTGGTCACGAGCCCAACAAAACACGTCGGTGATCGCACGTTAACAATTTCTAAGCCGGAGAATGCCCGAGCCAAGGGGAACCAACAGCAACCCGCTGGTGATGGAGGCGGTACGAGTTCGGCGGCAGCTGCAGACCTGGAGCAGCCAGCATGGGACGAGGACGACGTAATGCTGTTTTTCTGGGGCAATTCAGCTGCGGCCATGGCGAGACATGCTAAGAAGGAGCAGGAGCGCAAAGAGAGTATCAACAAATGGAGAGATGGGGTTGGTGCATAGACATGTAACCGTTCAACGCTATGGAACTGCAAACTGCAAATAATTCCTGCATTTTAGTGTTGGATCAAATGCGCGATCCCGGCTAGCTACTCCGTGATTCTGAACGATGTTGCTCGATTGGTGGTGGTGACCGTTCGGAGTGTTCAGCATTCCACAAAGGGAATTTTTTTCATAGAGCGCGCTGCAAAAAAATGGGCAGACAAGCTACTGAAGTAGTACTAGCAGTGCTTTTCCGAGCCAGTTCCCTCGAGGCGGACTCCTTCGAATGTTGAAATTGCGCATTTGGTCAATTAGATTACAGTATACGAGAATGTAAGGCATCCCGGTGAACCTCCCTAACATCGATACTCAGCTAGAGTCCTTCGCCATGCGCCTCATTCGCAGAGGCCTGGGCAACCCGAATGCCATTGTAGTACGAGACACAGAACTCCTTTTTTCAAGGATATTCTGGAAAGTCGAACGGCCGTTTGGAAAGCGGACAACCGTGCTCGGAACGAGCATGGCCTTGGGCCAAAGCCCTAGGGAAACACTGAGGAACGCTCACACGGAAGCAGAACAAGAGTGAGCGTATTTACTTACGTCACACATCCAAGGTGACCGGCCAAGTAATAATTGATGTTCATGACGCCGGTGGGCGTGAAGGGCCCTGTCAACACCCACCACACCCATGTACTACCGTGCCCACCACGCCCCCGCCGACGACACCCAATCTGCAAGCCTTTCGACGAGCCCCGCTCTCCCCACCGCTCTGGATCACAGCGTTGCTTGGGCTGGTAACCCTTTAACTCTCCCACCTCCGAGTCATCGTTACCCGCACCACGTATCTATCCCACATCGTACTAGTGGTCCTATATACAATCTCCTCGGTGGACTTCTTCCCCATGAGTCGCCGAGTCTTTGCAAGGCATAGACTCATCTCGCCGCGATCAGAATTACCACAACCACTCACACTGACCTTGCAAAGTTTTTGACAGTCAACGATAATAAAAAGGCGTTCATGGCCAAGCTGCGCTGTCGGACGTGCGATTATATCAATATTCAACGCCAACGAAAATCCGCGACGTATGCCAATGTTTGCACACCGTACCGTTTCAGTATGCCCGCAAGATCCTAGTTCAGATCGCCGTGGGTCGTGATCTTACCTTTTTCCTTCCTCTTTCCAAAGGAGAGAAAGAGTCACAGGAGCTTGAGGTCCGCTATGACCTTTTCGTCCTAGTCAATTTGACCCCCAGACATTGACGCCCTGTGACAAATCCAACGCAGTCCAGGCATTGGTCTGTTCTGCGTTGGCATGATACCCTCCACCACCGCGGCCAAACCGCGGCTGATTCCAGGGGTGCAAATCAAACTCGGACCCCAAATTAGGTGGAATCCATCCATCCAATGGCGATTGGTCGGATATGAAACACGTACGTTGATTCGCCCTCTCTACAAGACAGAAATCGAAATTCTAAGGCACCACCATCGTACAAATCAAGTGTCCACAAGGACACATCCGTCCCTTTCGGGGTAACGTACTTACTAAACCACCACGTCAGTCGGTGATTCGTCGGAAACGATCGAGTACTCACCGTAATGACCGTAGGTTTTTCTCTTTCGAGGAACGCCTTGAGCTTCGCAATCTCTAATGCCACTTCGATCAGTCCCTTGAGACCCTCCGCAGTATCCCTGCTCAACTCCTTTTCCCCCGCATCTGGTCCGACGTATCGCTCGACGTACATCCTGACCGTGGCGCCCGCGCTGCCCGTACCGCTCAGCCGGAACACCACTCTCGAACCGTCATCGAACAACACGACCTGGCCCTGGTTTGCGCTGACGCTCTTGTCGATGGGATCGGTGTACGAAAAGTCCGAGATAGAGGCGATCTTGTAGTCTTGGCCCGTGCTCTTTGAGTGGTGGGTCGTGTTCGCGAACGAGGAGGTCTTGATGGCATCGTTCAGATGCGCGACCAACTTGTTTGCGCCTTCCGAAGAAACTTCTTCGTAGTCGTAGCGACTGAAGAATGAACGGCCGTAGATGGCGTAATGCTTCTGGAGAAGTTCGTTAATGCCAATGAGCTTGTTGGGGGAATCCTTATTGGCGGCCGCAAGAATGTTCAGCCACGCTTCCGGTACAGAAGTAAGCTACCGCCGCAACACGGAACGGGTCATACTTGCCAACAATTGCCCACAGTCCGTCCTTTTCACGGATATGGTCCGAGCCTGTTCCGAAAGATTCCTCTCCGCAGATGGAGAGGCGTCCAGCGTCCATCAAGTTTCCAAAGAACTTCCAGCCTATCAGAGAACTCGGTAAATCAGGCGACTGTGTGCCAGCTAAATGTCCTACCGGTAGGCACCTCGAAATATTCGAGACCCTTTTTCTTTGCAACGAGATCGATGGCCTTGCTAGTGGGCATGCTGCGCGCCAGACCTTTCACGCCTCCCTTGACGAAGTAAGGAATGACATGTGCCCAATCCGCGATGATAGCGACGGAGTCAGACGGGGTGACGAACGCGCCCTTGCCGTAGATCATGTTTCGGTCGCCATCGCCATCGCTCGCAGCACCAAACTGGATATCGTTCTTCTCCACGACCTCGACAAGCGAATGCGCATAGGTCAAGTTCGGGTCGGGATGCCCTCCACCAAAGTCTGGCAACGGAACACAATTCTGGATCGCATTCTCGGGGAGCCCGAGCTGCTCGATGAAAATCGCACGCGCGTAGGGACCAGTGACGCCATGCAGACCGTCAAACAGGACGCGGAAGGACTCTGCATTGTTCTGGAGGAACGTTTTAATGAGCGGAAAATCAAAGATCTCCTTCAACAATATGACGTAATCGGCAACGGAATCAATGATCTGCACTTGCGAGGGTCCGTAGGTCGTCTCGCCAATCTTTGAGAGATTGACCTGGCGTGGCAAGGTGAGGTCATGCATCGCGTACGACGAACGCAGCGAGGTAAACGACGTACGGGGGGAGCCTCGATCACCTTGTATCTCGCGATCGACTTGGTGACCTCGTAAATCTTGTTCGTGACGTTCTCGGGCGCGGGCCCTCCGTTGGACACGTTGTACTTTATCCCAAAGTCGTTATCGGGACCACCAGGGTTGTGACTCGCCGTGAGGAGGATACCACCGTCGGCCTTGTACTTTCGGATCACGTTGGACGCGGCGGGGGTGGACAAGATCGAGTCCTTGCCGACGATAAAGCGTTTCACCCCGTTGGCGGAGCCGATCTTGAGGATGGTCTGGACCGTCTCTGGGGAAAAGTAACGACCGTCGCCTCCGATGACGAGCGTTGCGCCTGGTGCGTTGATAGAATCAATGATGGACTGGATAAAGTTTTCGGTGTAGTGCTGCAAGGGAGAGGGCTTGAGCGGGCGAGATCTCTCAACGGAATACGTCGGTCGCGTACGGGTTGTTGGAACACCTTGACCCTGTGGGCCGTGGCCGCGCTGGTCAGACGCCGGATTCGAGAGAATCGCTGGCGGGAGTTGTACGGACCTCTTTCTCAGCCCCGACGTGCCAGGTTTCTGACCGTCAAAGGGCTTGGTGGGGATCTCCTTGACTTGATGAGCCATCGTTGCAGGTGGTAAGTCGAACCGCTCAGTCGATCGCTTTTATGCTGCCATCACACGTGACGAGCCCCGTCCATGCCCGGTCCAATAACAACAGTACTTAGCGCAACGCAGTCCGGGATTATCTAGAGCTTCCCCCTTTCACCGCCTTGTAATACGTCCTCACCAAAGATCTCTGTGAATGCCTTTGCGAGATGTGGTATCATGTCCTGAGTGACCAGCCCACGGCCTTCCACCTGGAACGCCATCCTGCTGCTCGTGCGTGTAACGATACTCCCGCCGATCGCGGCCAAGAGAGGGAGTCTCGACACCGGAAGCGTGTGATCCCTATCGACATCCGTCAGTGACGACCAACAACACGCTCGAAACGACACGCACCCATACGCCCCTTGTTCATAACACTTGCCCCACGCCAGCATCGTACCCACACACCCGCTCAACACGTCCCCCTGCCCCCCACACCGTTTCAGTCCACCCTCGACGTCCACCTCCACCACCTCTCTCACCTTTTCCTCCTCCCCCTCCCCCTCCCCCACCCGAATCGCACTCGCAGACAAATCCGCCTCTTCCCCCGTCGTATCGCTCGCGATCACGTCCCTCGCACCCTTCTCCAATACGACCACCCCCCCAAGTTTCCTTGACACCTCCGCCGCCCTCTCCTCCCCCTCCCCGACCCCCACCTGCTCACAAAGCCGCTTAAGCTCGACTACGTTCGGCGTCAACACCGCCCGCCGGTACCCACGCACAAGTTCCAGCGCCTGCCCGACCATCCACAGCGCGTCCGCGTCGAGGACGACAAACATGGCGCGCGCACGGGCGAGCGTGAGTGCGGTGCTGGCGTAGTGCTGCATGTAGTCTTCGCGGCCGAGACCAGGGCCCGAGGACGAGGACGTGGAGCCGTGCGAGGATCCCGTCGAGCTCTTTGCTTACGCTGTCTTTCGGACTGATGAGCCGTCGGGCGTGGGTGTCAGCGACTCAGTGGACGAACGCGAGGGCAAGGGGGTAGAAGGGACATACGCATCTTCGCGGAGGATAGGATGGACGATCAAATCAGGCGAGTACGACTTGATCGCCTGAGCTGCCGTCGGCGCACAAATGACGTGCGAGAGGTCAGCACCCTGCACGGCATCAATTCGTCAGACTCAGGTAGGTAGGCGAGATCATAGTACCAAGCGAAGGGCAGACATGGCCGCGAAGAACGGCGCGCCAGTGTAGCTATGTCATCGTGAATCAAAGGATCGCAGCAAGAAACAAAAGAGGGGATGACGAACTCGAGAGCTCCTCCTAAGACGCCCACCCTGCCTGCGTGCCTGACTTGATCTCACGACCCCACTGACCTGGACGACGACGACGTACCTGACTGGCCTTTGTGCAGGGTCCCATTGAGAGGTGGAATGATTTGTTTTATTTGACCAATGATGGCTTTTGAGACGGGCATGTTGACCGTGCAGAGGCAGATATCATTTCAAATTACTGGCTAAGTCAAGAACAATAGGATATCGGGGAGAACGGCGAGTGATACAACAGACATGTACACGAGCGTTATCCGGCGCTACCAGTGCCCATCCAACAACGGACAAGAGGAAAGGGTAGACGCAAAAAACACTATTAAACTTGGAATTTGTATCATTAAAGAAAGACGACTTCAGCGTGGATTAAAAACCTGCACGTGGGGATCCAACCAAAGAAAAAAGTCCAAGGGGTAATATGTACTATGCAATGAAAACAACAAGCCAAGGAGACACAGTGAAGCAAGGGTGAATAATTCTAAAACAGAAGCAAAAGCGATCGACGACCACGCGAAATGGATTGAGGTCATGAGGTTGGGACACCAGCTGCGGCTCCACTTTGCCAGAAACTCAGGAAAGCGCCAGCGTTAGACATTATTTCCACAGCACGACCGACAAGGGTGCCTTGCTGGCCATCGTCTCTGTTTCGGGTGGGACTCCTAGAGCCCCCGGAAGGTCTCCGCTCATGGCGAACGGTGGGTGGTTGCGGCGACGACTTGGGGGGAGAAGGTGGCGGACACATGGGATGAATTGGCGAGTTGGCGGGCGTGGGTTGACGCAAAATGGACTCCTGTTCCTCTTGCGCGCAACTGGGGGAAATGGGTATCGGCGTGGGTGGCGCTTCAGTGTAACTCGTTTGAGCAATCGGCTTGGCATCAAGAACGAGACGCGGTGGGGAACGGGTGGTGGGAACGACGGTGACAAAGGAAGATCCGGACGAAGATGATGCGGAAATATACTTCTTTCGCACCTCAGGAACAAGCACTTGTTCCGATCGAGGTTGCTCCACGGTAACGCGCGGGGCAGCATGGGGATGCTCGGGGCTCAAACTGGAATTGGATCCAGAGCCAGAATGGGAACTGGATCTTCGCGTGCCCGGATCTCGTCCTCTTTCCGTGGACCGTCTGCCCTCCTTCTCGGCTCTTACATCACGCTCCCGATCTCTGACACCAACACTGCCTATGCCGAGCCCAACATTTCCATCGGGACTGCCTGCGTTGAGACTCTCCCGATCTGAAGACGATGGTGTGCGCGTGATACTGCGGCCACGGGGCTGTCCGACCTGTCCCTGGGAAGACAACGACGAGGAAGACGCAGAGCGGCCTCGTGAAGGAGCGGGATCGGATGGAGCAAGAAAGGCGCTACCAGTAGTCGAATTCGGGGAGGTCGTGTTGGTTGACGAAGTCATTGCATCATTCGGCGAAGGGGTACGCGAACGCGACCTACTTCGGGATCTGGAGTGCGACCTCGACCGCGGGACGTCCGGGTGACCACTTGAAGAGCTGACGATGACTTCGGGACAAGCCGCACTCCAATCGACCGTGACTGAAGAAGCAGCCTCTACACATGGGGGTATGCCTGTGGCCTTGGAATCAACAAGGGGTTGTGTCGGGTCAACCGAATCTACATTGTGCTCCTGCTGGACAACCGGAGCTTGTGTGACAGAGGGAAGCGAAGCCACGATGGGTTGATCCGACTGCTGCGGCTCGCCTGTCAGGGTAGCCTCGTACACTCTCGTCTGTCTGCCCTCTTCGACCATGTCCTCACTCTCCGTCGCTGAGTAAACATAGGATGGGGGTACGTAAACAAGCTCCACGGGAGAATCATGGGCGCCATAAGGAGAGCCATCCCTGCCATTGTGGGGATCACGAGGGCGGCAGGGGTAGGAGGGGATATGTGTAGGTGCAAGTGGGTAGGGCGAGTGCTCGTCGTCATCGTCGTCCATCCTTGTTTTGAGGACCGTAGGGGGGATCAAGGCAATGGTAACCAGTGCCTTGTCTGTGCTTTGGGAGCGCGTGATGAAGCCGTTGCTGCTATGCCCACACCGACCGACGGGGGTGTAAGATGCGGAACGGGCGTTGGGCGTCCGCGAACGTGACGAGGTGGGCGGTGCGGAGTGGGTAGGAGAGCGAGGGATGGCAGAGGGGACAGAGGGAGTGTGGCGGACACGCATTTGAAGAACGTCCTCCTCTTCTTCGTCCTCCTCCGAGGTGGATGACGAGGGCGGTGATAGGTTGTGCGGGGGCGGGGAATGGCGGGGATGGGCAATCTGGGGGTAGGGAGGGTCGGGATGATCGTCACAGTCGCCAGGGTCGTCGTCAAAGAGAATCTCGTCTGCCTCGTCGATGATGCCATCTTCCGAGTCCTCATCGTACCTAAAGCGTAGAAATTAATGTACGGTGTGCGAGTTAGGAATGGAGGCTGACCCATCGTCGTCGAGGTTAGCCAAATGGGGATTTGACCTGGAGTAGTGTGGGCGCTTCATTTTTGGCTTGTCGATGGCGATGCACTGCTGTACAAAGGTGTTGAAGCTGATGTGCTTACGTTTCTGTCCGGGAATCACGGGAGGCGGGGACTCGGACTGGAGCAAACTGGAGGCCGGCAATTCCCCGGGCATGTTCGGCAACACGCGAGGCGGAGAGTCCCGTCGAAATGCGTTGTTTGGACCCCAGCGTGCGATGTTCGTGTCGCTCTTGGTCTGCAGCAGGGACGGGCGAACGGGGGTGAGCGGGAAATCGCGATCACCGCCGACGGACAAGATCTGTGGCGCATCCTCCTCCTCGGAATCTGGGGGGCTAAACATGGGGGAGAGAGGGAACTCCGAGGTGAGGAGGTCGCAGATGGATCGGTGTTTGAGAATGGATTTGCGCACGGCACCAGCCATGCTGTCGAGCGGGGGCGAAGGGGACGAGGGCAGGTCGAGCACGGCGGCGGCGTTGGGAGACGGTCTAGGAGTCGGTTCTGCGGTATGGAGAGGGCCGTAGAGCCAGGTGACGTCCGAGTCTTTGAGCCTAGATACACGTGTGAGCAACCGTAGGCAGGGCGTCGGGGAGATGGAGTCATCGATCTGGGCGATAAGAAAGAGAAATGTCAAAAAAAGACTGACCAATTGAGTGTCTCTGGGGTGATGGTCCCGAGGCCGTTCCTCTGCTTCCACCAGGTGCGCCAGGAGGCGTTTTCGAGACGGACGCCGTTGGCAATTTCGTACTTGAGGCGAGTGATGTTGCGCCAGGAGCGCCAGACGTCCTCTTCGCGCCATTCATGGGAGAGGTAGTCGACCTGGCCGCGAGGAAGGTCGGAGAGGGTAGAGTCGTCGGGTATGGCGTTTACTGCGCCGAGGAGGACAGGAAGGGGTGCTGCCATGGGGACCCGAGGTGGAGAGGCGGGGTGGGGCGCGTTGGGAGGGGGGCCAGTTTGCGGGGGGAGGAAGCGAGGAGGGGGGAAGCGGGGAGAATGATGTTGATGTGACGGTGGGAGAGAGGTCGGAGTGCGCAGGGAGATTAAAAAGGGATGCGCGCGCAAGGTCCGGTCGTCCACACGTGGAGGGGATCAAGCCTCGACTATCACGTGTTCTCCACCTCCTCCATGGGCTCGCTCCAGTTCGACTTCCAGTCCTTTCTCGACCAGATCAAGTCCCGCGCAGCAGAGCCCGTCCCAAAGTACCTCAGATCGCACGTCCTCCCCTCCCTCCCCGCCGCTCACTCTCACCCCCGCCCAGCTTTCTCAGCAACTTTGCAAAGAGAACGTTCACCGTAAATGACCAGGTCAAGGTCATCCATGACTTCTTGGATGTACGCTCCTCGCTCCTCCCTGATCCCCCCTGACCCCAGTGCCCCAGTTCATCGCTGCAAAGATGAGGGAATCCGACGTCTGGCGAAACGCCTCCGACGCCGAGTTCGAGAATGCCATGGAGGGCATGGAGAAGCTCGTCATGAACAAGCTCTACGACTTGTTTGTCGTCTGACACTCTCCTTGCCACCCCTCATTCACACCGTCTTCTAGCACCTTCACACCCGCCCTCCCCCTGCTGTCCCCTCCGCGGCCCGTCACTGCGGACGATCTCGAACGGGATCGAATCCTCGCACAGAGAATCAGCCTGTTCCGCTGGATCAAACCCGCTCACCTCGACATTCCCGAGCTAGAGAGCAAAGAGCCAGGCGTGGCAGGCTTCCTCGAATTCGCCCAACAAGGTCTTTCCTTCTATCCCTCCCACCCCTCGCCTGACCTTTCTCCGTAAAGAACTATGCAAGGTGAACCACTACAAAGCCCCAAGGGACAAATTGATCTGCATCCTCAACTGCTGCAAGGTCATATTTGGTTAGTCCTTCCTATCTCCGTGCCTGTGAGTCACGACGACTAATTTATTTCACAGGTCTTCTCCGCCATTTGCGGAAAGACGAAGGAGCAGACTCGTTTGTCCCTGTCCTCATCTTCGTCGTTCTCAAAGCAAATCCAGACCACCTTCTTTCCAACGTCGAGTATGCGTGCTCTCCCATGTTAGCTCGTCCGCGTTGACAAGCTACGCGATAGATTCATAAATCGCTTCCGGAACCCCGCGAAACTGCAAAGCGAGGCGGGCTATTACTTGTCGAGTCTCGTGAGTACGCATACTGGGATGATTCCTCAATCCATTTTACATACCAGATCCGGTGTAGATGGGAGCAGTCCAATTCATCGAAACAATGGACCATACATCCGTTTCAAATATCACACAAGAGGAATTCGAGCGGTGACTATTCTCCTACGTCATTTTTTCCCACTGCTCACTGCTCGTTCATAGCAACGTCGAACTAGCCATCCAATCCCTGCCTCCCTCGTTACCTTCTTCACCGACGTCACCGACATCCCCGCTCCCACCTTTCAGATCTCCCCTCCCCTCTCCGCACGCAGGAGAGGAGTCCGCTCAGCTACTGACATTATCCGTTCCCTCTCAGACTCCGAGCATAGGTGAAGATGCGCGCCGGCTGCTGCAAAAGACGGGAGATGCCGTCTCCAAGCCACTTGGCGCAATCAGTCGTATTTTTAGCGATGCCCTCGACGAGAAAATGTCTTATCTCCCGGGTCCATTCGCGCCATTTGAACTTGCGAGGGAACGTGCACAAGAAGGGTCAGATAATCAAACAGAACGACACTGGGCGCATCCTGATCAGATTGCTCAATTTAGGGACGGGGGAGGAAAGTCCGGACAGGACGCCTCAATGCCCCCTATCCAGACGACATACAAACCCCGCGTTCGTAGGCCATCGCCTGCCCCACCATCACCTGGCAGCGCAGCAGAGGACGTGTCTGGGACATTGCCCCCTACAATGGCCGTTCCTGGCACCGCTCTGGCACCAGAATTTGCTCCAAGTCCGCTTCCTCAACATTTACAGCCCCCTTCTCAGGCACAACATATTTCACGGACGCCAACACCATCTCTTGACTTGTCTGCCGTGCAAGCTGAGATTGACAGAGCGCACGCGCACGCCAGCGCTGCCTCTTGTAGCACCCTTGCCCAAATATTCCCAAGCATAGACGCCGAGGTGCGCGACCTGGTGCTCGAAGCGAATGGTGGGGACTTGGGGAAGAGTATCGAAGCGTTACTGGAGATGGGCGGGGGCTCGTAGCGACGACTGAACAAATGTACACTCGCGTTTGGGGATAACTCGGTGCCCACTGTAGTCACACGCGCCCCGAGTTGGCAAGATCGGATCATCGTAGGTTCAGTCTTGTGCCCGTTGTTGATATGTTGCTGTTACATCGCAATCTCCCCATAATCTATGATTATGGGGATGTTGGTGCTCCTTTCCCTTGCACGCTGGGATGTGTGTGGTGACTGGTTCGTGACTCGGTACTCGGATAGCATCTGGATCTTTGGACTGGGGAGTGCATCTAGAAAGCTTGGCCGAGGATGGTACCCAACTCGGGAACAACCCTTGATCACCTTTGTTGCTACCTGACCATTGTTACTACCAGCTACTAATTGTCCCACTATTCCGAGTCCGTGTGGTTCGGCCACTGTCGCGTGCTAGGTCCGAGGTACGCCCAGCTAAACGTTGTCCGTGGAAACCAATACCTCCTTTCTAGTCAACTGCGGCTATAGTATATTTCCCCACAGGTCCATTTGGGGTTGGTTTACCTCACAAGTAGTGGCAAGCAGTGCAGGAGATCACCGACTTTTGCGCCACCTGACATTTCCCTGCCGGCCCTCGCGAGCAGTGACGTTGACGTGCTTCATGTTCCGAGAGGCTCAAGTCACCTGCCAGGCGCTGCGCCACTTCCGGAAGAAAATAACGTGTTTTCCCCGCCAAGAACAGTGGGGGATGAGCATGGGTAAATACTAGACGGGTAGGCGCTGAGCCTGCCATGTCCCGGAGTGACAACGATGTCATACGGGTAAACGCCACTGGCACTCGATCGGTGAGTCATGTCGTCCCCTTGTAGTCGTGTCGTTCACGGCCATCGTTACCAGCTACAGTCAGCTACTACTGTAATTGTTCCACTATCCCGAATCTGTGGTTCGGCTATCATTGCAGGTCTGAGGTCCAAGCCGAACGCCATCCGTAGTCGACTGCGGGTATATATATATTCACCCAGAGGTCCGTCCGGGGTATTCAGCAGGAGATCGTCGTGCCTTTTGTGACGTGCTTCCTGTTCAGAGAAGTAGCTGAGCGCTTTCCAAGTCGGAATACAATGTGCTTTCCACGCCAAGAACAGTGGGGGATGATTCATATGTGGGTAAATAGTCAACGGTGCTCAGACGCTGGGCTCGTGTTCCCAGACTGACAGCGATGTCATCCGGGTAACGCCACTGCAAGCGCCGGATCGGCGAGTCATGTCCGAGTCGTCCCTGTCTACTCGTGTCGTTCACGCGGGGGACGTCTGGGGTAGAATGGACACCTGGGGTAACCGATCCCCCCACACACAGGGCCGTTTATTCTGGGCAGACGCGCCCTTTTTCTTTGTCCCGAAAGACCCGAGCAAACATGGGAAAGAGGGTGACCATGTCATATTGAACCTGAGCTCGAGTCTTTCCGACGAGGCGCATCGGCGTGATCCCCCCGCATCGAACTTGAACGCGGTGCGAAACGGTGGCGGCGGCACCGCGTCAAGCGGTGTACAACCACGACGTGGACGTCTCAGCTTCGAACGAGCGTAAATGAATGCGCAGGGTGGAATCGCTCACGATGCCGAGGTTGGCGGTTTTGTATCCGCCTGCGTTTCTCGGCCGGACGAGCACCAAGGTGGGTACCCCCCCTCCCCTTGGCGCGCACGTCTATTGCCAGTGATTTCCTGGTTTCGCCCCCCATTTTCCGTTCTCTCCCCTTGCCGTTGATGACAGGGTTGTATAGCATGGAAGCGGACGGATACACAATACTCGCTCTGATTAAATGCACTTCTTCATCTTTGAGGTGAGTGACATATCGATCGTATCACCCGCTTAAACTCACGTGGTCCTCCCAGTCGGCCCAGGCAGCTTCCTTCCAACGTCACTATCATGACGCGTCTACGATGGGCCTCATGTTGCAGTGGGGCGTCACATTAATGACACGCTCGAAACAATAAAATACCCATTGACGTACCCCTGATACAGACGACGCAAAGGACGCGTTTCGAATTTCAGCGGCTTCTTGGACACGTGGCTGGTGCACCGTCTTTTCGATGTCGCTGATCTGATAGCGATGCGGTGGGTGCTCGGCATGTCCAACTTCTCGGGCGTAACGTACTCTGTCTTTCATGGTGCGTGCTTGCAGACGAGCAACGATCCCTTTTATTTTGCTGATGGCGTTGTGTGACGATGGTGGCAGTTGGTACGAGCACAGCGGGTTCGGGGGTTAGGATAGCGGATATATTTCTCCGCAGCGACCGTGTTTTTATCTGGCGCACTCGGTGGCCGATCTCCAACATGGACAGGATCGGTGGTAAAGCAGCATGGATATTCATTTTCGAGCCTGGTCTCACGACGGTCGTCGCAGGCCTGTCTCGTTTTTGCAACATCGTCGACTTTCCAGATGACGCCACATTTTTTCACCGAGGCTGAGCGCACGGTTGTCATCCGGCGACTTGCTTCGGAGGGACGATCAATAATAGTGCCATTGACGAGCGTTTCCCAAATGGAAAAAAAATCTGTGGCAAGTCCGGCGAGTGGGAAGACGTGTCTGTGCAGTATCGAACGTTCTGACTGGCGTGTTGGGGGCGACTGAACGGATTGGCTCCACCGGCCCCGTCAATGTGTAATCCGGAACCGGCATCCTTTTGTATGCGTTTGCGTTGTTCTTTTCGATATCATTTCCGGGTATGTTGTCCTTTCTTTTTTTATTTTACTCCTGGGCTCCTCATCCTGACGCCTGCGAAATTACCTCTCTCACCAACAGCTGGGCGAGTTTACCTTGTGCAGAAGGCTTCCGAGAAATGGTTTGATGGAATGCATGCTACAAAGCGACCGCGGCAAACCTGTTGACGGTCCCAGTGTAGCCTGCATGTCCTCCGCCCCCTTCCTCCCTCAGTTCGATCGCGTGGCTTATGGTGTATCTCTCCTGCAGCGGCCGTCTCCTCATTGGTACGTGATCGATTGATGGCCCGATGCATACATGTAGTCCAAGACTCAGTTGTTTCGTACCTCCAGCTGCAGCGGGACACATTATTTCGACCACTTCGCGCAACGTGACGCTCTCTCATACGTCGCAGTCTATTTAGCAGCTTGGTGAGCGCATTTCCCGTCGCATAGGTTCCTCGTCCTCATCATCCATCCCGTGTCCTATCGGATCGCGGTGAGCATTCACCAATAGTGACGACGGCGCATAAACGAACAGCCAAAGATCTGGTAGATCCGATTCCCTGCTAGGCGGCGTGACTTGGCTGACGACACCTATTTGCACGCACGTGCTGCGCATGGGTGGCGAATAACGTCAAAGGAGCCAAACGCAGCGTCTCTCTCGGGATGACCGTCCCGCTCCGAAAACGCCCGCGTTACACCACGAGCGCTGATGCGATGGTCGCACCAGGGGCGGTTATTCAGGGCGCGATCAGTTCCTACATATAGCGTGCGAACCAGGCGCCGTGATACCCCATGGGGCATGGTCTCGTCGTGACGATGTACTTTGGGCTGATCTTCGAGCGACCGTGACTGAGGGTCTTGCTCAAGCGGAGAACGCGCAACGAGCGTGGGGGGAGTGGGATGAAATAATCATAATCGAAGGGTGTGATACGGCGCCAGGCTTACCAAAATCGTGAGTGTGGTGCTCTCGAAGCTAATGAAGGCACCCGATCTAGAGCGGATATGTCCTAGAGCCGGAAGTCTCCGTGTGGACACAATCGAGTACGACGATTGCGACCGATATCAGGTGGCACGATCGCTGGAGATTAAAGCCTGACCAAGTGCATAAGATACTTCTGACCTCGGTTCTTGCGGATTCGAAGAGGGCTCTGGGGTCTATTTTATTGGCCGTGATAAGGGGGAGCGGTGGTGAGTTACCGCCGCCAAAACGGACAAATGGCTATGCAATCATCATTCGGACGATCTGTCGACGATGGCAAGAAGATCGGCCCCCAAGTATGCGACGACCGCGCCCAGAAAAAGACTGCCTGGCTTGCCAGCCAGGCGCGAAAAAAATCTTTACGAATCAGACACGACTGAGCCACTGATCGGATCACGAAAATACCTGCATTCAGTGAGCTCTGGCCAAGTCCATCGGCGCTACCGCATGGAGACTGTACACTGTCCACACCTTCCAATACACCCTGTGGCACTGTTTGACGACAATGTTTTGTTGGTCATCCATGGTGGATGGTGCTGCGGTTGCCAATGTTTCAACGGAACCGCTCAGACCGGGCGCTGGTGTGTATGTATGCGTCCACAAGCTGGTCCCTCCGCAAATCTGGGTCCGCTTAACGCCGCACCTGCCCTAAACTGTTCACGCTGACGGTCGTCATTTAAAACTCGGCTGCGTGTGTCGACGTGGGCCCAAGATTTTTTATACCCACAACAACCAACCCGTTCGACTCTTCTTGTGTTATTAGTCCCCCCCCCAAAAAAAAAATCCCATCTTCATGGGTCGTCCTCTTTATTCGCGTGCCTTTGGCACTACCCCCGCAGTGCGGGAACCACAAACGCCAAGTTGCGAAAAATGGTCTTATCTCAATGCGTTCGATCCCGACTCGGACGAGTTCTTTGACGGGGAAGATGCCGTGTACGAGGACTTTATTGACCCCGTCATACCTGTGCTCCCGCTCGAGGACGAGGACGAGGACGAAGAAGCAGAGGAAAGGGACATGTTGGTCGTCCGGATGGGCGCCATCAGCCCAATCTCATCCGAGAGCAGCTTGAGTGACAATGAAGAGGATCCACTCGCTGTTCGTGCACAAGATCCCCCACATCTCGTCGTCGATGCGTTCCACGGTATCGATCAGATGGAGGAGGAGGAGGAGCCTCCGGTGCGCGTTCGCCTCGCTAGGCGGTACGCGTCTATGGAAGCGGGATGGGGGTTCTCAGAGTCGAGACAGCCGGCGCAACCCCGACGTCAGTTTGCGACAAGGACTGCGATCCGAACTTTTCCCCAACAGTACGATGTGTCGCTTCCTGTACCCACTCCGAGCGCGCCTATTCCTGTGCCTGCCGTCTCTCGTCGCTCTGCTGCGGTCGATGAGCGTGCGTTCCCATCTCCTTCCACCCCGCCGCGTCAGACCCCTGCAGCGCATTTCCCCATGTCTCCCCCACCCACCAGCACTCCCAGACTCTACACGTGGGCGCGCAATCCAAGTCACTCCTCTTCGCCGTCTTCTAGCAGCCCTTTTACCAATCCACATGCTCGCACATCATACACACACCTCTCGCCTGCGCTCATTCGTATCCGTGATGTAACTGTCTAAACCCCCGACTCGTCGCATCCCCCTCAAACCTCCATCTCATCTCATTCCTTTTTTTCCTTTCCATATCTATTTTGGGATTTTGAGGGACATTCGACGCATCTACCGTCATTTATATTCTTCTACGCACATCTAATCCACTCACTTATGCATCATATATACATTGATTGCAAAGTACTACGACACATGCTTTGCTGTACCATCATGTGCTTTCTATAGTGATTTTGCGACAAGTGACTAGATTAGAGTGGCTTGGCTCGTTCTCGAATCTCATTCGCTTTCCAATCTGTACATTCTGCTTTTGTTGAGACGTTCAGCCCCACCGTGCGTCCCACTCGCCAACGCTCTGAGCAATCGCCCATGTGGATCTGTCCGCGCTTTTGGATAGGATCAAGCACACGGTATCCTCTGCTTCTGGACCAGGCACCCTCAGTGGCGCTTCTTTAGACTCTACCATGTACGACACGGGCGTCGTAAGATTAGAATGCAGCGTGATCGAGATGAAAGAATTGTTATCTCCGCTAGACTGTGACGTCGACAAGATCGATCTACGACAGACATGAGCCATCCGCGTGGCGTCCACGCTCCGAACAAGGGAAAGAGGGAAAACGTACACGGCAGTATCGATCACGGATCGGACAAAGGCGCCGTCCATCAAGCCTCGCCAGCTCAGATGCGTGACGTCGTCGATCGAGGCTGGGGAGGGCGCTTCGTACACGGCGACGTACGGGTCGACGCGGTCGTTGGCGTGCAACCTGTTTCTCGTCCATGTCAAGCAGAGCGACGGCCACGGCGTGTGTGTGTACTTGCCTCTGCGCACCCAAACATGCCATGCCGACCCATTCAAAGAGCGCTTCGAGACGCTCTCGATGGTCCTCTTCGTCTTCCCCGGTGGATGGGACGCCTAGGTCGCCGACGTGCGGGACGTACACGTCCGCACTGCGTCGCACACGTGCGGTCACGTCTGTCACCCCGTATGCCTCGGAGTTGTCCCCAGACGCAAACGTCGACGGACCTGCGATACCACAGCGTCACTGATGAAAAAAAAAAAAAAAAAAAGCAAAACGCTTGAGAGAGAGAAACGCCCCGCACCTACGTACGCAACGCGCCACCGTCCAAGCCCATCCACCGCCCGAACGCGATCCCAAACAGCCAACGCGGCCCTCTGACGCGCCTGCACCACAACGCTCGTCGTCTCTCGCTTCAGCGGTATGCGGATCACTGGTAATCATTGATCAATAACACGCCTACGAACTGTCGACGTGCGCGCGCGCGCGTGTAGCGCCTCGGTGAAGATCGACGCACCGTGTCGTTCCGGACACCCCTTGAACGGGAGCTTCGGGCCCACTAATCCGAGCTGCTCATAGAGACTTTTCGAGACGCAGAGCGTGAGGATGCCCCGCGGGTCGATGCACCACGTGTCGTCGGCGTCACGTTGAATCGGGAGGGCTTTCAAGCATGGCCTGGATCGACCGTCAAACGGGGTTTGGAACAGAAATTGTAACGCGTCTGGGACTGACACGTCTGGGATCGCAAGGCGGGAGGCGTGCTCGTAGAGTTCGGACAGGGTGAACTGGGCGGTCGAGTAGGTCGTTTTGAGGGTCGTGAATGCGTGCTCTTGTGCGGTACGCGATGAAAAGACGATGTCGATCTGTCCGAGAATTGAGTCACGATCGGAGAGGATTAGTCAAAGGGACAGACTTGCTGGACGAACGGGTGCGACGTCGCCAACCGTTCTAGCTGTGGAGAGGGCAGCGTCCCAGTGCTCACTCTTATTCGCGACTGTCGCATCGTGTCAAGATGGGGGGTGCACAGCCACTGGTGGTGAGACCCCCTGAATGACATTGACCTCTATGGCGATAACCTCACTGAACAGCACGCCCGAGCCCGCCAACGACGATATTGTCAATCAGCCTCGTTTTCCCAACCCAAACAGCCCCACTCAAAATCGCGGATTCACCGCCAGCGGACTGCCTCTGCGACAGACCATCCAAGACCTCAAAGCTATCCAGGTCGTTCATCTCGATATAGTCCGGCTTCATCTCGATCCCCCTCTCAGCGGCCGCTCTGACCGCGCCGGTCACCAGGACTTCGGCCGCGCGTATGCACGCATCCTTGGTCTCCCCCGCCAACCACCCCGACTCGGCCGCTTGGAGAGCTCTGTAAAGCGTATTCGCGACCGAACGCTCTTCCGCAGACAGATATACGTTCCTCGATGACAGCGCCAACCCATCGACAGGATCGCGTTCCGTTGGGACGATGTGTACGTGGTCCGCATCTGGGTTGGCGAAGAGGAGGTCGTGGCACATTCGACGGAGCAACAACGCTTGCTGGACGTCTTTCTGCCCGAAATACACGTTCGTCGGCTGGGAGGGCGTGTCAACGTGCCAAATGGCACGATCGGCGGGAGAGTAGGCGGGAACGCACTTGAACGACGTTGAAGAGCTTAGTGGCGATCGTCGCTACGCCTCTGAAAAAGTGGGGACGGCTGGTACCTTCCATCTGATGGCTGTACCCCTTGACCTCGACGAACGTGCCCTTTTGCAGGGCGACGTCCTGGTTTATTCCGGATGGATACATGTCCTGGACGCCGGGCAAGAACACCGCAGAGGGCGTGCGGACGTCTCCAGAGACGGTCACCCGCTGCCTTGTCAGCTGTTCGAGATCCCATGAGAGGGTGCGCGGATAGGTGCCCAGGTCTTCGGTCGGGGCAAACTGGGCGGGGTTGACAAAGATGGAGACGACCGTCAGGTGGTTTTCGAGGAGCGATCTGCGTACTGTGTGTGAGACGTATGAGCGCGTGAATGCCTCGGACTCGGATTCGGGAGGATCCCTGACCGAGAGAGAGGTGGCCGTCGTGCAAGGCACCCATTGTGGGCACGAAGCCGACGGTTTTCTTTTGATCAAAGGCGCTCTGCCTCCATAGTCTGGTCGCTGGAATGGAACTCAGGATTGGAATGGGAGACTCAGTGGACATGGTGAACTTCTGAAATCGCATTGGGCGCTTAATCTGTACGAGTGCCTGGCCCGGCACCCTACGATAAGAGACCACGTAAGTGGGTATCTTTGGGGCGCATGACAGGCCACACCCCGGCGACAGAGATGCTCCGTATCAAAGGTCCCGAGTCGACCGGAAGGACAGAAGCCAGGGCATCTATCTCTACAGCATCGGCTCAAGATGAACCTCCCTCCGTCATGATCGTGGTATCACACTTCCATTCGTTCCTGTGTCAATCGACGCGTTTCTGTGCGCGTCTCTCGTCATACGCCGTCTTCCAACGCTTCCACTCCGTCTCCCTCCCACCGTCAGCCCATATCGCCCATCCGTCCCTGATCTGCATCCATGTCACCACAGGGTGAGCAAGAATGGCAGCACGCGCACGTCCAAATACCGTGTGTGGGTGTGTGTGGGGGAGCAGTTCGGTCAGCACGTAATGTGCCACACCGAGGCAGAGTCCAATGCCGAGTCCCCATAACACCTGGTGGGGTGTGTGGTACAACAAGTTCAATCTGAGGGGATGGCGTTCACGCGCTTGTAGAGGAGAATTACATCGGGACGTACCTCGAGTAGGCAACGAGTGTGACCCATGAGATGATGCCAAGGTGGACGATGGATCTAAACGCCTGGTCCAGCAAGGGATACCCACAAGAGGCGAACCGATGACGGAAATGCAGGTGGCAGATCAAAAAAGCACCGAAATAACCCATGTATTGGCTGTGCGACGAAGGGAAGCCGTACCCGTTCAGGTGGAGATTGCTCCCTTGATTGAGATTCAGCGCCAGGGCACGAGCAAAGCGACGTCACATACGCACCGTTCGGGCGTTCTTCCTTGACGATGTGCTTCAATATCCAATTGAGCGCTTCCGAGAGGACCTGGCCCGCCCACATGTTGATGATGGTGAGCTCGCGCGTCTGCACGGAAAGGACGGCATATGCAGGCTAGTTGCAAGTTTGGTCTGCTCGGCGGGGTGGGATGGTGGTGGTGCACACACCATGAGAAGGATGGGGCTCAGTGTGAAAAGGGCCAACACGAGGGAGGTGTCTGAGGAAGCGTCGTCTGAAAGTGCTCGTTAGTGGTGGACCCGACAGCGTTACATATAACGCCTCACATAGGACATGGGTCAGATCCAACGCGATTCTGTGGGCCATTGCTGGTCGGAAGGAACTTCTGCTTGACACGTAGCGATCCGCCCCACGTGGCCTTTTTTGTACGACATCCTAGTGACTCAACTCGTACACAGCCCTCCCCTATCACACAGCAACCCAACCGTTGGGGCTTGGAATCTATAAGAGGCATGCATCATGGAAGGGCGTGCTGCACCCCAGCCCCCCTCTCGCAGCCTGCAACTCAATGGCCTCGTTGCAGCAAGTCGTCGAGCAGCTGGCGTTGCTCGCCGCAAAGGGCTCCAACGGAACAAGCGGCCCTGACCCGACGTCGCAGACGTCTCCCCACCGCGGGCCACTCGACCTCATCACATCGTTCTTCTCCGCCTCCGCCTTGCGTGACTGGGCAGTCCTCTTGGTCATCGGGAGCCTCTTTGAGATGGCGCGCAGGTTGCTTGCCTCGCTTTGGTATGCCTTGATCAATGCTTTCTTCATCACTGCCGTCTTTGAGGAAGACGATGTCAGCTTCCGTACGTCACTTGGTTTTGGTCGTTCGGTGTGTGCGTGCTGACCTTGTATGGCAGAGTGGATCATGCATTGGCTGTCCAAGCAACCTTCGTGGAGTGCGTCGCCTCGTCCGATGTACATCGTCGGTGCTGATCCTGAAATGTTGCAGAAGGAGCACGGAGCGTTCAGATTAGCACTTCCAACTTTGACCGTCGTGCGATACAGATCGACTCGATCGAGCCTCGGCCGGGTGCCGACTCGGGCAAAGTCATCTATCTTCCAGCGGTGTCGGAATCATATACCCTTTGGTATAAATACCGTCGGATAAGGGTCACTCGCGCTGTCGAATCTCACCGCGGCGGATGGTCTACCAGAGAAACGCTCACGATATGGTAGGTTCTGTACGTCAATGTGGCCTGAGCTCTACTCAATCGTCCCAGTATCATGACCCGCGAGCATGAAATTCTTGCAGGGATCCTCCAGGACGCCAAGAACGAGTACATCGAGGCTCAGAAGAACAAGATATCCGTTTTTGTTTCGGATAGATTTCACACGTACTCCGTCATTTGAATCAAAACTCAGATACGCTTGCTAAACATATTTTTGGCAGTCTTAACGGCTGGCGGGAACTTGCTACGCGTCCCAAGCGGCCACTCAACTCCATTATCCTAGACCCAGGCATCACCGACCTTGTTGTCGAGGATGTCCAAGATTTCCTTAGCAGCAAGGAGTGGTACACTGAACGAGGCATTCCCTTCCGTCGTGGATATCTACTCGTTCGTGTCCTCCCTTTATTTCGTATGCACGTGGATGCTCACACTGCTTCTAGTACGGTGCCCCCGGATCCGGCAAGACATCTCTCATCCATAGCATAGCAGGAGAGCTGGGTCTGAACGTGTACATCGTCTCGCTCTCCCGCTCTGGAATGGACGACACAGGTCTCTGCGAGCTCATTTCGGCTCTCCCAGAGAGGTGCATCGCACTCATGGAGGATATCGACGCTGCCTTCCACCATGGTCTCAGCCGCGAGTCCACACACGCACCGTCCACCCAAACGTCCGAAGACCCCGAGCACCATCCCGACTTGCAACAAGGTGGTCCCCCCGTCCCCTCTGGCAACCGCGTGTCTCTGAGCGGTCTCCTCAACGCGCTGGACGGCATCGGTGCACAGGAAGGCCGGGTGCTGTTCGCGACGACCAACAAGTACAGCTCGCTCGATCCGGCATTGTGTCGGCCCGGTCGGATGGACCTGCACATCGAGTTTAAGCTCGCGAGTCGATTCCAGGCCGAGGAGCTCTTTAAGCGATTTTACGCCCCTTCGTCGCGTGGCACGGAAAGCAATGGCGAGGCGGTGTCAGAAAAGCGCGAAAATGGACGCATCGATGTCGATGTAGGCGAGGACGCTCGCTCGGGAGACCTCATCGATTTGTCCTCGGCGCAGTCCCGGACGCCTCCCGCCGCTCTCTCATCCTCGCCTTCCCCATCACCCTCGTCGCCCACTTCCTCGCTCTCCGAAAAGACTGAGGAGAGTCAAAGCGAGACTGCAGGACCAGGACCGATATATGGTGGCGTGGCACACCGCGGTCGGGCACCCAAGCTCTCGCATGACCGCGTCAACGCGCTCGCCGCCCAGTTTGGGTTCGCGGTGCCCGAGCGGCAGGTGTCGATGGCGAGCCTCCAGGGCTTTTTGATGATGCACAAGGCGAGGCCGTTTGGGGCTGTGGCAGATGTCGGAGCGTGGGTGCAGAAGGAGCAGTTGGAGAAGAAGGGGGGGGAGAAGGCGGAGACGGTGGAGACGGTGGAGACGGTGGAGGGGGAGGGAGCGTGAGTGGGGGGGGTAGGGGGATGACTAGCTTTTTATCTATTCGCTTCTTTGGCAATGTACGCTAACTGCATACTCACCATAAGAATTCATTAATAAAAAAGGACCGACCGTTCAGTCTGCCTACGGCCATTGAAAAAGGTAACGTGTATTGGCTGATCCGCGAGACTGTTTGTTTTTAAGTCTATCGACGGCTTGCCTCATAGACGGATTGGTCACCAGTCTATGTTTTTAAACTCAAGATCCACTGGTACATAAAAAAGTGAATGTGGCTACAGAGGTAGCAGAGAAAAAAAAACTCTCGTCCCTGAATGATCTGTCGATCCAGTACGACGCTTCATAAACCAACGTGGATAAAGGGAACCCAAGATAAGAACGATACACCGGAGTCCCGAAGCCGCTCGATCGCGTGGTGCAAGGCCTCTGCAGCCTGCCTACCGTCTGGGACCTTGCCATCGCTAAACAGCCTCTTATAAACGTCCTCCGTTACCCTCGGCGCATCATTGTCCAAGATCGACCACATCGTCGCAATCACCCCACTGTACCCCGCAAGAAGCATTCCCGCAGCAATATGGATAGCCTCTTCCGAAAGCTGCTCGTCTCCGGTCGCAGTGTGGCATGCAGAGAGGAACGCGAACCCCCCGTGGGGACGTGACAACCGAACGATGTCGGGAAGCTTCAAGCGTTTGCCGTCGGCGAGTAGGAAACCACTATCCAGGGGATTGGCAGGGTCTTGCGTGCCGTGACATGCAAAATGGACCCAGTCTGTCTCCGTCATCTTTGACAAGGCATCCTCGACAGTCCCGTCTGCCTCCTGGAATCCAACGAATGGCGACGAAGATGCTAACTGTCTGATCGTCTCCATCTCCCCTCGCACGCCCGTGAGGTGTTTCTGACCGTCCGTGCTTGGCTGAGGGACAGCAAGCAAGCGAATATTGCATGAAGTTGCCTCCAAGTCCGAGTCGTGCATGGGTGGCAGCGCAAGTGCACTCATCGTAGGAATGTAGGAAGAAATAGCAAAGTCTGAGAGTTTAGATCCCGGATTGGTTGTACTATAGAGACCCGCTGCATGGATGGGAAGAAATGAGAACGGCCCGGTTGGGCACCAGAAGATACGAGGAAGTTTAGCACCCGACGTCTGTGATATCATCCGTCAATCAATAGAAACACTGGTCACCCGAGGTTCACATACCGAGAGAGGGAGGGTGTCAAGGATCGGGCTGACGACTTTCTCCCACAGGTATGATAAAATGGATCTAAACATATCATCGGGAGTGACGCCTTTCACTCTTGCGCCTCTCTCTGACTCGCTACGTAAGACGACGCGGCCCTTGAGTCTCAATAGCTCTTTCAACCGTCGCTGCATGGCTGAAACTTCATCGTAATTAGTGTCCGACAGTGGGACATGGACGACATTTTCGGAGCCGGCCATGACGACTAATGCATCGCATCTATATTCGCTGGCATTGAGAAAAACGACAGGCCCCGAGTGTGCAAAAGCAGAAAGTTGTTTGAACGTCTTCGGAAGCAGGAACCGTTCAAAGTTGGGCAGAGCGCGTATCTCCGCAAGGAGCTTCTCTCGCGCGAGAGCAAGCTCATGATGCTGTCGGGCTTGCTTTTCCAACGATCCATCGATCGTATTTGAGTGGTGCGTGAACTCATTGACTTCACTGTTCCCAGCACTAGCCTGCTCGAGTTCGTGTGATACGCGCTCAAACCGATCAGCGAGGTCCGGATATACAGCACGGAGGTCGTCGAAGGGGGCACGAAGTTGTGAGAGCTGACTCCACACGATGGAGCGACCTTGCTCAAGCCATTCCACAGCAAGTTCAGGTTTGTGGACTTCGAGAGCAGCGGAAGCCGCATCGCACGCTGCATCTGCTGCCTGGAGAAGTTGATGGTAACGATCATGAAGGGATAACCCTATCCATGCTAATTGAGGAAGAAGATCAACAGCGCACGTGTGTGCGTCCAGAAGAGACTGGGAGTCGTGTCGGAGAAGGCGAGTACACAGGATGCTAGTTTGGGATGCTTGGAAACGATCAAGGGATCTGCCTGTGGGAGAGCGAGCTGCGCGGGAGGAATATAAGACGGCTCGGGAAAGGTCAGAGCTAGAGAGGTCGCCGGAGTGTTGGAAGCGACGCAAAAGTCCACGAGCGAGGTTGTCTAGCAACAAAGGCTTGTATGAATGACCATCGGGTATGAATTGCATTATATCCTCCATGAGTGAAACCGACCTCTCCAGGTCGACAATGTTTCCGAAGAGCTGATAGCGACCCGACAACGAGTGGGCAAGGCTGTTTAGAGAGTAAGCTTTGTCTGGGTGGTCATCGGGTACGAGGGGCACTGCATCCTCCAACAAAGAAATCGATCTCTCTAGGTCGGTGACACCTCCGAAGCGCTGATAGCGAGTTGACAACGAGTTAGCGAGGTTGTTTAGCCGCTTAGGCTTCTCTGGATGTCCATCAGGTGTAAGTTGCAGTGAATCCTCTCTCAGTGAAATCGACCTCTCGAGATCGACGGCGTTTCCGAAATGCTGATAACGACCCCACAACGAGCAAGCGAGAGAGTTTAGCCAAAATGGCGTGTCTGGGTGGTCGTGGGGTGTGATTTGTATTGCATCCTCCATCAAAGAGATTGATCTCTCCAGGTTGGTGACGGCTCCGAAGCGCTCATAGTGAACCAGCAACAAGGTGCCGAGGTTGTTCAGCCACGTAGGCTTTTCTGGATGGCCATCGGGTGTGAATTGCATTGCATCCTCCGACAAAGAAATCGATCTCTCCAGGATGGCAACATCTCCAAAGCGCTGATAACGACTCAACAATGAAGAGGCGAGGTTATGTTGGAATTCTGGCTTGTCTGGGTGGTCATCAGGTGTCAATTGCACTGCATCCTCCAGCAAAAAAATCGATCTCTCTAGGTCAGTGACATCTCCGAAGCGTTCATAGCGAGTCGACAACGGGTCGCTGAGGTTGTTTAGCCATGTAGGCTTGTCTGGATGGCCATCGGGTGTGAATTGCACTGCATCCTCCAACAGAGAAATCGACCTCTCCAGGTTAACAGTGTCTCCAAAGCGCTTGTAGTGAGCTAACAACAAGTTGCCGAGGGTGTTCAGCCACGTAGGCTTGTCTGGATGGCCATCGGGTGTGAATTTCACTGCATCCTCCAACAGAGAAATCGACCTCTCCAGGTTGACAGTGTCTCCAAAGCGCTTGTAGTGAGCTGACAACAAGTTGCCGAGGGTGTTCAGCCGCGTAGGCTTGTCTGGATGGCCATCGGGTATGAATTGCACTACATCCTCGAACAAGGAAATCGATCTTTCTAGGTCCATGACATCTGCAAAGTGTTCATAGCGAGTCGACAACGAGTTTCCGAGATCATTTTGCCACAATGGCTTGTCTGGGTGGTCATCGGGTGCAAATTGCACAGCGTCCTCCAACGAAGAAATCGATCTCTCTAAGTCCGTGACATCTCCAAGGCGCTCGTAACGACTTGACAACGAGCCGGAAAGATTGCCCAGCCAAATAGGCTTGTCTGGATGGCCATCGGGTGTGAATTTCACTGCATCCTCCAACAAAGAAATCGATCTCTCTAAATCCGTGGCATCCCCGAAGTGTTGATAGCGAGTTGATAACCAGTGGCCGAGGTTATTTAGCCATTTAGGATTGTCTGGATGACCATCGGGTGTGAGTTGCAGTGTATCCTCTCCGAGTGAAATCGATCTCTCCAGGTTGGCAACACTTCCAAAGCACTGATATCGACTCCACAATGAATAGGCGAGGCCGTTCAGCCGCATATGCTTGTCTGGATGGCCATCGGGTGTGCATTGAACTGCATCCTCGAACAAAGAAATCGATCTCTCCAGATCCGTGACATTTTCGAAGCGCTCATAGCGAGCTAACAACGAGTCGCCGAGGTTGCTTAGCCGTTTAGGCTTGTCTGGATGTCCATTGGGTGTGAACCGCAGTGTATCCTCTCCGAATGAAATCGATCTCTCCAGGTCCGCGATACCTCTGAAGCGGTCGTAACGACTTGACAACGAACAGGCAAGATTGTTTAGCCATTGTGGCTTGTCTGGGTGGTCATCGGGTGTGAATTGTACTACATCCTCAAACAAGGAAATCGATTTCTTCAGGTCGGAGATGTTTCCGGAACACTGATGGCGAGTCAACATCGACTCCCCGAGATTGTTTAGCCGTGTAGGCTTGTTTGGATGTCCATCGGGTGTGAATTGCACGGCGTTCTCTCTCAGCGAGACCGATCTCTCCAGGTCGGCGATGTCTCCAAAGCGCTGGTAGCGGGTCAACAATGAACTCCCAAGGCTGTCCAGCCGCACAGGCATGTCCGGGTGTTCATCAGGTGTGAGCCGCATCGCAGCCTCGAACACTGATATCGATTTCTCCAGGTCAACGCGGTCCCCAAAGCGCACATGACGGGTCAACAATATGATGCCAAGGACGTCCATCCACGAAGACTTCTCAGGATGGTCATCAGAGGTGACTTGTACTACAACCTCCAGCATCGAAACTGCCGTCTCGGGATCGCCAAGGTCAACCAGGCGGTTGAACCGAATGCAGAAAAGAACGCCAAGGTGGTCGAGCAACACATGTTTGAAAGAATCCTCGTGAGATATCCTTTGTAAGGCAGCGTCCAACCTTTGAGTCCCCCCTTCATCGCCAAGGTCATTCTCAATGGTTTTGGGAATCTCCGTCGGCTGGATCAGCTGGGGCTGCGCAATACTGCCGAGTGCAAGGGCTGCCGCGAGGTATACATAGCCATCCGCTGGTGCGACATCCAGCACCTGCAAGAGGAGTGCTTTACCCTCTGTCCTGGACGCTTCGTCACGTTGTCTCTGGAACCGAGCCCCAAGAGCTATGCCGAGGCTGAGTAATGTGGACGGATGATCCGGGTGACCACGAGGGCGAAGATGAAGCACATCCCTATACAGATTAATTGGTACGTCCAGATTGGATGATACGTCATTCGCTCGACAGCCCATCAATTTGGCAGTGGCTAGGTTGAACAGCACCGTGGCACGACTCGGGTGGTTTGGTGGACACATGTCTCGAGCAGGTTCGAAATAATTGACAGATTCATCGAGATCTTGTTGTTCCTGATGTTCACGATATCGAATGAGTGCTTGATGTCCCATATCCGTCAGCCCTGCCAGCTGGCGCAGCCCTTCTGACTTTGGCTGCTAATGATGCAAGGTAAGATTGTGGTCAACGCTCAGTTAACGCAATCCGCTCACGTTTGAGCCGGCTGCGTATTGGCTCAGGCCAGGAGCCCGCCGTTCAGTCTTAATTTCAAAAGCAGAGCGTGATGAGATAACCTCCCCACTACTTTGTTCCACCAATGTGATGACTGCGAAATGCTGTTTAAGTCCCAGGAAACAAGGAAAATGGTGTCACTCACGTTCAGATTTTCCATGGCGGTCAACCAACTCGCCAACAGTAGTTTCGAACTCGCAAAGAGCTTCTCCCTCCCCCAGTGTTGATCCCAACTCGAACGATGCAAACGTTGTGAGAAATATCCTCGAGGACCGATCTGAGGGCCTTGAACTTCGTTGGGCAAATGGTAAGCAACATAAATTATATGATAACTCACAATACAATCTCGTCGTCCCATTCGACGACATCCTTGCCAGTGCCTACTGAGGCAGGCTTGTTCGAAGTTCGCTTGATCCCGATTTCAGTTTTTACCGCAACGTAGAACCCAACAGGGATGCGCCTCAGTCTGATGGCAGTATTCATTGCGTGAATGCCTGACCGAGGTATAAGTGATCTGTCAGGTTCGAGGTAGGGAACTTACGAGTGATTACTAGAGTACATTCTGCCTTGTTCCCAACCGTCGATTCGGATGAATGCTCTTCCACATGTAGTTCATCTGATCCCTCTGAATCGGGAACCCGAGTAGGATGTGGTGTCTGTACCTGGGAACTAAACTGTGGGGTAGAGCCACCTAAACCAACTTCGCCCACGAGTCCGACCAGAAACGGGAAGAAAAGAGCACGGGAAAGGAATCTAGTGGGGTTCATTAACAGGGAGATGGCAAGGTGTGTAAGAGAGATGGTACAGGGTTAAATTGTATCGTCTTTATTAAAGCCCTTTGGGCCAGCCACTACTAGGCGCACAGCCCATACAGCAAGTAACCGCGCGGTACCTTCGCAGAAAACCGTTGGAAAGTTTTCGCATGCAAGACGTGGACCTGGTAGCACGGTTAAGGATCTTGTATCCAGAGTCCAGCACAGAGAGACACGAGTAAGGGATCATGACGGGCTTTGGTACTAGTACTGTAGAAAGTGATCCTCCGAAAACGGACGTGAGACTCGGAAAGGTGAATGTGTGCAATCGTTTGTACATGAACAATTTCTGTTTTGATTAGGCCCACTTCTGTACAGATACCTCACCGGCACCTTTGAAGCAGTCGCTGAATGTCGTCACAGCTGCCAACAGCTCCAGACCTTGCATATGCAATTCAGTGCGCAGGGAGCGAGATATGTCTTCCTTGAAATTGGATCTCCTTAACCTCACGAATGGCCCTCTCTTCATAACTTCCAGTGCAGTCCTCTGCAAACTGCTCGTTATTCGCATCCTGCTTGGCAACGGTAACAGCTCCCTCATCCCAGTCCGCACCTTCACCGCTGCCACTGGGTCAGTTTTGTCCCGCAGGCACTTATGTCCTCGAACAAGTTGGACAATTGCACGACGACGACCGCGAGAACCACGTCGGAAACGCGATCAAGTTGGCTGCCATGTCAACACTGCTTCTAGTACGGTACCCCCAGATCCGGCAAGACATCTCTCATCCATAGTATATCAGGAGAGCTGGGTCTGAACGTGTACATCGTCTCACTCTCCCGCTCTGGAATGGACGACACAGGTCTCTGCGAGCTTATTTCAGCGCTCCCAGAGAGGTGCATCGCACTCATGGAAGACATCGACGCCGCCTTCCACCATGGTCTCAGCCGCGAGTCCACACACGCACCGTCCGCCCAAACGTCCAAAGACCCCGAGCAGCATCCCGACTTGCAACACGGTGGTCCCCCCGTCCCCTCTGGCAACCGCGTGTCTCTGAGCGGTCTCCTTAACGCGCTGGACGGCATCGGTACCCAGGAAGGCCGGGTGCTGTTCGCGACGACCAACAAGTACAGCTCGCAAAAGGTTCGGATTTTCGGATTTCGGTCCCCCTGCGTCACGTGTTCTGCGTCACGTGCTCTCTGCGCCACTTGCTCTCTGCGCTACGGTCGCCCTCGGCCTCCGATTCCTTCCCGTTAGCACGACAATTACTCACTGCCCGCCATCTACAAGCATCGGCTGGTCTCTCTTTTCACCTTCAGCACTCCCTTTAGTGTAATTCATTTTATGCTTTCTCACTGTAAGTTCTCCAAAACACTTTAGACAGATTTGCACACTCACACTCGTCAACAGTGCCCCCGCTGGCTCTAATACTATTTTTCTCATGTAGATATTATCGGGATGATAGATATCCTGATTATGCAGGGGCAAGAAGGGATTATGGTATCAGTGGGAGATAACTCACTGATTGGTTATGGATAGTAACAAAGGTTCTTCAGAGGAGAGCAATAGCTTGGGAGACTAATGCTCAAGTGGTTCTGAGTGAGAGTAAGGAGCGAAGAATTGGATTGACTATTAAAGTCGATAGGGAAGACGGGCTTAAGGCCTGGTCTTATATAGTGTTATACACTAACCCTGAAACCTGTTTTAGATATGAAACACGGTGGAAATAGAAGATGTTTCAAGTATGAAACATGTAAGAGAATGTGAAACGTATAGTAAAACGTGTATCACATCTTATGACATCATGAAACACCAGATAAGGATGATGTCATAGTCTAGACCATAAGATAAGAAAGAACTTATCTATATGTGATGAGTAATATGGAATAGCATAAGAATAAGGTCAAAGACCGATCTAGAATCTGGTATCAGGAAATGAAAGATAAGATTAGAAATACTAGAATTCTCAACAGATATACAGTGAGGTGCAAAACCGTTGCAATGTCTAACCCCAAACCGGGGCGCGAAGCGCCCCGCAATCACTTGTGGGAATTTCACTTTGCTTTGGTGGGAACAAATAAAGTACAAACCCTTAGCTACAACTTTGTCCCCAGGGTCATGTGATTTCGCTTACATACTGCAAAGATACATCCATTTCAAAACATCAATACTATTGCAACAGTTTTGCACCCTTTGCTCATTACATTGAAATCAAGTGTTATTTGGTTATGTTTGGTCATACAAACAAACATACACATATTAGAAGCATGTCTGAGTTTAAAATAGTTCACACGCATCTTTGTTTCCAACCACAACCATCATGAGAACCATCTCTTCTACTCAAAAACAAACCATCCTCTCTATGCTTGATGCTGGCCAATCTGCTCACTCTATTGCATCCACTACTGGTCTTAATGTGTCTACCATATCCAGATTACGCTCCAAAGAGCGTTCTGAGCTTCAAAAAGTTACTGGAGGTCGTCCATCCAAGCTTTCCTCTGCCAATATCCGGCATGCCGTTCGTCTTATCTCCTCTGGAAAGGCAGAGAATGCTGTTCAGGTGACCAAGGCACTCACCAATATAGTCAACCAGCCTCTCTCTACCTCCACAGTGCGCAGACAGTTGAGGAAGACAGGTATGAAAGCTGTGGTCAAGTCCAAACGGCCTCTCCTTTCAGCCAAGCATCGTAGGGCTCGTCGAGACTTTGCTTATGCTCATAAAGATTGGACTCTGGAGGACTGGAAGAAGGTAGTATGGTCTGATGAGACCAAAATCAATCGCCTAGGGTCAGATGGGCGCAAGTGGGTGTGGAAAAAGGCAGGGGAAGGGCTAAGTGATAGGCTGGTGGAAGGTACAGTGAAATTTGGAGGAGGTTCTTTGATGATGTGGGGCTGTATGACTTGGCAGGGAGTTGGCTATGCTACCAAGATTGATGGTAGGATGGATGGGGACCTTTACCTTCAGATTTTGAAGGATGAACTGCTCAATTCTTTGCAGTTTTATGGTCTTGATCCTCCTGACATCATCTTTCAGCAGGACAATGACCCCAAACATACTTGCAAAAAGGTGAAGGATTGGCTTCAGGAGCAGGATTTTCATACTATGGTATGGCCTGCACAGTCTCCTGACCTCAATCCCATTGAGCACCTCTGGGGTTATCTCAAAAGAAGACTAGCAGATCATGATTCCTCTCCTAAGGGAATTCATGAATTGTGGGAGAGAGTTCAGGTTGATTGGGAGGGGATAGCAGTTGAAGAGTGTCAGAAGTTGATAGAGAGCATGCCTAGAAGGATTGAAGCAGTTATCAAGGCAAAGGGAGGCTATACCAAGTACTAATATACCCTGGAAAGCAAAAGGTGCAAAACTGTTGCAATGGTATTGGTGTTTTGAAATGGATGTATCTTTGCAGTATGTAAGCGAAATCACATGACCCTGGGGACAAAGTTGTAGCTAAGGGTTTGTACTTTATTTGTTTCCACCAAAGCAAAGTGAAATTCCCACAAGTGATTGCGGGGCGCTTCGCGCCCCAGTTTGAGGTTAGACATTGCAACGGTTTTGCACCTCACTGTATGTCCGCCAACAATTCCTGTGAGCAAGTTTGCATTTTTTGTATTGCTAGCATTACTCATCCTATCCAGCTTTGGATCCTGATATCATCGCAGCAGAGAATCCATACGTTATTGCTGGATTCTGTGTAGCCTTGCTATGCAAGAAGCGGGCCAATACTGCCTGTCAACGTACTTCATGCCGCACGCATTGTCGCCTCCTGGGTGGCTGTATGTTGAGAGGTCATGCTGCTGTGGATAGCGAGCACTTGGATCCTGTTGCAGATGAACATCCATCAATTGACTCAGTTCTCTTTCCTATTTTGGATGAACCACTGGATCTTTTGCTGTCCAATCCTGATTCTGTTCTCCATGTGGCCATATGACCCATACCTTCTCATTCTGAAGAGATTCCTCTCAATGAGCAAGATGCTATACCTTGGGCTCATGAATACCCTGTTGCTTTGCAACTGCAGCACCTTTGTTGGGTCATCACTACTGTGGAGGAAAACCTGCTACCAGAGTTAGGACCGTCACACCATTCTATGGCTGCTCTTGTGTCACGCAGTTCCCTTTCTGAACGTTTATCTGCTGCTCCCTCCATGAACAATGAGCCAGTCTCATACCATCAAGAACTGCTCCCTCTCAACGTTATTCAAAATGTCAACCATACGGTCACGGTGTATACATGGACAACAGTGAGTAGCATCTTCCATCAAGTCTGCCTTTCAACACTGACAAATATTGTAGGAGAATTCGTGGCCTGTGCTTTGTCAGTTTCAACAAGACACTTTTCCCTACTTCACATTCACAGATCTAGTTCTTTGCCGCCTCCATCTCTCGGATGCTGAGGTCCAATACTATTCTCATGTCCATGGAGGCTGGGTTGGCATCAACATCGACCACTCCATCAAACTTTCAGACAGTGATGGTACAATTCTTTTTGTCAAGGCAGCGCACATTGAGCATTGTCCTGCCCTCAAACAACACTTGCAGAAGTGCTTTCCACATCTTGACTTTCTGGCCAACCTCAACAACCTCCATCACTCACCTTGTGGTTATCGCCCCCCACCTTTGAAACATCGTTCTCCCATAGGTCGTGACGACTCTGACTATCCATTTCAACATGCTATCCATGTCTTTTCTGATGAAGAGCAAGTCCCCCTTGCACCTGATCTGGGTGATGAAGAACACAATATGTGAGTGCATGTAGCGAAGGGAAAGCAGCGCACTCGAACTCGCTCTATCTCTGATAACTCATCTGCTGGTGATATCATTTTGTAGTCTGCTGTTATAGTTCCCTGCAAATGTAAATGCCTCTGCTATCATTGCCACCACTCATCTCCCACACCTTCAAAATCAACCACGGGTGCCTCAGCCACGCCTCCAATCATTATTTCTTATCAACCTCGCCACTGTTCCTCTCCATCTAACTCCTCAGACAGTGCTGGCATGTCATCTTACTCCTCATGGGAAGGCCTTGACCCAGCGCGCACCCTCATTGATGATACCACCACAGGCAATCTGCTCATGCACGGTGATTCACAGGAGAACGCTATTGACGTTGAGGAGGTACGCCTTTGGCCAGCAGACTTTTATGTCTGTGGAATAGCTGAAGGATTCAAACGTTGTACTGTGGCTGCGGCTGCACACAAGGGGGTTGGCAAAGTGTTCCAGCAATATTTTGGCCTTGCAAAATTCATTCCGTCTACATACAGTGAGGTGCAAAACTGTTGCAATGCTTAATCCCAAACCGGGGCGCAAAGCGCCCCACAATCACTTGTGGGAATTTCACTTTGCTTTGGTGGGAACAAATAAAGTACAAACCATTAGCTACAACTTTGTCCCCAGGGTCATGTGATTTCGCTTACATACTGCAAAGATACATCCATTTCAAAACACCAATACCATTGCAACAGTTTTGCACCTTTTGCTTTCTAGGGTATATTAGTACTTGGTATAGCCTCCCTTTGCCTTGATAACTGCTTCAATCCTTCTAGGCATGCTCTCTATCAACTTCTGACACTCTTCAACTGCTATCCCCTCCCAATCAACCTGAACTCTCTCCCACAATTCATGAATCCCCTTAGGAGAGGAATCATAATCTGCTAGTCTTCTTTTGAGATAACCCCAGAGGTGCTCAATGGGGTTGAGGTCAGGAGACTGTGCAGGCCATACTATAGTATGAAAATCCTGCTCCTGAAGCCAATCCTTCACCTTCTTGCAAGTATGTTTGGAGTCATTGTCCTGCTGAAAAATGATGTCAGGAGGATCAAGACCATAAAACTGCAAAGAATTGAGCAGTTCATCCTTCAAAATCTGAAGGTAAAAGTCCCCATCCATCCTACCATCAATCTTGATAGCATAGCCAACTCCCTGCCAAGTCATACAGCCCCACATCATCAAAGAACCTCCTCCAAACTTCACTGTATCTTCCACCAGCCTATCACTTAGCCCTTCCCCTACCTTTTTCCACACCCACTTGCACCCATCTGGCCCTAGGGGATTGATTTTGGTCTCATCAGACCATACTACCTTCTTCCAGTCCTCCAGAGTCCAATCTTTATGAGCATAAGCAAAGTCTTGACAAGCTTTATGATGCTTGGCTGAAAGAAGAGGCCGTTTGGACTTGACTACAGCTTTCATACCTGTTTTTCTCAACTGTCTGCATACTGTGGAGGTAGAGAGAGGCTGGTTGACTATATTGGTGAGTGCCTTGGTCACCTGAACAGCATTCTCTGCCTTTTCAGAGGAGATGTGATGAATGGCATGCCGGATATTGGCAGAGGAAAGCTTGGATGGACGACCTCCAGTAGCTTTTTGGAGCTCAGAATGCTCTTTGGAGCGTAATCTGGATATGGTAGACACATTAAGACCAGTAGTGAATGCAATAGAGTGAGCAGATTGGCCAGCATCAAGCATAGAGAGGATGATTTGTTTTTGAGTAGGAGTGATGGTTCTCATGATGGTTGTGGTTGGAAACAAAGATGTGTGTGAACTATTTTAAACTCAGACATGGTTCTAATATGTGTATGTTTGTTTGTATGACCAAACATAACCAAATAACACTTGATTTCAATGTAATGAGCAAAGAGTGCAAAACTATTACAATGGTATTGATGTTTTGAAATGGATGTATCTTTGTAGTATGTAAGCGAAATCACATGACCCTGTGGACAAAGTTGTAGCTAAGGGTTTGTACTTTATTTGTTCCCACCAAGGCAAAGTGAAATTCCCACAAGTGATTGCGGGGTGCTTCGTGCCCCAGTTTGGGGTTAGGCATTGCAACGGTTTTGCACCTCACTGTATTATGACAATCGGCATGTCTGGGATCATTTATCCAACTTGGCACTTCGAGAGTGGCTTCAAACACTTGGTCGTCACAAAGATGCAACATGGATTGCATTTATGGCCCAGGCTGAACGCCCTCCTCATGCCTAGCTCCTTCCATTCCATTTACAACACATTGCCTTTCATTTCTACCATACCTCTAGAGATGTAAATTTCTTTTGTCGTCAGTTATGTACATCGTCACTTATATCTGTAGCCCTAATGGCCTGAGCTAGAAGGGCAGACAGAGACAAGCTAGAAGCATACGGATGGGGAACAGTAACGAACAGACAGACGAATGGACAGATAAAAAGATAAGACCAACAAACAGACCCAGACAAAGGGCAGGCAGAGACAAGCTAGAAGCATACAGATGGGGAACAGTAACGAACAGACAGACGGATGGACAGACAAAAAGACAAGACCAACAAACAGACCCAGATGAAGGGCAGACAGAGACAAGCTAGAAGCATATGGATGGGAAACAGTAGGGTAAATGGATATGGACAAAGTAAAAGGCAGGCTCAGACAAATAGACAAATAGACACATCAAAGTGTTAAGAGGAACAGACATTCGTACATGTAGTTAGATAGATGTAACTGAAGGGAGAAGATATATGGTAGTGCACTATGGCCAATATCCTGGCTCTTCACAATGTAGCTTCTCTTTCATCATCGCATTCTGTCTCATTATCATCTCATCCAAAAAAAACAGTACCTCTCTGCCAATATCTCTCGACAAATTGTGTAATAGCCCCCAATCCACACATTGGTCTGCTCGGCAATAGATGAATTGAAGAACCACCCTGCATCTCCCTCCCCACGGAGCTCTGGAAATGACTCTGGATTACAGTTAAGTTGACATTACTGATCGGTCACCGCATGCTTGCACTTGAAGTGGAAGACATCTACAGATAGCCCGATATCCTTGAAGAAAGGGTCATTGCACACCATCTTCAATAAAGTGCAATTATTATTGTAGAAAATATGGTTCAGCTTAAAGCTTCCCCCGGTGTGGTAAACATGTTTGATCATCTCCTACATCTTGAAATTAGGCAGATAAAAAGAATGTAGGCAAACGTACGATAACACTTGCAACTCCCTCTGCACCATAAAAGGTTTCTCGTGCAAGGATTATTCCACAGGGTGCAACGAATAGTTATTCATTATGGGTACATGTTACGCGAAGCGTACACGAAGAGGAGACTCGAGGGATTACTTCTCTGGAGGTACTCACAAAGAGACTCAACATCAGAGCAAGTACAAGGTCTAGTGGTTCACAAAGAACGAAAGCCTGAGTCAATCGGACTGCAGGGATTTACAAGCTGGACGAGGGATGAAGAACTGAGCTGATCGGACTGCAGGAATCAAGAGTACGCTATTATTGCATAGAATGAGAATAGAGAATACAAGTACACGACAGGTGGGTATAAGTACTCGGGGACACGTCATCGTAGAAAGAAGAAGAAGGTAAGAGAACGATGAAGTAAGCATACACGTCATCCGCAGTAACACGAGGGGAAAGATAAGAACTACGAGGCCGATGTAAGAGAATCGGCCGAGGAGATAAATGTTCGTAAAACAAGAAAGAAGTCAAAGGAGAAGGAACGAGGAATGAAAAGGACTAATCGTAAGTAGCGCTACGTTCCAGATTGTCTGTGTAAGACCAAAGAAATGGTATACTCGTCAAGGGAAGCAGAAGAGGTAAAGACGAGGGAAAAGGAGAAAAACTGTAACATTACCCCCTTCGTATAATCGAACTCCAGGTTTGATAAAAAGTCCATCAGGTCGTTGCATCGGGAGGGAGAGAGGAAGGGCCGTAGAAAATGGTGGATTGTTTGTATGATAACGCCTCAAATGGACAGTCATCTGTCAGATGTCCGTGTTGATTGCAATGGCCGCATACTCGTTCAGGGCAAAATTGGCGTGCATGTCCCCAATTATGGCAAAAGTCGCATTGCATGCGAAGGCAAGCGGACTGAGGATGACCCGGGGCTGATTAGTGGCAATATGGGCAGGAGTAATCGGGACAGTCCTCGTGATAGTGGCCGAGACGATGACACCGAAAGCACTCGGTGAGGGCGGAGGCGGGACGACGAGGGTGGATAGGCATGACGTGAGTGGGCAAAGATAGGATTCTACTGCCGTCAGGAAGGTGACGATGAATAGCTTCCACAGCGTTGGACCAAGTTACCAGCTCAGGAGCTTCCTCAACAATGGTGGGGGAAGATGGGGAGGAGGAAGAGGAAGAGATGGGGGAGTGGATTCATGTGATAAGGGCAGGGGCACGAGAGGGAACGGGCAGTATGGGAGTAGGGGGAGAAGAGTCCGCGACGGCGGGTAACTGTGCTCGTTCAAGGTAACGATCTCGGTCAGCCATGGGCAAGGAGAGATAGATGCGACAAAAAGTAGGGTAAATGATGGCGGGAGAAAGATGTTCTATGTATTGGTGAAAACCATAGAGATGAAGGATAGATAAAACTCGCCGGGGTAGTTCGGCCAGGTGAAGACGAAGAGGAATGCCAAATTCCGCAGGTAGATCACTGGGGGCGGCTTGAAAGTGATATGTTTGGGTGATGGAGACTTCATGGAAAAGATGGATAAGTTCTTGAGTCACGACGTCTTCGTCATAGAGGGGGAGGGCCTCGACGGCGCGGAGGAGGGCGGGAGTGGCGAGGATGGCGGCGTAAAGCGTATGGGCGGCGGAGATGGGTAGTAAGGTAGGCGAGACACGCCTGGAACGTAGCGGGGAAGAAGATAAGGAAGAAGAAGGAGACGACGAAGGAGCAGCAAAAGAAGAAACAAAGGACATATTGGTTGTTAAGAAAGAAGAAATCGTCAAAAAACATATGGCGGGGGGGTACTTCACAGAGAGACGCCGCTTCCCGGGTAGAAGGAAAAGAATAGGGACTAAGATAAATGATGGGTCCGTTTATAAGAAGAGAGAATAGCAGGGGCATGGTGGAGATTAACTTCGGGTTCCCACGTATTTTCGGCCGAGGAGTATCCTTTCCATGCAGTCAGGTACAAGCGGCGACCTTGTGATCCTTTATGAGATACGATGTGATCAACTTCATACTCTTCTTCGGTATCAATAAGGTCCAGCGGAGGTCGGGGAAAGGAGGGACCATGTGCTTCAGTTTGGCGATAGGGAGATAAGAGAGTGGCATGGAAAACATCATGAATTTTCCATGTGGGAGGTAGACGAAGGCGGTAAGTGAGAGGAGATAGGACCTGGGAGATCTCGAATGGTCCATGGCGTTTGGGGGCGAGTTTGCGGGAAGGGTATCCGAGACGGAGATGAGTGGCTTCAAGCCAGACCTTATCGCCTACTGTCCAGGGGGAGAACTTACGAGAAAAGCGGGAAATCATGATCCGACGAGCGGACTCATGTGCCGTGAGAGCTTCTTTTCGGGCATGTTCTAGGGAAGATAAGCGGTGAGGGGGGCGACAGTGTTAGAGAAGCTGGGATGAACGTCTTTCCGAGGGCGGGGTAGGTGCGAGGTTCATAACCATATAGCAAGGAGAATGGAGAAACTTTTGTGGAACTATGGGGGATGGAGTTGTGGATAAACTCGGCGGAGGTTAGGAATTTAGCCCAATCATGTGGGTTATGAGCGCAAAAGATACGAAGATACGTTTCAATCTCTTGATTGGCTCGTTCGGTTTGTCCATCGGTTTGGGGATGATAAGCGGTGGAGAGGCGAACATCGTATTTGAGGAGGCGAGCTAGTTCTCTTGCAAAGGCAGAGGCGAACTGTGGGCCTCTGTCGGAGATGATGGAGTCGTAGAGGCCGAAACGTTTGAAGACAAAGTCAAAAAAGAGTTGGGTGATTCCTTTCGCGTCAACCGTTTTCGAGCAAGGAGCAAGAATCACCCCCTTTGTAAGGCCATGGTCGACCACGACCATCAAGAAATCAAAACCGTTGGAGAGGGGAAGATCAGTGACAAGATCGATGGAGAGCTGGCGGAACGGAAGAGAAGACGAGGAGGAGATAGGCAGAAGGGGCGGGGTGGTCGGGTGAGTGAGGACCTTATTCTGCTGGCAGACGGAACAACCGGCAACAAAATGAGAGATGAAGGAAGAAAGTCCAGGCCACCAAAAGTCTCATTCAAGGATGACCTTAGTACGGAAACGACCCAAATGACCAGAGAGTGGAGAGGAATGGATCAAATGAAGCAAAGCGGAGCGTGAGGATGGGGGAACATACATACGACCACGGAAGTATAAGTGGCCATTATCAAAAGACCAGTGAGAAATAGAGGAACAGAGAAACAAGGGTGAACCATCAGCAAGGTTAGCGAGAGCCCGAAGAACAAGGGGATCGGAAGAAGACGAGTTTTTAATGTGCGAGGCAAGGGTAAGGTCCAAAGCATTAATAACTACGGGATCGGGGACGATAGAGGAGTCAATATTGTCCTGGGAAGTGTCGACAGGGTCACGACAAGAGAGAATCGGCTGGGGCCATCTGTGTGCCCGGAAGGACCTTCCAAAGAATGTCAAAGTCTTGAAGGAAAAGGGACCAGCGAGCTTGGCAGCGGGATAGTTTGTGGGGGTCCTTGAGATAGGAAAGGTTCTTATGGTCGGTAATAACAGTGATTGGATGGGTGGTCCCAAGGATGTAATGACGCCATTCCGTGAGGGCGAGGATGACGGCGAGGAGTTCGCGGTCATAGATGTCATAATTACGTTCAGCAAGAGTGAACGTATGGGAGAAGTAAGCGCATGGGTGAAGGTCGCCATTGGTGTCAGCTTGAAGAAGGACCGCGCCAGCAGCGAGAAGGGAGGCGTCCGTCATGATAGAGAAAGGGCGGGTGACATCAGGAATGGTCAGGATGGGAGCGGTGGAAAAGGTGGCCTTGAGGGATTCGAAGGCGCGTTGTTGGAGAGAGGTCCAAAGCCAAGGTTGGTCTTTTCGGGTGAGCAAGGTGAGGAGGGCAACAGTGTTAGAGAAGTTGGGAATAAACTTCTGATAGAAATTAGCGAAGCCTAAGAAGGAACGAATCCCTTTGACGGAGGTAGGAGGTTGCCAGTCACGGATAGCAGCAGTCTTGATGGGGTCCATCCTGACTTGTCCTTGACCAATGATCATACCGAGGAATTCAATGAGAGGAGTGTCAAAGGTACATTTCAACATCTTCAGGGACAGGTTGTGCTCGCGAAGACGAAGGAGAACACGTCGAGTGCGTTCATGGTGGAGAGTTAGGTCACCATCAGTGTGGATTCCAAGGTCGTCCATGTAAACTTCGAGCCAGCCCTCTGCAATCATGTCGGCAAAGACATGATTCATAAAGGCTTGAAAGGTGGGAGGGGCATTGCAGAAACCAAAGAACATGACGGTGGGTTCAAAAAGTCCAAAGGGAGTGACAAATGCGGCTTTCCATTGGTCAGCTTCCTTGATCCGAACGTCAGTGAGGTGCAAAACCGTTGCAATGTCTAACCCCAAACCGGGGCGCGAAGCGCCCCGCAATCACTTGTGGGAATTTCACTTTGCTTTGGTGGGAACAAATAAAGTACAAACCCTTAGCTACAACTTTGTCCCCAGGGTCATGTGATTTCGCTTACATACTGCAAAGATACATCCATTTCAAAACATCAATACTATTGCAACAGTTTTGCACCCTTTGCTCATTACATTGAAATCAAGTGTTATTTGGTTATGTTTGGTCATACAAACAAACATACACATATTAGAAGCATGTCTGAGTTTAAAATAGTTCACACGCATCTTTGTTTCCAACCACAACCATCATGAGAACCATCTCTTCTACTCAAAAACAAACCATCCTCTCTATGCTTGATGCTGGCCAATCTGCTCACTCTATTGCATCCACTACTGGTCTTAATGTGTCTACCATATCCAGATTACGCTCCAAAGAGCGTTCTGAGCTTCAAAAAGTTACTGGAGGTCGTCCATCCAAGCTTTCCTCTGCCAATATCCGGCATGCCGTTCGTCTTATCTCCTCTGGAAAGGCAGAGAATGCTGTTCAGGTGACCAAGGCACTCACCAATATAGTCAACCAGCCTCTCTCTACCTCCACAGTGCGCAGACAGTTGAGGAAGACAGGTATGAAAGCTGTGGTCAAGTCCAAACGGCCTCTCCTTTCAGCCAAGCATCGTAGGGCTCGTCGAGACTTTGCTTATGCTCATAAAGATTGGACTCTGGAGGACTGGAAGAAGGTAGTATGGTCTGATGAGACCAAAATCAATCGCCTAGGGTCAGATGGGCGCAAGTGGGTGTGGAAAAAGGCAGGGGAAGGGCTAAGTGATAGGCTGGTGGAAGGTACAGTGAAATTTGGAGGAGGTTCTTTGATGATGTGGGGCTGTATGACTTGGCAGGGAGTTGGCTATGCTACCAAGATTGATGGTAGGATGGATGGGGACCTTTACCTTCAGATTTTGAAGGATGAACTGCTCAATTCTTTGCAGTTTTATGGTCTTGATCCTCCTGACATCATCTTTCAGCAGGACAATGACCCCAAACATACTTGCAAAAAGGTGAAGGATTGGCTTCAGGAGCAGGATTTTCATACTATGGTATGGCCTGCACAGTCTCCTGACCTCAATCCCATTGAGCACCTCTGGGGTTATCTCAAAAGAAGACTAGCAGATCATGATTCCTCTCCTAAGGGAATTCATGAATTGTGGGAGAGAGTTCAGGTTGATTGGGAGGGGATAGCAGTTGAAGAGTGTCAGAAGTTGATAGAGAGCATGCCTAGAAGGATTGAAGCAGTTATCAAGGCAAAGGGAGGCTATACCAAGTACTAATATACCCTGGAAAGCAAAAGGTGCAAAACTGTTGCAATGGTATTGGTGTTTTGAAATGGATGTATCTTTGCAGTATGTAAGCGAAATCACATGACCCTGGGGACAAAGTTGTAGCTAAGGGTTTGTACTTTATTTGTTTCCACCAAAGCAAAGTGAAATTCCCACAAGTGATTGCGGGGCGCTTCGCGCCCCAGTTTGAGGTTAGACATTGCAACGGTTTTGCACCTCACTGTATATCCCCAACGGATGTCAAATTTGGTAAACCAGGTGGAGTTCTTCATCCGGTCGATGAGAGGAGGGATCAAGGGGAGCGGGTATGCGTTGCAAACGGTGTGGGAATTTAGGTGACGGTAGTCCTGACAAGGGCGGAGAAAGCCATCTTTCTTAGGGATGAAGAAGAAAGGTGCAGCTTGAGAGGATTTAGACGGAATGATACGTCCAGTCTTAAGATGTTCGTCAATAAAAGCTCGACACGAGTCTTGTTCTTTCGGGTTCAAAGGATAAACTTTGGCGATCTTTGGGACAAAGGAAGGTTTGAGTTCGATGATATGATCAAAAGAACGATGTGGGGGAAGTTGATTATACGTCCTTTCAGAAAAGACATCCTCAAAGTCTGCACACCAAGAGGGAAGAGAGGTCTCGAGAGGTTTACTTTCTTGGGCAAGTTGGGTGGACAGAGTGATCTTATTGATCGTTTCGCTTTGGGGAAGGTACTCACTTGGAGACGCATCAACCCCATTGGGATATCGTTCTGCAAACAAGGAAGAGATCTCTTGATCGACATCAAGGTCAAGGAGGTGAAGGAGATATCGTCGGGGGGGTTCTTCGATAGGAGAGGGACTTAAGGGAATACGAGGGAAGGAGAGGGTGTGGGAAGTCCAATCAATGTGAGAATTTCGAGATTTCAGCCATGGCATGCCGAGAATGATTTGTTTTCGTTTGAGAGAAACAACCATGAGTTCAAGGTGTTCGGGTCGTTTAGCGATGTGGACAAGGGTTCTGGCTTTCCACAAGATGGTACCTCTTTTGTTGAGAGTACCGTCAACGTTATATGCTTCAATAGGGTTAGGGAGACGCATCATGGGGAAGTTCATGTGCGAAAGGAGTCCAAGGTCGATGAAGTTTCCGGTGGCACCGGAGTCGATGAGGGCGGTGGTGACGACAGTTTGGTTACCAACTTGTAACTTTATGGGAAAACGAAGAGTACGTTCATTTCGTGGTGCTACAAGTACATGGTGAATGTCAAAGGAAGAAGACGTCGGTGCGACTCCCCGATTTAAAAATCCTGGTTAATGTTCAAAACCGAAACTTCCTCCTTAGTGGGTGCAGTGTCTTCATAGCACATCTGAAGAACTTGAAGGATCTCTCCTTCATTCTTTCCCTGGGTCTTGAGGGAGTCGACAAAGGAGAAGAGCTCGGAGGGGGTGGTGATCGTAGTGGCAGAGGAGGTCGAGGTCGAGGTAGCGGGGGCGGCTGGAGCAGTGTCAGTGGTGCGAATATTCTGGGGGCGAGTGGTTGGAGGACGAGGTGAGCGAGTGAAGGGATTTTTGCATTGGTTGGCATTATGTCCCGTTGACCTGCACCAAACTGTTTGGATGCGGATACATAGTTATTGTATATGTGATGCTAGACATTTGACCCGAGATTTGAGTTTTTACTATATTCCCACGGTCCAAATGCTTAGCTAATTGAGGGACATATAGACCATAGTGTCTAGTATGTATCCCTATTTTTCCTTATTTGTTCATTCACAGGTTGTGGAGAAACAAAATGATTTCTTCCAACATACTTTTATTACTACCTACAACTACTTAGCAAACCATTTTCTTAATATCTCTTTTATCCTTGAGTACTTAGCCAAGTGTCAGAGAAGCAATTGGAGCATGTGACCTCAGTTGCGAATCACCTGACTCAGATCATGTGACCTTGCACAGCATGAGTCATAATGAGTCAATATGAGTCAAAGTGAGTCAAATGAGGACTAGCCAAAGCACTGCCCCTAGACTAGCAGAATGATCATGTGACCTGCACAGCATGAGTCATAATGAGTCATAATGAGTCGGCATGAGTCAGTATGAGTCATTGCCAAGCCAAAGGCTATTTTTAGCTCATTGCAAGTCATTTTCTGACAGGTTGAGTCAAAGTGAGTCAGTATGAGTCAGTATGAGTCATATCTTGGCACAGCCACCTCGGAACCGAAGGTAGCACAGCCACATGTAAACTACTATATAAGGAGCGCGATTCAGCCCCATTTGGCAGGTTCCCTCTTTTAGGAAAAAGGTTCCTACTTGAGTAAATCTCAACCAACGAGTGCTCACAAGTGCACCCCTCTACAAACAAACAGTGAGGCTGTGTAGAGAAGTTTCCCACGCTATAAATAGAACTACTTAGACCCAAGTTAGGAGTATACTGTATCCCTTAGGATAGGGACAGTTAGGACACCTTTAGGGAGAAAACCCCAGAGCGGGCAACTAAAGGGAATAGATCCCCAGCTAGTAGGGAGACCTAATAGTTCATTAGTACCCTGGGAAAGGGTCGAGTCGAGCACATTTAAGCTGATTGCCAACTCCTTAGTACATAATAGATTCAGTTTAGGAAAAGCTGTTCTGTGTGACTAAGTGACGTGTGTGAATCAGTAAGCGAAAGTGAAGCGTATTTACGCTACCTACCCAATTGAGCATTCCTAATCGACTGGAGCTAATTGGCATCTTAGGGAAGTAACCCTAGTCACTGCAGAGTACCCTTCTAGCAACCCAAGAAGTTGTCTAGACCACTCCCCCAACTATCCAGTGTACAATTTGTACACCACCCCTGCTGAAATCCAGACCCTCAACAGTTTGCTGAACCCCCAATCACCCTCAACCTCATTGACGATTGACGAACAAACCACGTGCCTGATAGTCAACCCCTTTCTACGAGATTGATACTTATTTCTAGTACCAACTCGACCAGGGAAGAGTACTCTCTTCACCTCGCTAAAGGTTTACTACCCGTGGAGATAAGATTGGTTGTCTGGTAAGCGTTTTCTTAGCGTTTCTACTGATCTTATCTAGAAGAAGACACCATGTTACAACAGCGGAAACAACGACCTTCTCGAATGCATTTGGCACGCTCTTGGGGGTTTAACTTGGCGATCGTGACGGCATCAATGTCCATCGCGTTGGGGTCACGAGAGGAAGAAGTTGGACGAGAGAATGTGGAGGGTCTGCCTCCTCGTAAGGCGAGAATGCGCATCTTCTGCGCATGAAACATCTTGGCCTTCTCAATCCACTCCTTGACGGTAGTGGGGATGGTAGCCATGGAAAGAATCATAGTGGCGAGTTGTTGGTCGAGTCCCAAGGAAAATTGATCGATGAGGGTGATGTCGTCGGTGATACCTGCGCAAGCGGCGAGGTTTTGAAAATCGGTGATATACTTTTGGAATCCGTCATCGTGGACTCCATCAGGGCGGCGGAAGGATTTCTGTGTGAGTTTAGAAAGTTTGTGGCGGGCGGTGGCTTTGGTGTCGAAGGGGAAGAACATGGATTCAAAGTTTTCAGAGAATTTGTCAAAGGTAAGGTCCGTGGGGTCGGCGTGGATGTCGGCCATTTTATCATACCACATTTCTGAGAAAGAGACTCCTCGTCCCTGACTCATCTTGTTGAGAGTGGTCATAATTCGTTGCGAATTGAGGGTGTAAATGTCTTTGTTAATCGTGAAGTATGCGCGCATGGCTTTAATCCATCGCATGGCATCAGAGGGTTCTCCTGAAAAGTCAGCAGGGAGGGCCGCCTTGAGTTCGGTGGGAGCGCGGGACATGGGACTGGGATTATGAGGGGGTACTGGAGTGCGGGGAGGTGCAGGAGTTCGAGGTTGTCTAGGGGTTCCTGGTGATCGAGGGGTAGCAGGGACTAAGGCCTGGTACGGGTTCACAGTGGTGCGAGGTGGTTCAATGGGTTCGGGGTCTTGGAAATCAATGTCAATGTCCGAGGTTTCAATGTCAGTGTCGTCAGGTGGTAGCCCGTAGGCTTGTCGAAGGGCGCGGTTGGAAATCTTTCCAACGGTGGGGATGTCCTACTCCTGAATAGGAGAGACGAAAGAAGATTCTCGTTCTTTTGTTATGCGAAGTGTACACGAAGAGGAGACTCGAGGGATTACTTCTCTGGAGGTACTCACGAAGAGACTCGACGTCAGAGCAAGTACAAGGTCTAGTGGTTCGCAAAGAACGAAAGCCTGAGTCAATCGGACTGCAGGGATTTACAAGCTGGACGAGGGACGAAGAACTGAGCCGATCGGACTGCAGGAATCAAGAGTATGCTATTATTGCGTAGAACGAGAATAGAGAATACAAGTACACGACAGGTGGGTATAAGTACTCGGAGACACGTCATCGTAGAAAGAAGAAGAAGGTAAGAGAACAATGAAGTAAGCATACACGTTATCCGCAGTAACACGAGGGGAAAGATAAGAACTACAAGGCCGATGTAAGAGAATCGGCCGAGGAGATAAATGTTCGTAAAACAAGAAAGAAGTCAAAGGAGAAGGAACGAGGAATGAAAAGGACTAATCGTAAGTAGCGCTACGTCCCAGATTGTCTGTGTAAGACCAAAGAAACGGTGTACTTGTCGAGGGAAGCAGAAGAGGTAAAGACAAGGGAAAAGGAGAAAAACTGTAACAGTACATCTTCACCCAAATTGTGCACGAAGCTTGCAAGGCTTCGCATTTTGGCCAAACTGATCTTGTTTATTCGACACTGCATCCAATGAAAGGGGCAATATGCCACCAGTAAGCTCATACTCATCTTCATGCTCATCATCTGCAATGACACTGTAGTCCTGAACCTCCTCCATGACAGCATCATTGGGGTGTGCAACCTGTGCACGTTGCAAGTGCTCATGTAGTTGGAATCAAGACTGACCACGGAGGCAGTGAGTGATCTCGACTGCCTTGTGTTCAGCCAATTCACAGGTCATACTGTTAGGTAGCTCGGGGGTCCAGATGACAACAGCCCCACAATTGACAATTGCACATCGGGTGTTGTGGAAAGGCGCATGTTGTGGACAAAAGTGATCGCGATTGCTTGATAAGGGGATCTGATACTTGAAGAATGCACAGCAAGGATGGCCCACTGTAACGCCGTCGGTGACAATGATTGACACCTTGTGAGTAACTTGCCAGGCGTAGGTCATGTTAGGGTTAGGTTACAACACGAAGTATGACATACCATTGTTATCAGCATCTCGGTAGAACTACATGCACTTGCTGCAGTAGTGCTTCAGCTTCAGCTGTCCATACAACTGAATACGGAGATTGCGGTCCCAGATGGCTTCTGTGAACCGGTCCTTCTGCTCTCCCTTAGGCACAATGAGGGTAGATTGGCGTCAAAGACAATCAAGGAGAATATCAGCAAATCCTGGTTTTTGCCATAGTGTTCATAGTACTCATAGTACTCATAGTTTATAGTATTTTCATAGTGATCTCATAGTATCCATAGTATTTCCATAGTATTCATAGTATTCATAGTGGTACTCATCCCAATCCATTTTTTTAAATACTCTTTAACTAGTATACTTTGCTATATCTTTTTGCCACACTTTTTACTATACCTTTTGCTACACTTTCTTTACCACACTTCATTAGCACAATCAGGGTTACTGTCCAGTGCTGTCCAGTATCATAGTACTCATAGTATCATCATAGTCTTTCATAGTGTTGGCTAAAATCATAGTATGTCACAGTTTGTTAGAGTATTACCATAGTCTGTCATAGTATGTCACAGTTTGCCAGAGTATTGTCATAGTCTGTCATAGTCTGTCATAGTCTATTATAGTGTGTCATAGTTTGTCACAGTATAATAATGATAGTAAAAAGTGAATCAAAAAGTGTAGGGTTAGGATTAGCATGAATTAAAATTAGACTTAGAATTGCAATGTCCAAAGGATGGTGAAGAAGTGTGGCCAAATGTGGTAAAAAAATATGGCAGGGTGTAGTGAAAAGTGTATACAAGTATCAGAAAGTGTAGCAGGGGTGGACAGAGATATTTAATGAAAAATGTAGCAAAGTGTAGTGTCAAAGGTCAGAGATGTACTCATATACATCTAATGGTTTATATTATGCAAGGTCTTGTGGTCTAATGGTTAATGTGTTTAAAAATTGTCATTTTGGGAAAGTCTCGAGTTCAACTCTTGCCACTGGCATATATTTATAATTTCCATTTGATCATTTGAACCTATAGTAAAGAGTACATGAAAAGTATAATAAATATGAGTGTAGTCTTGAAATTAAAATTAGAAGTGTGTAAAAGTGTATTATAGGGGTTAGATTAGAATTAGACTTCAATGTATATTAAAAATGTAGGATTGGGATTAGAATTAGTAGTATACTACAAGTTGAGTAGGATTAGAGTTAGTAGGTGTATTAATCAAAACATTAATTTTTTGATTCATTTTTTACTCAACTTTATTACACTATGACACACTATGACAGACTGTGATAGACTATGAGATTACTATGACACACTATGACACACTATGACACACTATGAGATCACTATGAGAGTCTATGAACACACTGTGAAACACTATGATTATAGTCAACACTATGAAAGACTATGAGAGTACTATGAGAGTACTATCTATATGGACCCTCACTATGAGCACTATGACACTGTCCAGCACTGTCCAGCACTGTATAGCCAACCCTTATTTTGCTGATGAAATGACCTGCTTCCACCTGCCATGGACGAAGAAATCTCCCTTCGGAGAGGAAGTAAATTGGGCAAAGCAGATTGGTCCACATGATCCAGAGGAAGCCTTAAACATCCATTTTTGCATCAACAACCCCCTGGTCACACTTCCACTCTTTGCATACTGCTATCGTTTGGGCCTTATCCCTCTCACTCGGGTAAAATTCCTCAAGGTGCTTGACAATACCATTGCCACTGCCGATCTCGCACCCTTACAAGGACATGGCATTCACATCGGGGCCACCCTAGAATACCTGCTGTGCAAAATCCCTTTTGACGTAGTCAAAGTCAAAGGGCATTGGGCCGGAGACTCCTTTCTGATCTACCTATGCAAGTATGCACAAATCCTAGCACCTTACATGCAAGCCAACCCAGAGGTTCACGCAATCTTCTTACAGCACACCATTCCTCCAGTGTGGCAAAGGAATTAGACACGGGCACACCATGGACGACTCCTTCTTCTTGGGTAGGCATCTTTTGCTGCATGCATTGTCTTCCCAGGACTAACACAATGGGATCGCAGCTCTCTCACCTGCCTTTCAGGTGTCCGCTGGACTGAAGCGCTACGCGCTTGCCCATTCCCGCCTTTCTCTCACTCGTTCCTTAGTATACTCCTGCATTCACATAGCATTGTATACATTGCTTTCCCTTGCCTACAAAGCAAAGTGTCAGTCCAAAGATGTGCACATTGCGGCACAGCGAGGCACAAGTGTAGCCGCAATGTAAGGTCTTCGGACCAGCAGGCAAGGTAGCTCCCACGCCTCTTTCTTTCGAGCTCCTCACACTGGCTGTTCCTCCGACCGCAGCTCAATCGCGAGCTTCGTCGTACCCACCACACCACGCCCATCGCACCAACTGAAAGTTAACACTCCCTCACAGCTCTCCGTCCCCAGGTCCGGATAGCGACACTTGCATGGCAGCGCTGCGAGAGTGCCCACCCACCCTCGCAGCTCTCTCGCCTGCCTTTCAGGTGTCCACTGGACCAAAGCGCTACGCGCTTGCCCATTCCTGCCTTTCTCTCACTCGTTCCTTAGTATACTCCTGCATTCACATAGCATTGTATACATTGCTTTCCCTTGCCTACAAAGCAAAGGGTCAGTCCAAAGAGTATTACTTGTCGCCTCTGCGTCACATGTGACACAGACGGCGCACGTGACTCATGTGACGCGGATGGGACCGAAATCCGATTTTCCCAACGCCCTCACAGCTCGCTCGATCCGGCATTGTGTCGGCCCGGTCGGATGGACCTGCACATCGAGTTTAAGCTCGCGAGTCGATTCCAGGCCAAGGAGCTCTTCAAGCGATTTTACGCCCCTTCATCGCGTGGCAAGGAGAGCAATGGCGAGGCAGTGTCGGAAAAGCGCGAAGATGGACACATCGATGTCGATGTAGGGGAGGACCCTCGCTCCGGAGACCTCATCGATTTGTCCTCGGCGCAGTCTGGACGCTTCCCGCTCTCTCATCCTCGCCTTCCCCATCACCCTCGTCACCTACTTCCTCGCTCTCCGAAAAGACGGAAGAGAGTCGAGGCGAGACTGCAGGACCAGGACCGATATATGGTGGCGTGGCACACCGCGGTCGGGCACCCAAGCTCTCGCATGACCGCGTCAACGCGCTCGCCGCGCAATTTGGGCTCGCGGTGCCCGAGCGGCAGGTGTCGATGGCGAGCCTCCAGGGCTTTTTGATGATGCACAAGGCGAGGCCGTTTGGGGCTGTGGCAGATATCGGAGCGTGGGTGCAGAAGGAACAGTTGGAGAAGAAGGGGAGGGGAGAAGGTGGAGACGGTGGAGACGGTGGAGACGGCGGAGACGGCGGAGGGGGAGGGAGCGTGTGGGGGGGGTAGGGGGATGTCTAGCTTGTTATCTATTCGCATCTTTGGCAATGTACGCTAACTGCATAGTCACCATAAGAATTCATTAATAAAAAAAAGGACCGATCGTTCGGTCTGCCTACGGCCATTTACGGCCATTGAAAAAGGTAACATGTATTGGCTGATCCGCGAGACTGCTTGTTTTCAAGTCTATCGACGGCTTGCCTCATAGAGACGGATTGGTCACCAATCTATGTTTTTAAACTCAAGGTCCACTGGTACATAAAAGTGAATGTAGCTACAGAGGTAACAGAGAAAAACAAAGCTCTCGTCCCTGAATGATCTGTCAATCCAGAACGACGCTTCATAAACCAACGTGGATAAAGGGAACCCAAGATAAGAACGATACACCGGAATCCCGAAGCCGCTCTATCGCGTGATGCAAGGCTTCCGCAGCCTCTCTACTGTCTGGAACCCGGTCACGGCTAAACAGCCTTTTATAAACGTCCTCCGTGACCCTCGGCGCATCGTTGTCCAAGATCGACCACATCGTCGCAATCACCCCACTGTACCCCGCAAGAAGCATTCCCGCAGCAATATGGATAGCCTCTTCCGAAAGTTGCTTGTCTCCCGTAGCAGTGTGACACGCGGAGAGGAACGCGAGACCCCCGGGAGGGCGCGCCACTCGAGTGATATCCGGAAGTTTCAGGCGTTTTCCGTCAGCGAGCAGGAAACCACTATCAAAGGGATTAGTACGGTCTTGCGTGCCGTGACATGCAAAGTGGACCCAGTCCGTCTCCATCATCTTTAACAGGACATCCTCGACAGTCCCATCTGCCTCCTGGAAGCCTACGAATGGCAACGAAGACGCCAGCTTTTTGATGATTTCTATCTCTCCTCGCACACCGCTGAGGTAGACCTGACCGTCCGTGCTTGGCTGGGGGATAGCAAGCAAGCGAATATGTGAAGTCGCTCCCGACTCGGAGTCTTCCTGGGGTGGCAGTTCGAGTGCACTCATCGTAGGGATATACGAAGAAATAGCAAAGTCTGAGAGTTTAGGTCCCGGATTGGTTGCACCATAGAGACCGGTTGCGTGGATGGGAAGAAATGAAAACGGTCCGGTTGGGCACCAGAAGATGCGAGCAAGTTTGGCACTAGACGTCTGTGATTGTCCGAGTCAACCGACATAAACATTGGCATTCACCTGGGGTTCACCGTGACGTACCGAGAAAGGGAGGACGTCAAGAATCGGGCTGACGATTTTCTCCCACAGGTGTGGTAAAATGGACCCGAACACATCATCGGGAGTTATGCCTTTAGCTCTTGCACCTCTCTCTGAGTCATCTCGTACGATGACGCGGCCTTTGAGTTCCAGTAACTTGTTCAGCCGTAACTGCATGGCTGCAACTTCATCATAATTAGTGTTCGAAAGTGGGACGTGGAGGACATGTTCAGAGCCTTCCTTGATGATCAGTGCATCGCACCTATATTTGCTAGCGTTGAGAAAAACAACAGGGCCTGAGTGCGCCAACGATGAAAGTTGTTTGATTGTCTTTGGAAGCAGAAATCGCTCAAAGCCAGGTAGGGAGCGTATCTCTGAAAGAAGCCTCTCTCGCGAGGCAGCAAGTGCATGACGCTCCCGGGCCTCCTTTTCCAGTACTCCGTCATGCATGTTCGAATGGGTAACGAGCTCGTTGGTTGCACTGGTAACCCTACTATCCCGAGCACCAGCGCGCTCAAGCTCACGAGACACGCGCTCAAACTGAGCAGCTAGCTGTGGGTGACTTGTACGAAGATTGTCGACGGGATTGCGAAGTTGTGAAAGCTGATTCCACACGACAGAGCGACCTTGCTCGAGCCACTCGACAGCAAGTTCGGGCTTATGGGAATCGAGAGCAGCGGCAGCCGCATCGCACGCTCCATTTGCAGCCTCCAAAAGTTGATGGTAACGATCGTGAAGGGACAACCCTATCCATGCTAACTGGGGAAGAAGATCGACAATAACCGTGTATGCATCCAAAAGAGACTGGGAGTCATCTTGGAGGAGGCGAACAGAGTGGATCCAGATTTTGGATGCTCGAAAACGATCAAGAGATGAACCTGTGTGGGAGCGAGCTGCTTGGGAAGAATGTAGGATGGCTCGGAGAAGATCAGGACTTGAAAGGTCGCCGGATCGTTGGAAGCGATCCAAAAACGAAACAGCAAGGTTGCTCAACCGCGATGGCCTGTCTGGGTGTCCATCAGGTGTCAACTGTACTGCGTCTTCCAACAGGGAAATCGATTTATCCAGGTCTCCGATGTCTCCGAGGTGCTTATAGCGGGTTGACAATGTGCTACCGAGGTTGTTCAGCCATGTAGGCTGCTTTGGGTGACCACCAGGGGTGATTTGCAGTACATCCTCGAACAAAGAAATCGATCTCTCTAGATCGACGACGCCTCCAAGGAGTTCATAGCGAGTCGACAGCGAATAACCAAGGTTGTTTAGCCATAGAGACCTGTCTTGATGCCCATCAAAAGTGAATTGTATCGCATCCTCGAACAAAGTAATCGATTTCTCCAGGTCGGTGATGTCTCCCATGCGTTCATAGCGGGTTAACAATGAGCCACCAAGATTGCTTAACCGTGATGACTTGTCTGGATGTCCATCAAGTGTCAATTGCAGTGCATCCTCGAACAGAGAAATTGATCTATCCAGGTCGGCAGCGTCACCGAAGCGCTTATAGCGAATTAACAATGAGTCGGCGAGGTTGTTTAACCACAAGGGTTTGTCTAGATGGCCATCGTGTGTCAACTGGACTGCATCCTCGAACAAAGAAATCGATCTGTTCAAGTCAGAGATATCCCCGAAGCGCTGATAGCGAGTCGACAACAAGTCGCCAAGATTCCTTAGCCGCGACGGCTGGTCCGAATGCCCATCGGGTGTAAGTTGCAATGCATCCTCTCTTAGTGAGATTGATCTCTCCAGATCGACGACATTTCCAAAGCGCTCATAGCGAGCCAGTAACGAGTGACCAAGGTTATGCAGACGCAGAGGTTTGTTTGGATGTCCATCAGGCGTGAGCCGCAGAGCCTCATCGAACAAAGAAACTGATTTCTCCAGGTTGACAACATCTCCAAAGCGCTCATACCGAGTCAACAACGAGTGGCCGAGGTTGTGAAACCGTGAGGGTTTGTTTGGGTGGCCATCAGGTGTGAGTTGCAGCGCATTCGCGAACAAAGAAACCGATCTCTCCAGGTCTCCATGGTCCCCAAAGCATTCGTAGCGAGTCGACAACGAAGTACCGAGATAGCCTAGCTGCGTAGGCTTGTCCGGGTGACCATCGGGCGTCAATTCCAATGCATCCTCTCTCAGCGAAATCGACTTCTCCAGGTCGATGGCATCTCCGAGGCACGTATAGCGAGTCAATAACGAACGGCTAAGACCGTTTAACCACGAAGGTTTGTCTGTATGGTCATCGGGTGTGAGTTGCAGCGCATCCTCTCTAAGCAGAATAGATCTCTCCAGATCGTCGATGTCCCCAAAGCGTTCATAGCGAGTCAACAACGAGTGACCCAGATTGTTCAGCCGTGCAGGTTTGTTTAGATGTTCGTTGGGTGTGAGTTGCAGTGCATCCTCGGACAAAGAAATTGACCTCTCCAGGTCAACGACTTCTCCGAAGCGCTCGTAGCGAATGGACAATGAGTTGCTGAGGTTGTTCAACCGCGTTGGCTTGTCTGGGTGTCCATCAGGTGTGAATCGCAGTGCGTCCTCTCTCAGAGAAATTGATCTCTGCAGATCAATGGCGTCTCCGAAGTGCTCGTAGCGCGTCGACAGTAAGCTGCCGAGGTTGCTTAACCGTGCGGGCTTGTCTGGATGCCCATCAGGTGATAATTGGAGTGCATCCCTAAACAAAGAAATTGATCTCTCCAGGTCTCCAATGTTTCCGAAGCGCTCATAGCGAGTCGACAACGAGATCCCGAGGCTGTCTAGCCATAAATGCTTGTTTGGATGTCCGTCAGGTGAGAATTGCAGCACCTCCTCGAAAATTGCAATTGACTTCTCCAGATCGTCAGTGTCTCCGAAGCGTTCATAGCGAGTGGACAACGAGCTGCTAAGGTTTTTCAGTCGCGCAGGCTTTTCTGGGTGTCCATCAGGTGTGATTTGCACTGCATCCTCGAACAAAGAAATTGATCTCTCCAGGTCTCCAATGTCTCCGAAGCGTTCGTAGCGTACCGACAACGAGGAGCCAAGGTTATTTAGCCGCAACGGCTTGTCTAGATGTCCATCAGGAATGGCTTGCAATGCATCCTCGAACAAAGAGATCGACCTCTCCAGATCGGCGATGTCTCCCGAACACTGATAGCGGGTCAATACCGAATCCCCGAGGTTGTTTATCCGCATAGGCTTGTCTGGATGTTCGTTGGGGGTAGATTGCACGGCATTATCTCTCAGCAAAATCGATCTCTCCAGGTCGGCGATGTCCCCAAAGCGCTGATAGCGGGTTAACAATGAACTCCCAAGGTTACCTAGTCGTGCAGGCCCGTCTGGGTGTCCATCAGGTGTGAATCGTAGTGTATCTTCTCGCAGCGAAATCGATCTCTCCAGGTCAACGATGTCTCCAAAGTGCTCGTAGCGTGTCGACAACGAGCTGCCAAGCTTGTCCATCCGTGAAGGCTTGTCTGGATGGGTATCAGGTGTAAGCTGCACCGCATCCTCGAACACTGATATTGATCTCTCCAGGTCGATGTGGTCCCAAAAACGCGCGTGGCGAGTCAGCAATGCGACACCGAGGACGACCATCCATGAAGACTTCTCAGGATGGTCGTCAGGGGTAACTTGTACTAAAACCTCCAGCATCGAAATTGCCGTCTCGGGATCGCCAAGGTCAACAAGGCAGTTGAACCGAATGCAGAAAAGAATGCCAAGGTGGTCGAGCAACTCATGCTTGCAGGAATCCGCATGGAATATCCGTTGTAAGGCAGCATCCAACCTTTGAACCTTCCCTTCATCACCAAGATCGCCCTCAATGGTCTTTGTAATCTCCGTCGGGTGGATCAGCTCGGGCTGCGCAATACTGCCGAGTGTAAGGACTGCTGCGTGATATGCATAGCTATCCGCTGGTGCGACATCCAGTACTTGCGAGAGGAGTGTTTTACCCTCTGTCCCGGACGCTTCGTCGTGCTGTCTCTGGAACCGGGCTTCAAGAGCTATGCCGAGACTGAGTAATGTGGATGGATGATCCGGGTGACCACGAGGGCGAAGATGAAGTGTGTCCCGATACAGATTGATTGCCACGTCGAGATCGGGCGACACGTCATTCACTCGACAGTTCATCAATTTGGTAGTGGCTAGGTTGAACAAAATGGTGGCACGACTCGAGTGGTTTGGTGGACACAGGTCTCGAGCATGTTTGAAATGATTGATAGATTCGTCGAGATCTCGTTTCTCCTGATGTTCACGATAACGAATGAGTGCATGATGTCCCATATCCGTCAACTCCACTAGCTGGCGCAACTCCTCTGGTTCTGGCTGCTAATGACGCAAGATGAGGATTAGACCACGTTCAACGCTAAGTTAACACAATCCACTCACGTTCGAGCCAGCTGCGTATCGGTTCGGACCAGGATCCCGCCGTTCGACCTTGATTTCAATAGCAGACGGTGACGAATTACCCTTCCCATCGTTTTGTTCCACAAATTTGATAACTATGAAATGGTGTTTAAGTTTCGAGAGGAAAGGGAGATGGTGTCACTCACATTCAGATTGTCCGTGGCGATCAAGCAACTCACCAACAGTAGTTTCGAACTTGAAAAGAACTTCTCCGTCCCCCAGTGTTGATCCCAATTCGAACGATGCAAACACCGTAAGAAATACCCTCGAGGACCGATCTGAGGATCTTGAACTTCATTGGGCAAACGGCGAGTAACATGAACAGGATGATAACTCACAATACAACCTCGTCGTCCCACTCGATGATGTCCCCGCCTACCAAGGCAGGTTTGTTCAAAGTTCGCTTGATCCCGATTTCAGTTTTTACCGCGACGTAAAACCCAACAGGGATACGCCTCAGTCTGATGGCAACATTCGTTGCGCGAGTGCCTGACCCAGACATCAGCGATCGCTCCACCTCGCAGTAGGGAATTTACGAGTGATTAGGACACATTCTGGTTTGTTCCCGACCGTCGATTCGGATGAATACTCTTCCACGCCTGGCCCACCCGATCCCACAGGAACCCGAGCAGAATGTAGTACCTCTACCTGGGAGTTATACTGTGGGGTAGAGCCACCTAGATTGTCTTCACCCGCGGGTCGAACCGGGAAAGGGAAGCATAGAACACGCGAAAGAAATGAGAGAGCACGGGAAAGAAATCTAGTGGGATTCATCAACACGGAAATGGAGAAATGTGAGGGAGACACTATGAGCTTACGCAGCCTGTTGCCTCGTGTTTTGAACCCTTCAGGCCGGCAACTCTGTGCACAGCCAACACTGGAGTTGGTAAGATGGAACGCTGTACCTGGGTTGGACCGCACCGTGCCCTTGTCGCCTACAGCAAGTGATCGCGTGGCTTTTCAGAATCATTGGAGTAAATCCTGATACACGGGACGTGGACCTAGCACAGAAGGCTAAATGTTTAAGATTCCAGCAGACTCGGACATGAAGGACAGAAGACGGAGTTCGGTCATTGCCTGGGGGCCGTTCTATCCAAGTCGGAATGAGGAAATCTATCGATGCATTCATTGATCGAGCAAGGCAACTTAGCGATTACAATGGACTACTAAGAAGGTAATGTGTAAGTACATGCGATTACGCGACTGGAGCACGGGCATATTTCCTGCGGAATTTGCTGTCCACAGACTCGAGGTAAAAGTTGCCAGGCCAAATGTTGTCGACCGAGCCTCCTGGGGTGTAGTTGACGGCATTGTGATTCTTCTCACGAAGCTACATGCAAGAAGTTGGCGTGACGTCAGATGAGCGGACAGAGAGAAACTCACAGCGAGCGCATCAACGTATTCCTGGCAAGGAACGACCTTCATGCTTGCTAACCGCTTGAGCAGGTCCATCTTTTCCCGAATCTCCGATGTGTCGCCCTTGACACGGAGAGTGAAGAAACTCGCTGCACAACCACTTCCGAACGCAAACATGCTCAGACGCTTGCCCTTCAGCTCCGCGGGTTCCACAGAAGAGAGGAGCGAAGCGAGACAACCATACAAAGAGGCGGTGTACATATTGCCTAAGCGTTTCGAGCAGTGCATGACGGGCTCGACCTTCTTGCTATATGCGGGCTTGGATGCGGCAATGAAGGTTTTTTCAAGGTTCTTGTCGGTGAGCGATGCGGTGTAGGACGTAGCGAGGATTGTATCAGGTGAAGGTACATTAGCGAACTGAGGTGCAGAAGGGGAATTGATGAAGTCGTTGTAGAACAAACGTCCGAAACCCTTCTGCACCTGCTTGCCGTAGGGGGCATGGAATACGGCATAATCCACGTCATCAAGGGAAAAACCGTTATCGGGATTGCCATTAGCGTGGCCATTTGCAAGGTGGAGCTTCTTTGCTCTGGCAGTCTTCTCTCGGAAACGTGCGTAGGAGGCGTCGAGGGCGGAGATGTACGTAGTAACAGATACTGGTCCATCGACCTCGGGGTACTCGGAATCCAGTTTGGGCTTGTAAAAGTCATACGTGTTTGTCATGTGGTTTCCGTGAATGGCTGGAAAAATTGAACGTTAAGTTCAGGCAGGACTAAATAGGTTAGGACTTACGTTCAATGGCCACGGGTGCGTTCGGACCGATAAGGATAGCACACGCCCCAGCACCGCCAGCAGGACGTGCAGCCCCCTCAGCATAAATTGCGATATCACCAGCGACGACTATAGCGTTGCGACCATCCCAAGACGTCGATTCGATCCAGTTGACGGCGTTGAAAAGAGCAGCAGTAGAACCGTAGCAGGCGTTTTTTGAATCGACGCCCTCAATGTCGAAGTTACCGGACTCCGCAAAGAGGTCCATGAGGGTGGTTTTAACGGATTTGGATTTGTCGATGATAGTTTCGGTACCGACATCGAGACGACCAATCGACTTGGGGTCGATGTTGTATTTTTCGAGAAGGCCACTGACGGCTGTTGCGTGAAACTGGTCAACAAGACGTCTCGGACGTAAGTGGATACAACCCACCGTTCAAGGCAAAGGAGTTAATATCCTCACGGTCGTCACAGCACGCCATGTACTCCTGGCCAAGACCGATGGTGTACTTTCCGGCCGCAACGCCGTCAAAGATTTCGAGGTCGGCCTCGGAAATGCACTGACAGCAGGAAGTGAGCAATCATTGGTGTCACGCGAACAATACGCACCCTGCGGGGGAAGTAGACCTCCATGGCGAGGATACCGACATCCTTTGGACGGGGAAAGGTCGTATTCTTCGGAGGCAACGACGGAGACGGGAGGGATTGCCATGGTTTACGAGTGAGGACGAGAGAGGACTGATGTTGAAAAACAGACGAGAGATGGCGGGTTTATATACGTCCACATTGAGGACAGTCTGGTCCGATTTACATAACGTCTTTTTTTCTTAGTATGGTACGATGTCCAAAGTGGCGTGTTTCACTGTCACCTTTGCCTTTTCGGTCATCGCAAGAATGAGACTGTCTGAGACATTCAAGCCCATGCCCTACATTTCGAGAAGCAACGATGGGAATATCGGCTGATCTAGAGAAGGTGCCGCCACGGAAGGTCAGTGTCCACCTCGAGTCAGGCACCACAGACTCATCGCCAACGTTCTGTGCAACGTTCTCCAGCGCCTTTGCCGGCTCCAAGGTGCAGCCCGCGTCCGAACCCGAAAATCGTCACCGGGGCTGTTCTGGAGTGCTTTCTGCGGCACTACCACCGTTGCTCGGTAGCTCTGGGATTGATTTTTCGATATAATTCAGCAGAGTCGCGAATTTCGTCTTCTGCACATTGTCTAGTACGTGCCGGGTCCGCCCGGTTCGGTCCCTCTCACCACGGATTGGATCCTACCTTCTGTGTGCCCGACCGCCCCGATATTCGCGTCTTTGTCGTATCAACCATCATTGGCAAACACAGCACGAGGTACAGCAGCCATAGTCTCCACACGTTCTGGTGACTGCTTTCGGTTACCAGTCCTGAAGCCTACTTCTGCCCCTGTTGGGAAGCAGAAGCCCGCCGCATCACCGCTACCAACTGCATTAGGCAGTTCTGTTTGCCGGCGGCCCAGATCCACCACATTTGGACGACCAAGTTCTCAGATGTCAGCCTCATTACCTGGTCAGCCACCCGGTCCAGGATGACCCTACCTCCGAAACTCCCTTATTCTGATGCCAGCAGTGTCGGCGCTCTCAAAGTCGGGTCAAGAACGTTCCACCAGCGTCAAGATGCCGTTCACGCTTTCTGCTCTTATCTCTGCGCGCGCTAATCGATCTCCACGCTCCCCGACAAGCTCAAGCGGCCAACGAAAGCTTTACTTTCCACCTGGTGGCACTCACGATCGGCGCGCTATTCCACCGGACCGGTTACAGATCTCGTTTTCTGACCCTGTCCTTGTCGCAGCAGAACAGAGGCTTTCCAACATCCCGAACGAGCTGAGGCAGGGCAAGCCGCCGATTATCACGGATCCTGGCGCGGGAAAGACCGCCCACCTGGACCACCTGGGCACAGTCGTGTTCCATCTCAAGGCTGGGGTTCTCTCGCCAAGGTCGGGCGATGACAACGACGATCCTCTCGCCCCCAAAGCCGTGGGCTCCCTGGCGAAGGCACCAGACACCCATGGGACAAGTCCAGGCCAATTTTGGAATAGCAGGCTTCACGGGGCTGCGGCACAGAGCCCAAGCTTGCTGGATCCGTCGGACGGCTCGTGCGACGTCGCTGGAGTAGTGACAATAATGAGCGTAATCGATGACTCAACTGACAACGCAGACAACTCTGTCTCTGAGAATAGGTATACATTGTCCAACAAGTCTCAGTGTCACCCTAACCAGTGATGCTAGTCGATACGGTTCTGGTCTGGCGCCACTGGCCAGTGAAACGTTCAAGGAAGAGCTGTACAGCAGAGGGTACTTGAAGAAGCCCGCGAGTCGGCCAACGAACATCGTCGCGCGGAAACCAAGAACCAGCCTCGTGTTTGTGAGTCGCAAGGTCTTCCCGAAAGTCCTAGGACGACGTCAAGGGCGCAAGGTTGCAGAATGTCTGAGGGCGGAACAGGTAATCCAGCCTGGGTATGCATAGATGAAAGCTCGCCGCTAATCAATTCCAAAGGACGCGGCCGAGACTCCTGGTGACCCTGACGCGGACTCGCATCTTTCCGAGAAGCAGGTCTCGACCTCGGTTACTTCCGTAACGCTCCGAGCCCCACATGCGGATTACCTCGAATCCCCCGGGACGGATACAAACGTGTCGGCATCCGAGTCGTTCGATCTACACGAGTTTTCATATATAACAGCATTTACAACACCGCCTTCCTCGCCTTCAATTGTCGTTGATGCGGAGACGTTTAAGAAGGGGGTCGAGCTAGGCGACAGCAAGTACGTGGTATGATGAGGAGCTGTACCACGATGCACGGGTGCGTGGAGTGGAGATGTGTCAATGCGGCGTGGTGCAACGACGTCCTTCATGTGATGCACCACAGCAAGACGCAATGAGTGATTTTAGCATGTAGCTTCTCGACGTCATTGCCGCCCAATAGCAATCAGGACTTCATGATTCGATGCGATAAGATAATCAAAATGACACTTTTGAGGCGTCTCATGTCGGCATGAGTGTATTAAGAAAATGAGATGGGTGGCCGTCAGATCTAGAATCGCATGGCATGTTTAACGCGTGTCAGATACAAGGAATCAAGAATTGATTGTTTGGCGGTCCGAACGTCAAAAACAAACAAACGTATTAGCACACGAGCCCCAGCTGATTCTACCCCTGTGTGATAACCATACGTGAAGCCGCAAGGAGCTTTCCAAACATAAAGTGGGTTTCCTCCGTGACGGGTCTTGCTGTCGGAAGAATTATCTTGCCTCGTGTTTATCATTGACACTGGCAACAGCAGATGCTGCATCACTGCCATGCCATGCGCACAACTGACCTGAACCTCATGTGATATAGTGGGTTCGTGTCCGTGCGGTTATATCTTCGTCGGAAGCGCAATCAATCGAACAAAACTCTCACCAATTTCCGCTGCCTCTCCATGTCACAAGTCGTCGTCGATATGTCGGCTCTGACGCTCGAAGTCACGCCATATCGTTCTCCCTTTGACGACCGAGACGCCGACCTCACTCTTCACTCCTCAGATGGCACTCGGTTCGCTGTTCACAAATTATTATTGACCATGTCTTCGCCGCTACTGAAGCGTTGTCTTGTGGTGGGATCCTCATCACCATCCCCAGCCTTTGAGGGATTGATCGTGAAGCAGGAGGCAGGACGGGACACTATCGACCTTGTCGAAGACGGAGTGACGACCGAGAGGGTTCTCCAATACTGTTATCCCTTTTCCAACCCCGTCCTCGAGAATCTTGACGACATCCAAGCTGTGCTGGAGATGATGAGGAAGTTTGCGATGAGGGGTATGATGAACCGGGTGCGGAGTCTACTAGTCCAGCCGTCGTTCCTAGAGGAAGAACCGCTGCGCGTCTTCGCCATCGCCTACCGCTTCGGGTTCGAAGCCGAAACGCGCCTCGCGGCCCAATACACGCTTCGCTCCCCTATGTTTGGTCCGTACGTCAAAGAGCTAGAGCACATACCAGCTTCGGTGTACCACAAACTCCTTCAGTACCACCGCAAGTGCAGCGTGGCAACCTGCTCGCTCACTTCTGACTTTTCGTGGTTCCCTGGGTTCGCGTCGCGCTGGGTGTGGTTCCAGTGCGATGACTGTGTCCACCACTCGCTGTCGTGGCCGCTCGCGGATGGGAAGATTTATGAGGTGAATGCTTGGTTCATCGAGTATATGGAACGCGCTCGGGAGGCGCTTCGGGAGCGACCGTGCGCCAAGGTGGTCACCGATCCTCTGCTGATCGTAGAGGCGCTGGAATCTGCAGCAGGCTGCCACACCTGCCGACCAGCAGCCTATCTCGATCTAAGCACGTTCATCGGGGATCACTTCACGGCGGAAGTGGAGAAGGCGACTGAAGGGGTGAGTCGTGTTCTGTTGATTGGTTGCCGTTGTCTCAGACACTGACCCTTGTTTAGGTGGAACTCGATATATCCTTCTAGGCATCGAAAATGGAAAAGTGTTTAAATCGTCCAACATGATGTATCACCCACCTGTATTGAACAGATGCAGTAGATTTTGTTCGGGTGTATTACCTTTATCTTTTGATCTCCTTCAAGTTGGCAGTCTCAGTGAGAGCGGTGAGCGCGGCAAGTCGACACCTACTAGTAGTATATTCCGAATCAAAGTTATTTTCCGGCTTCAACTTTCAAGCTGTAAATAATCGATGTCACAGGAAAAGTCGCTGTACTCACAACTCCGTGTTCAAGTTCCTCGAGAAATGATCTGGACCCGGGTTTGAACAAGAATGACTTGTATTCCAAATTTGGTAGGAACGTCTGACACTGGCTTGTCCATGTCCTCGTCATTAGTCTCCATTCGTAGTCTGCTGGGTCTCTCTCGTGCTCGATCTCCACCCTTCCTTTTACACCGTCCGCCTCGTGTCTTCCAGATTCCCCCCTACCTTCGTTGTCAACTCAGACTCGCACCCCACTCTCTTCTGCGGAGAAATTTCGCAGCGACATGTTGGGTACAATATGTACGCCCAACCCCTGTCGTCCAATCGGGCCCAGAGCCAAAGGAGCAGACCAACGTCAGTACCAGCCCGCGCGAACGACCCACCATTCGCGAAAACATCTATACCATTCCCAACCTGCTGACCGCCTCGCGCATCCTCGCGTGCCCCGTCCTCGGATGGTCCATCTTCCACGACGACTTTTACCTCGCGACCGGCTTGCTCGTCTACGCGGGCCTATCGGATCTCGTGAGTGATACGTCTTGATTGGTGACACGACCAGTTCGAGCGCTGGAAATGCAGCTCGACGGGTTCTTGGCGAGGCGGTTCAACATGCACTCTGTGCTCGGCTCCATCCTCGACCCCGCCGCTGACAAGGCATTGATGACCACCCTCACCGTCACGCTCGCCTTGAAAAGCATGCTCCCTCGTACGTTTCCCCATCCGCTCCCCATCCTGGCTACACCCTCACCTGTCCATATGAGCAAGTGTGGTTAGCGACGATCATCATCGGACGCGACGCGCTCCTCAGCCTATCCGCCTTCTACATCCGTTACACCTCCCTACCTCCCCCAGTAAGTGGCGTCACCGGATAGAGGGGAGCACACTATCGACCCGTTCGTGCAATATAGAAAACTTGGCGTCGTTATTGGGATTTTTCCATCCCTTCTGCAGAAGTACGTCCAACAACCATTAGCAAGGTGTGCACGTTTTCTTCTGTCTGTCACGTCGGGTGCGTACTCTACGACTTTCTTTTGCTAGTACAACACAGCTGCGCAGCTTGCGTTGATGTTCGGCACGACCGTCGCCCCGATTGGCCCGGCATTTCTCGGCGTGTATCTTCCCGAGATGCAGTACGCCAGTCGCTTGGCCATAGTACACTCGCTGATGCATTCTCGTTAGGGTCCTAGTTGCCGTGACTACCGTCTGGAGTGGTTTTTCCTATGTATTCTCAAAGGACGCGGTTCGGGTTATCTCGGGGACGCGCAAGGAGCGACGGCCTCCATCTCAATCTTCGTAGTAACCCCTCTCCACTCGCTCCCATCTGGCTTCAGTACTGAGATGATAATAATACACAATACATGACGTGGGTAAGATACAAACAACAGTCCGGGTGTGCATGCACCAATGACAACAACGATACAACATATTTCATCAATACTGAACCACCGTTCTACGTTGACGGACTTCTTGCAGGGCGTCTGCAACGGCTTGCTTGTTGGCGCAGGCTTCTCGCCAGGTATTGCTCGCGAACCTGTACCAAAGTAAGAAGCTGCGTAAAACAAGACCGCAATAACGTACCTCGCACGGCGAATAAATACCATGCACCACGCAACACTCTTAAAGGTCCGACGCTTTTTCGTGACGGCGGGCGAACAAGGCTTTGGGTATCCTATTCGTGATATGCAAGCCAAGATACGCTTGTCGCTATTCGCGGCTGTGTCAGGTCTGATTGACTGGGAGATACGTGTCCACGATACCTTGCTTCGAAACTCGACAGGAGTATGAGGAGGTATTGCTTTTGATAGCTGAGATCGTCGCGCAACGTCGATTCTCGAGTAAACTTGGCCTTCAAGTAGTAGATCTGAACGATCAGCCCTTTACACTCTTGTTTATGTTGTGCCGTGAGTTCGTCAAGCTGGCCATCATCGCTGCCCAAGGGAATTACAACGTCTGTCTGAAAAAAAAAACAAGGAGGCGATCACGCACGTAGAGCAGACGTGTTGCTGCAGTCTCTTCGTCCTCGCCTTTTGATTTTCAAGCTGATCATTGAGGAGGCGAATCTGGGTTTGAGCCTGTTTCCTGGCACGTTCCGCCTTGGCGACCTCCTCCTTTTGCCTCGCGTATGATTTCTCCTTTTCCGCACGGAGCGCCTTTAAATCGCGACCAAAGATCTCCGCGTCTTTTCGGACCCGTTTCAGCTCCGCCTCAAGTACAGCAATGGTCCTAGCAATGTCCGTCTTTTCCATCGCCATGCGGTTCTTTTCTTGTTCCGTCCGTTGTAGTTCGTCAGCTTGATTGGAAAGCGCCTGTCGGAGCTCTTCGATCTCGGCAAGATGAATGTCTAGCTGCTGACGTCGGTTTTCGTGCGATTTCTGCGACGCCGCATATTCGTTTCGAAGTTTATGAGCCCGCTGAACAAATCTGAGCGTCAGCAAGAGCTGGGGCAAAAAAAAGGTCTCGGGGCAACCCACATCAGAAACCTTGGCATATCGCTGTTGAAGGTCTTTGTGATCTCGCACAAGAATGGAACGTTCTTGTCGCAGCTGCTCGATCGTCGACGTGTTTTCGCGCGCTTTGGCTTTCAAAAGGCGTGCTTTCTGTTCAGCGTTCGCGTTCACTGAAGGGGGATATTTTAGGCAAGGATCATACAAGAAACCGGTCTTCGTACCTCTGAGCTCGGTTTCGAGTTCGTGACTATCCTGCTTGGCCTGCTGCAACTGATACTTGACGTCGTCCATATCCTAGATTTGACGTCAATTGACGAGTCGAAACATATTCATCATCATCACCATTTCAGTGCGCTGCAGCTGTCGAGCAACCTCTCCAATCTCACGTTGTAGGCGGTCCTGTTCAGCAGACATCTTTCTGAGACGCATCCGCTCTGCTTGCAATTCTGCTTCGAGATCAGCGATGACTGCCTTTGCCTTGTCAGCCTCCTACAAATGAAACGTCGTGAGTTCATGCACGGGTCCGCGAGGTGAGTTTTCTACCCCTTGTGTATCTACCCTCGATCTGCGGCTCTCGCGTTCGGCTTCGACCGCTTTCTTCACCTCTTGTTTCGCATTGTGCACTTGGATGTTCATCCGATTCGCAGCGTCCTGGAGAACAGCCTTTTCACCCAAGAGCTGGCGCTTTTCGTCCTGCCATTGTTTCTTCATGGTATCCAATTGAGCGTTCACGTTCTGAAGCTCCAAGCGGAGTGCCTCGCTTGTCTTGATGAGTGGGGTGGGTGAATTGGCCAAAAAGTCGCCTGCCGACATGTCCAGGGAGAGAGAACTGTCTAGCGCGTTAGCATGACCGCCAGAGGATGCCCATCTCATACCTTTCTTCCGCTTCATAGGCTCGCTGCAGTCTGGAAGGGTCGATCTTCACGAAACACTGTTGGCACCGTAGCTTCTCGAGGCGACGAAGCCGTCTCTCCTCTCTTCTTTGCAATCTCGCATTCTCGTTCTCGAGTGACACAATGTTGGAACGCGCGTCCTCAAGGTTCTTCGTCAGCTCCACGACGTCGAGACCCGCCTCTTGCAGTTCGTCCAATTTCTGATCGATGCTCTCGTTTGCGCGATCGAGTTCTGTCTGCAGTCTTACAATCTCCGTCAACAGAGGCGAAGCACTTGGATCACCCGCAGTGGTCGCATTCAACCACGAAAGCTGTCAACGATCATTGAGAAATTTCGATTTCGAGTTTAGAATCATGTCGGCGACGTACGTCTTTAAGCGGTGCTCCGGGCGTCTTGGGCGTCTTAAGACTCATGGACAGAACATGTCGGTGGATCGGAGAAATGCCACTGGTGTTGGCAGCTCTGTGCGGGGTCGCCATCTCCGCGTTGCTACTCTTCAGAGCCCTGACCCGGTCCAACAGCTCCTCCTTTTCACGTTCCAACACCTTTATCCTCGTATCCTTGGCTTTATCAATGGCTCGCCGAGCGGGGGACTGCTGGAGAAGGGCGGACAATCTCGCAATCTCTTTGTTAGCCTGGTCCAGTTCTGCCTCCATAGCCTCCTCATCCTCATCATTGCTTGGTGGGTTGGCGATCGTCAGGTCTCGCTGTCTTTCTTGCTCGCGTTCCAACGCGGCCAGTTTACTTCGCAAGTTGGCCATTCTTTCTTCGTCTGACCTCATCTTCTCCTCTGCGGCTTCCAACGCCTCCTCCATCTGTCGGGCAAGTTCTGTCGCCCTCTCTGCCTCTTTCTCGAGCCTCTCCGTCCGATCATTGGCATGTTCTTCCTCTACCTCGTATTGATCTACGCGGTCTTGCGCCCGCGCAAGCTTCTCCTGAAGGTCTTTGACGCGTTCCGCCGCACTCTCCTCCAGCTCGACAATATATGATTTGAGCGATCGAATTTCCTCAGCGGTTTCCTTGTCACTCTGCGCCGCGCACCGCTGGAGTTCGGCTAGTTTGTCCGACTTGACTTGCAGCTCCCCCTCGAGAAGATCGAGGTCAGTGTCGCGCTCGGTAAGTTCTCGTTGGAGCTCAGAGACTGTTGCCGTCGCCCGCATGACCTCAGCGCCCATCTCGTTAAGCTGATAGTGGAAATCCTCTTCGGCAAGCTTATTGGTGAGCCTCTCTTCCTTCAGCTCTTTCTCAAGTCCACCGACCTTCCGATGGAGCGCTGCAGTCTCCTCCTCGAGTTCTTTGGTATCTGTTGTGGCTGTTTGTAGGTCGCTGCTGAGCGCACTAATCTTGGCGTTGGCTTCCTTCAAGGCACCACCGAGCTCCTTGCCACTTTCCAGTGCACTGTCAGCTTTGGCGGCGCGTTCAAGTGCGAGGTCGCGCTCTGTTTCCAGACGTTCTCGAACCTTGTCCGCGTCACGCTTAATCTTGCTGATTTCTTCGACAGCTTCGGCGAACTTTCCTTCCGCTTCTTCGATCCTCGTCTCCAGTTCGCTGACGATTTCCGAGACCCCTTTCTCCACTTCTGCCATCCGCTCCCGCCACCGTTCCTTATCTCTGGCCCGCTCGCTGCGTTCCTTCTCCAGGTCCTTGGCCACCTGATCCTTTTCCACCGTCACTTGATCAAGGTCCTCCGTCATCTTCTGGACCAGAGCCTCCAGTTCGAGTCTTTCCTCGGCCCATCCCTCTGCACTAGATTCCTCTTCCACGTCACCCAACGTGTTCTCAACGCTCAGCCGTCTCCCTCTCCCCGCACTCTCCATGCTCAGTCGCGGTCCCTGCTTTACCTCTTCGTATTTCTGCAATCGCGCAACGAGGTCGATGTTCTCCTCCTGCAAACGGTGGTTGAGCCCGTGCAAGTACGAATTCAACTTTTGCGCATCGAAGCGGCCCATCTTGCCTCGTTCGCCGAGACCCAGAGCGGGATCGTAAGAGGTGTTGGCACGAACGTGAGTTACGAGATCGTGCGAGGATGTGGTCGAGATGACAGACCCTCTTTCGCTCGCGTCGTCATAGGGGGCAAGATTGTCACCGTCTCCAGTCCCTGACGCATCGCCTTCAGGTATATACGCCTGGGCGAGGGGATGTGACATGCGACCCCGCCTTGGTCGGGGTGTTATCCCAGCAAAGGCTTTGTGCATCATGGTCCCCGGTGTCGCTTGTCCGTCTTCGGCCACTTCACTTGTGACCGGAAGTGCGCTCATGCGTCGGGGAGGAAATGGTGTAGGAACGACCTTCATGCGGGGGCGGGCGGTGGAATTGATAACAGAGAGGAGGAACGATCTTCGGCGCGTGTGGGGTGTGACCGGTTTCGAATCCACCTCGACGTCGTCCTGCGTGTCTAGCTCTTGTGGAGGTGGTGGAAAGTTGAACCGTGCGCGTGGACGTGGTGCGATGGCGGGAGTTGGCGTAAATACTGTCGATGGCGCAGGAGAAGAAAACGCAGTCGATGGAGCGACCGGGGAACGAGCGGGTTGGATTGTATGGTCCATTGGGTAGCTGGGGTCAGATGACGCAGACGAAAACGTAGGTTCCCTGTCTGATGTACGGCCATCATCTGTATTGGAGACTGGCTCGGATTCACTCTCAACCTGTTCCTCGTGTCCATGAGGGGACGCATCCTGGTCTTCATCACTTGTTTGTGAGAAGTCCTCATCGGGCGGTTGGATAATAACGCTTGGTAGTGAGTTGACGGCCGGCGAGGCGCTTGCTGATCGGGGGAGTGGCACATGGATGCCTGAAATAGGCGACTCTGGGTCTCTGGGCAATGGAATGGAACGATTACTCCGTGGGGTGGAATTAGGTGGAGAAGACGCAGAGGAGGACGTCGAACGCGAGAGCGATGGTGTTCGAATACGAGCAAGAGGCCGACGCAGGGCGACATTGCGGTACTTGTCGATGGGCGAGGGCTAACACGATATATTGTGTCGATCGACAGATTTAGAGAAAAAAGCGACTTACTTACCTGTGGTTCGGAACGTAGAGAAACGGAGTAGTCGTATGGCAGGCCATTCTTCTTCAGGGTAGATTCTGGTGGTGGCGGCTCCGGTGATAATGGAGAGCTAGGACGACTAACCGAGTCTAGGGCATCCACAAGGGACATATCCTCGGCCTCGTCACTTTCTGGAGGTGGTAAGTACGCCTCCGGCACGCTGTTGGTACTCCTCTCGGGAGGGTCCTCCGAATCGGTATTCTCGGAATCATGGGGCAATGATGTGATAGCACTCGCGTCAAAGCTTTTCTGAGCGAATCGACCAAACGACCTTGATCCTGATGACTTTACTGAGGCAGAACGAGACGCAATCGAGGTTGCAAAGCGGACAGTGCTGGACGTGCTGGACTGGAGACGGATGGTGGTAGTGGCGTTATGGGATGAGGCAGCTGCCGGCGTTGAATGTACGGGTAGAAGTTCGTTATCGTCATCCGTGGTTGTTTGATCAGATTCGGTGTCGGGAACGACGGAGTGCTCGAACCCTGGCAACGAAGGCAGGGACGACGGCTCTCTCTCGTCCTCGATCCTGCGCCATATCCGGGATGGTGTTTCGTACAGAGCCATGCTTTAAAACGGTGCACTGAACCAGCGACAAATACGAGCCCGCTTCAGCAATACCTTTGGCGACAATGAATGGACTCGAAGACACTTGGTTGAGGGTCACGCGTTCGTTGCATTCCATCACGTGACCGCGTTGACCACTACCCTGGCCCGAGCCCCGGGCCTAGTACTGTACTACGGTAAGCACTCGCTAGGATTCCCAGGAACGGAGCAAGTTCAGAGCCGGCGCCTCGGTGGGTCTTTTCCATCTCACCGTCATGGCTTTGGCACTCACTGAAACCGTGCTTTTCTATTGGGATCGTAATGATTTGCTTTGTCGTCAAAGCAACCAAACATCGGCCAAAGATGACTGGGCTGAAGAAATAAAGAATTGGGCAGAGAAGGTCACCTCGTCGAAATCCCTCCATACTTTACTCTCTCAGCGTTCCTCCACCACGCAGTCTCGTCATGCAAGGTCCATCTCGCACTCCGACTCTCTCACCCAGGGCCCATGCGGCACGCTTGCTACCTCCAGCACTCGTGCATCGCCACCTAGTAGCGGTCTTACTGCGTCTGAGTCACAACCTGAAGAGTGCGACTCATATGTACAAGGCGATGACCAACTTGAACGAAATTCTCTGTCAAACCCCACATTGACTAATACTATGGTAAGCCGGTACGCTTTTCGTTGTTCTACCACCTTCAACTTACACTTTGCGTAGGACATTACCGAAATTTTCAGTGGGTTGGAGCTAGACGAGTCAGGAACTTCGCCCCTTCCTGTTCTTGTTCCCTGCTCTCGCACACATTCCAAGAGAGCCACAACAAACGAAGGGAACACCAAGAGCCAGAAGCGGGTCCGGCACAATGAGGCAGGTCGTGTGTCATTTTACATCTATCCACCATAACCATGGTACACTACAGGACGAACCAGGTGCACCACCGTCAAAACGCATGAAGACACCCCGCAGCACTTCCGTCGTGGTAGAGGAAATCCAGAAGTCACTGTCCTCTCCGCCGGAATCTACAGAGTTAGAAGGCATTGCACATTCCTTGACGGACTATGAAGATCTTTTCTTCTTCCGTTGAAGGTGACTTGGAGTTGCTCCTAGTTATATGCTTTTTTGGGTTCACTGCAGCTGATCGAATCCTCCGTCTGTAGTGCCTTCCTAATAGTTTGGCCTGTCATGTAATCCCCTGCCTTACCATCCATCCAGTTATGTTGTGCATTTCGCATCGTCTCTGCAATCTTATGTTGCTTTTCCGTTCTGTCATTAGTCCCGTAAGCTATGAAACATTGCAAGACAAGTCAGATCGGCGAAGCACTACTTATTTTTATGCACTTGTCGACGAACAGAAACTAGTAGGCAGGACCCAAGTTTGGGCCGTTCGCCCAGGGTAGGTAAAGGTAAATGAGGCAAATAAAAATTTTAAACCAGGGTCTGCAGGAGACTTCGAATTGAGAGAAGTGGCGTGTCAGTTGAGGTCAAGCCGTTTGCCAACGATCGGACAAGGACTTCAAGTTGGACAGGTATCTTTGTGCCTCGAGATATTGACTTAATCATTTGTTTCGTTGTGACGTTATGTCGCACATTGATTGCTCATACCTGGCCATTGGGCCATTTAAACTTGCTCTCATTCCCGATACGGTAGTAGAGGGTTTCTGGGGGGGAACTTATTTGTTTCATTGTAGGCAAATGCAAGTAACCATGGCAACAATTTGTGCATGTTTGGCAGGTTACTCCCTCCTGACTCACTTTTCTAGGAATTAGGGGAGTGCCAATCAGTGCCACGTGGCATGACTTTCCTCTGTTGGACTTCCTTTAAAAGCTGTGACACTGTTTGAGTAGTGGGAAAAACACTGCTTGTATGGTACTTTTCCAACTGAAAAACTGGACGACTTGCAAATTTTCTGAGTTCTCAACCTGCATCAAGTTGAGTGACTGTTTGTATCAATCTTACTCTGTCATTTGACAAGTTTTCCCGTTCACATGAGAGTTCCACATTGCTGGATGCAGACCTTGGTGTCTTCATTGGCTGAAGCTGGGGTATATGGAACCACTCTTGCTGAGAAGCATTTACAAGACATTTTGTCGATGGTGGCCAACATCAGGCAAGTTTATGATTACTATGCAGATGCTGTGTTGTTGTGAGGGATGTGTGTCCGCCATGGTTACTTGGATGTTGAAGATGCTGATCTCGGTGCTTGCATGGATTGGTTGATTTTGCACATGTTCACAGGTGCTTGTGTCCTCTTCTGTGTTGAGGATGGACACTGCCATCAGAAACGTGGTATGTGGACCTGTGTGCATTGACATTTCAATCAAAATGGGGGACACCGAGTGTGTTGTTGCATTTCTGGTGCAGGAAGTGTTATCACATGTTACCTTCTATGTATTCTACCATGTTGCTTGTTGAAGTTCATAGTGTTCTCGTGCCTGGCCACCCTCAGAGTGATGGGAGTGGGGAATCTGATTGCAATGCCATCATGGATTCATTGCATGTGTTTCAATTCACTTCTGACCAAGGCTCACTGTTGGAAGAATGTGACCTCATGTGTCCTAATGTTGAACAATATCGGAAGTGTTGTCTCGTCATCCTTGCAAGTGTTCACAGGCTTGAATCTAACACTGATTGTGAATAGTTGTGAGATTCCATTGTTCTCCATCTCACATTTGAAAATTGTGTCCACACGTCTGTTGATGATATGCCTGCATGTGCTGCTGTTATCAGTCATTATTTCCCTGCTGGCTGCAATGGAAATTCCATGGAGTTGCAAATATGAGTTCTAGATGAGGCAGGTATGAAGCTCAGCTCCATGTCTCTGTAGCATGCTCTCAAAGTTCAGGAGGTGACTTTTGGAGAAGGGATGTCTTTTTTCAGGCTGTGGAGTGTGCTGGAGTCTCATGTTATTTGCTTGCATAAGTTATGGCAGGAGGCCAACTATCAGACAATGGATGCTCATCATCAGGCTTGCTGGCCTGAGGTTGTTCTGACTGAAAGCAAAGTGGGGGCCTGTTGAGCTCATGCAGCATTTCATCGATGTTGCAAGTTCACATAGTCTATGTGAGTTTATTTGTGTAAGCTGCAATGGTAAGCATAGAGACACAGAGCATTTGAACATTCCCTTCAAGAAAGTAGACTTTAATTTGCTCAAACGGCCTGATCAATGGATTGTGGATGGAAATGTGGTTGATTTTTGTTTAATACTGAGCACGTGATCACAGACACCTATGTGACTATGTCACCTTCACTCCATAACCTACTGAGATTTGCCATTGACAACAATACTATATCAGGCTGTGCCATGGATGTGGCCTTTCCACCTTATATGATAGAGTACTTCAGCTTGTTCCCCAAACTGCATTGAGATTACCTGTTAGCTGTACACTGAGTTTCTGTCATGGCAGGTGTGTTTGCAAGCTGACCTGCCATTGGCCAAGGAATGAGGCTGATGACAAAGGTCAGCTTGCAAATACACCTGCCACTTCTCTCAATTCAAAGTCTTCTGCTTCCTTTCATTTTCTTTAATTCAATATTCTATAAATAATTGTGGTGTGATAAACTAATGTGAGAAACTAAACAAATAATTGTGGCATGACACACTAATAGTGAAAGACTAAACAGACAGCTGTGGTGTGACTAACTAATGTAGTGGTGACTGACTATGACTATTAAATGGTGAGAGACTAATGTAAGAGACTAAATTGGTGTGACAGACTAATGGTGTGATAGACTAATGCAGTAGTGTACAGGGGCTATGTTGACAAACAGACACAAACTGGCACAGCAGCACTACCTAATATGTGACTGACAACTTGCTGACACTACATAATTGTGGGAGCATATTCCCAAAAAGAATGGGTGAATGATTGTATGGGAGCAGATTTCTCAAAAAGAAGAGTGATTTCCCAAAACAGAAGGGTGGTCATGCTGATGAACAGTATGAATGAACAATGGATTTCATGGCAGCCAAGCCACATGGTTTTTAAGAATAAAAAAGGAAATATACATGGCAAATGAGGCAGTACCTGACAGAAATAACAGCTCTAATGCATTTAACCCACCCAACCCACCCGAAACATTCATTGCAACTTGTTACTTTTCCCCACCATTGCCTGTCCACTTTTTAGATAGTAGGCAGAATCTGAGTTTGAGCTATTGGCCCAGGGTAGATGAAGGTAAGTGAGACAAATAAAATTTTTAAATCAGGGTCTGCAGGAGACTTCAAATTGAGAGAAGTGGAGAGTTTATTTGCAACCTGATCATTTCCATTGCTCTCATTTCTCAGCCAATGCCAGCTTAGCTTGCAAACACACCCTCCACTTCTCTCAATTTGAAGTCTCCTACTTCCTTTCATTTTCTTTGATTCAATATTCTATCAATAATCATGGTGTAAGAGACTAAATTGATACTTGTGGTGTCACAAACTAATGGTGAGAGACTAAAATTTAGATGCACAACTGTAGTGTGACAGACTAATGTGTGACAGACTAATCAGACAGTTGTGATGTGATTGACTAATGGTATGACTGACTGATCCAGTGGTGACTGACTATAACTAATAGTGAGAGACTAATATAACAGACTAAACTGACATTTGTGGTGTGATGAACTAAAAATTGTGGTGTGACACACTAACATGCCAGACTAATGATGTGACTGACTCATGGTGTACAGTGGTTGTGTTGATGAACAGACACAAACAAGCACAGTGCTGACCTGCACCAAAATGTTTGGATGTGGAATCATAGATATTATATATGTGATGCTAGATATTTGACCCGAGATTTGAGTTTTTACTATATTCCCATGGTCCAAATGCTTAGCTAATTGAGGAACATATAGACCTTAGTGTCTAGTATTTACCTCTATTTTTAACCTTATTTGTTCACTTACAGGTTATGGAGAAACAAAATGATTTCTCTCAATATACTTTTATTACTATCTACAAGTACATAGCAAACCATTTTCTTAATATCTCTTTTACCCTTAAGTACTTAGCCAAGTGTCAGAGAAGCAAATGGAGCATGTGACCCTGCACAACATGAATTATAATAAGTCATAATGAGTTAAAGTGAGTCAAATGAGGACTAGCCAAAGCACTACCCCTAGACTAGTAGAATGATCATGTGACCTTGCACAGCATGAGTCATGATGAATCAACATGAGTCATTGCCAAGCCAAAGGCTATTTTTAGCTCATTGCAAGTCATTTTCTGACAGGGTGAGTTAAAGTGAGTCAGTATGAGTTAGTATGAGTCATATTTTGGCATAGCCACCTCGGAACTGAAGGTAGCACAGCCACATGTAAATTACTATATAAGGAGCGTGATTCAGCCCATTTGAACAGTTCTGAACTTTAGAGAGTTTTGTCTTCTCAAGTGAACTCAACTGATGAGTGCTTACAAGTACACCCTCTACAAATGGATAGTGAGGCTGTGTAGAGTAGTTCCCACACTATAAATAGAGCTACTTAGACCCATAGTTAGGAGTATACTGAATTCCTTAGAATAGGGACAGTTAGGACACCTTTAGGGAGAAAAACTCAGAGTGGTCAACTAAAGGGAATAGATCTCCAGCTAGTAGGGAGATTTAATAGTTCAATAGCACCTTGGGAAAGGGTTTTAGCTGAGGATTTAAGCTGATTGCCAACTCTTTAGTGCATAATAGAATCAATTTAGGAAAAGCTATTCTGTGTAACTAAGAAACATTTGTGAATCACTAGCGAGAGTAAAGCATATTAATGCTACCTATCCAATTGAGCATTTCTATTTGATTGGAGCTAATTGGAAGTCATTGAGAGCACATCTTAGGAAAGTAACCCTAGTCACAACAAACTACCCTTCTAGCAACCTAAGAGTTGTCTAGACTATTTCCAACTATCCATAGTACATTCTGTACACCACCACTACTGAAAGCCAGACCTTTCATTGTATTACTGGAAGCAATTCCCCTCAACCTCATTGAAGATTGATGAACAAACCACATGCCTGATACATAGTCAACCCCTTTCTATGAGTTGATACATGTTAGTAGCAATTTGACCAGGGAAGAGTACTCTCTTCACCTCACTTCAGGTTTACTATCTGTGGAGATAAGATTAGTTGTCTGATGAGTGTTTTCTTAGCATTTCTATTGATCTTATCTAGAAAGAAGACAGTGCACTACCCAATATTGTGGAAGCAGAATGGACAACTGTATTGACAAATAAATACAATGATTGTGTTACAGTTTTCTTACTTGTTAATTATGTTTATCTTTTCTGCTTTTCTAAGCATGTTCATGTCTTCTTAGGCATGTTCCGGACTATATGGGTTTTTGATTTATTTCTTGTTAGTCCAATAAACCCTATGTTTGTTATTCTTTGACTTGTTCTTTTGTTTTCTTTTCGATTCTCTGGACAGCTAACTCCTCAGCCAATTCTCTCGTATCTGCCTTGTAGTTCCCATCCTCATTTGGTATACTTAAACCCTCACTGCCTGTACTATAGTCTTTACACTCGTTCTGCGCAATCTAGTGTATTCTAGTGTCCTTAATCTGATTGACTTCAACCCTTGTCCTTGTTCCTTGTAACCACTGAACCCTTGGAAGTCTGATTGACTTTGACCTTCATCTTTGTCCATCGTAAACATCGTTCTCTTTAGTCTTGAATACCTTCTCAGACATATGTAGCATCTCTACGTGAGTACCTCCTGAGAAGTATTCTGTTCTTCAAGTTTTCTCTTGTATACGCTATGCATAACAGATTGTGTGGGAGCAGCTTTCCCAAAATGGGAGGTGGCTGTGCTGATAAAGCATGCTGTGCTGTATGAATGAACAACAGTTTTCATGATAGCCAAGCCACATGATTTTCAAGGATAAAAAAGGAAATATATGTGGCAAAATATGTGGTATCTAATGTACCCAACATTCTGCCTGCACCTGACACACTTGATACACTTGATGCACACAACACACACAACTGACTGCAACATTGTTGAAATACCTGAGATAAATGTTGGCCTTGGCTTGTTTGTCCCCCTTTCCCACCTGTTGTCCATTAACCTTTTAAATTATTGGGCTTACATTATAATTTACTTGAGCTTAATAAGTTGCTCCAATGTTAGATAAGGCTTTTGTAGATAACTAATAGCACCCCTAGAGAACTTGCATTGACATACAAGTTGCCAGACCATACATTCAGTCAGGAAAGTATGTATATAATAAACTGAAGGCCTGCCAGCATATGGAATTGAACATAGCTGAGGAAGTATCAGTAAAAGCCTCTTGCTCCTGAAGAATTTATGAATAAAAGATGGAATGAATATCAGGTTTGATATTCATCATAATCGGAGATCATGAATTGAGGGATAAGTATGATGCTTTATAAACCAATGTGGATGAAAGGAATCCAAAATACACCAGAGTCATGAGGCCCCTCAATGGCATGGTGAAAAGCTTTTGCCTACTGTCAGAAATCTTGCCATCACTAAACAATCTTTTGTAACTGTCCTCCATCACCCTTGATGTATTGTTGTCCAATATCGACCATATCATCACAATGATCCAATCATATCTTGCAAAAAGCATTTTGGCTGCAATATGAATAGCCTCTTCTGAAAGCTGCTTGTCTCCTATGGTAGTGTGGCAGGCAGAAAGAAACCCATGAGGATGTAGCAACTGAATGATATTGGAAACCTTCAGGCATTTGCCATCAGTGAGTAGGAAACCACTATCAGGGGGATTGGCATTGTCATGCATGCTGTGATATGCAAAATGGACCCAGTCTGTCTCTGTCATCTTTGACAAAACATCCTTGACAGTTTTATCTGCCTCCTGGAAGCCAAAGAATGGTGATGAAGATGTGAACTGCCTAATCATCTCTATCTCCCCTTGCACACCACTGAAGTGGGTCTGACTATCTATGTTTGGCTGAAGGACAGCAACCAAGCATGAAGTCACCTCCAAGCCACCCATGGATGACAGTGCAAGTGCACTTATCATAGGAATGTAGGAAAAGATAGCAAAGTCTGAGACTTGGAGTTTAGATCCCAGATTGGTTGTACTATAGAGACCTGCTACATGAATGGAAATGAGAATGGTCCAGTTGGGCACCAGAAGATATGAAGTTTAGCATCAGATGTCTATGATTGTCTGTTAATCAACAGAAACACTGATTACCTGAGGTTCACATACCAAGAGAGGGAGGATGTCAAGGATTAGGCTAACAACTTTCTCCCACAGGTATGATAAAATAGATTTGAACATACCATCACAAGTGATGCCTTTGATTCTTGTACTGCTGTCTGACTTGTCATGTAAGACAATGTGGCCCTTTAAGTCTTAGTAGCTCTTTTAACTGTTGCTGTATGACTGCATTGCACCTATATTCACTAGCAATTGTGAAAAACAACAGGTCTCAAAGGTGCAAAAGCAGAAAGTTGTTTGATCATTTTTGGAAGCAGGAATGGTTCGAAGTCATAAAGGGCACATATTTCTGAAAGAAGCCACTCTTATAAAAGAGCAAGTTCATGTTGTTGCCAGGCCTGCTTTTCCAATGATCCATTCACTGGAGTTGAGTGGTTTGTGAACTCATTGATTGCAATGGCTCCATCCTAAGTGCCAGCCAGCTTTTGAAGTTCATGTGATATGAGCTCAAACTAGGAAGAAAGCTCTGGATATATGTAGGTACAATCCCTATTGACCTAGTTGTTATAAACGGTATATTCTCATACCCCTATGTTTGTTGGACTTAATGTTTTCCACGTATAACAACAGACAATCTTATCTTTTATCTTATCTCATTATCACTTGCCCTTATCTCGTGTGTTATAGTCGTCTCACCTCTTCACTCTGTTTCATGCATGAGATTTCTTATCTTCTCCATTTTACATCTTCATGTTTCACCTTTTCACGGAAGCATTTGATCACGCTTCCATTCCATTCCCTTGATACACATGTTTCACATATGTTATGCTTTCCTTCTATTCTGCCACACTGTGTGTTGGCTTTACATGTTTCACTTCCGTTTCACCCTATGCCCTTTCCCCTTTCATTCTTAGATCGTTAGATACATCCACAACATATATGTACATACTTCCAGTAGGTACTTAAGGCTTGATGCCACCACCAGAGAACTCCAGTCTAGTTCTCTTGGTGTTTCCCCTAAGCACTATAAGAAGAACTCATACTTGGCCTGACAAGCCTATTCTCACATCACTTTCCATCCAGTCCAAGTTACTTTTGGCAACCTAAGGGAGCTACGCTCTAGGGTTGTTTCACTAGTAGTAGCTCTATAGTCCTATTTACAGAAATTTTCCACTGTGAAGTGCCTTGTCCCTGAAATCCTGGATGACTGCCAAGTCAAGACAATCCATGCATTTTTTTGAAAGAGCTGGCAGTACATGGATGCTTACAAGTACATAAATCTACAGGTATTACTATATCAAACATTCCAAATATTCTATTTCTTTTCAGAATGGGCCTCAATGTGAAACAGGCTGAATTTGCCATGAGAAAGTATAGGTCCCACCATCATTGTTGGCCAGCTGTTATGATGAGCATCAAGGTTTTATTGAACTGAGGAAAAAGGACTTGGTGTTAGTATATCAAAAACAGTAACTCCAACATCCAAATATGGCAACTCCAACTGGTCGGCACTTTAAATTCACTTTTCGGACATCCTAATTTTTCAGTGTCAGAATTTCAAAATTTTACTATCTATTTCAGGCAAGTTGTCGCTATGGGAAATTTACGTCCAAAAACACACTCCCACTTTGGTCACTCATATCTTCTCAACGCCCACTCAGAATTCAACGGTGACAACACTAATCGACTCAGACGGTCCAGGACAACACATTCTAGCCTGAGTGAAGTCGAAAATCCAAGGTTTTTATATTTTGGGATTTTGGGATTTGGTGCCGTGGTAAGTTTCTCTCTCTGTGCCATGATCCAGTGGTCAAACCAGCATCATAGCCATGCCACAAGGTCAGCAAACCACCCCCAAGATCCAGTGGGTGATTATTTGACTTGCAAAGCTTCTTGATTATAAACAATTTGCTAGAGTCTGTCTAAACCTCTCCACTCACTCTGTTTGGTGGATTCTTGCGGACTCTTGCTCATTTTTATCAATATGGATGGAGTCATCCCTGGCAAAAATGATTATTGCTTCTGTGGAGCTTGGTCTTTTTGATGCGTGCATAGATTATTGACATGCATGGTTGACCGTGTCTGCTAACTCACTTGTTTAGCTACACCTGAGCCTTCTTCTTCTCCATTGAAAATAGTGGCAGCTGCGCTTGCAAAGCCAACAACACGTCGATGGATCGCAGTTTACATCATATCCTTGCTTTTACTCTTGTTGTTTGATTTCATTCATATATGCTCTAAAAGTGAAGACTTATACCTGAGCATCTTCATAAAATTGAGCTGCATGACACATTGCAACACTCTGATATCATGGCCTGTAATCCCATTGCACAGGAAACACCCTTATTATCTCAATGGTTGACTCATCTTTCTCGTATTGGTGCAAGCATGGTTGTCAATCAGTTTTGCACTTCAGGACATAATGCTCGAGTACTTCGTCCTCTGCTGGACAAATGTGCTACCATCCTCAAATGCAGCAAGTCTTCTTTTGCCTGAATGGGCATTCTGCAGAGATCCTTTCTATTATCACCATGCTATCCGTTCGGACAGTCGTCTACGGACCAAAAAAGAAGCAAGCTCAAGTGGATTCAAAGCAAGCTAGTAAGTTTCACCAGCTGGAGAGTGATTATCCAACGTTGCTCATGGTATACAATGGATGGAAAGCAGCAAATTTCTCAGATCCGTGGTGCTACGAGAACTTTATCCAAGCAAGGAGTGCAAGATGAGTGCAGGATATTTGCAAACGACTTGTTGGAATTATGAATAGATCATGCCCTTTGGCTAATGATGATGTAGATATAAGCATAACATTGTATCATCTACAATCGTGTTTGTAAAGTCATTCGCTTTGTGATCCAACCCTATCGTAGCTCCTCCTTGAGGATGCACAATGTATGAACCGGTATATTGAGTGGCAAACAATGCTATGGAAGTACTACGCTAAACTACTGACAAGTCCCAGAGTGTATGGCCCACAAATCTGCATCCACATGTTGAAAAATGAGGATTGCAGTTCCTTTCTCAATCTTTAGCATGTCTTGTAACTCCTGGGTTGATATGTACTTGTGCGAAAGCTGTGAGATATCAACAAATCCTTTTGTGTCAAGCTCAGGTCCAAGATCTCCAAGCTTGACACCATGGAGGGATTTTTTCACATACTGTTCAAGAGATTGGAACCAAGGGATTATATCGGGAACTTCTATCCCTGAGTCAGTGGGTGTCAACATCACAGTTGGGATGAATGGAAATGGTGCACGGAGACCATTGGATATAGGAGTCAGTGCAAGAAACTAAGGGACCACTGGCTGGAGATTTGGTGATGGTGGGTATGTTGGTGTCATATGTGGCTGAAAAGGCATCTGTTGGGTAAATGGAGGATATAGGTGCCCCCTGGGCCCAGGTCATGGTGACATAAATTGAATGGTGACTACTGGACTAGGACCCTGTACTGCTGCTGCTGCCGCTTGATCAACAATGGAACTACCACCCATGTTTTGTGTATGCTGCTTTACCCCTTGAGTAATGATGGAGGGGGGTTTTACATCTACAGTTGCTTCTTCTTTCATCTAGATTGCGGATTATTAGAAAAGAATATCAATGAAAGAACAGATTGCTTATGATTAGGAGTGTCCAGTATGTAATATTTTCATGACTCAAACCCTGGCAAATAGTGCTCCCTGGAGGGCTGTAGCAATATACAGGGGATTGGGATCCTTTTGAATGCATGTTGCATGTCCATCGCTTTTGAAGCTCTTCGACATGCTTCTGTTGTACATCTATACCTTCTATTTCATTGCTTGGGGGCTTCTGCTTAGATGACACTATAGCCTGAGACTCTAAGCCACTCTTTGTGCACTCGAAAGAGCAAGTGATTGCTATACGGTAATTCAATTCAATAATTCAATTCAATGTACCACTTTGCCATGATTGCTGGTGGATGTTGGAGCAGCTGAATCCTCATCCAAGGCTGCATCCTTGAAGTAAACAGTGACCGCTTTCATTGGCTGGATTGATACCTTTCCATTGGCAAGGCATGAAGGGACGATTAGTGATCTCATTGTTTCTATGAAAAAATCCAGCTCTTCATCCGATTGTAGGGAAGTGAACACTGTTTTTGCCTTGCAATCCAACTAATATTGCAGCTTGACAAGTCCTGGAAACTGCTCCAATTTCTCTGCAACAGTCATGCAAAGTTGATCATAATCAATGGTTAATGATATCTGAAAGGGGGTATTTGATGACTTTGATCCATATAGTTACTGAATAGCGCATTGGATCTTGAAGACTGGTGTATGCAAAATGTGTCAATATGCATGTACATGTGGAATATCATGGGTATGACTTACCACATGTATCTGGATCATAGCACTCCAAATCTGCTGGCTTTGGTACAGCCTTGCCCTTCTTGCCTACAGGTTTGACAGGTGGCAGTATGTGTTTGGTAGGTGCACACTATACGGTTGGCTTCCAGTATGAATGTTTCTGCAGTAGCTTGCACATGTCATCATCTGTTTCGCTGCCGATCTCTGAGCTCGATCGCTGAAGCTCCTTGTCCGTAGTCACCATTATCCCATCAAAGTCAAAGTCTTTGCTCATTTCATCTTCCACAGGCTGGCACTCTTCATCAAAGTCTATAGCACTGCTGCCATGACCAGTGACAATGCTCAATATCTTCCCAGTGAGTTTCTCAAAGCCATGGTCTGGGAGAATGTCATCATTGTCACTAGCAAGGCCAGGATCTGGCTCATCAAGCTCAAAGATCATGGTGAGATCGCCTGCCGCTGGCATGACATGGGCCCCGATCTGAGTTGTGGTAGGATCTTCTGAGAGGGCACGACAACACTGTTTTATATTGGAGTTGACATCTGTGGACTTAAAGACCTGCCGTTTGTCAAAGAGAGTGTTCTTTCTAGAGGTAGCAGTCATTGGAGGGTATTTTTGTGTCCTAGAGTCATCTGAAGGATGGGAAGGTGGAGCGAGACTGGTGCTATGTGAACAGGTGTAACTTTCTTGAATGATGCACTCCTTGGGACATCTGCTCTGAATACATTTGTTGCATGTGGTACCATTGGGAGCAAAAATGCAGCATATCTTCCATGTATGACAACCCAAGTATGCTCCATTCTTTACTATGATAGAGTCAATAAAAAATGAATTTGCACAGGTAACAAAGCCATACCTTTCATAGCAGGAGCAGGAGGGATAAGGGAAGTGTCAGAGGCCTGAGCAATAGACTTCTTGTGTTTCCTAGATACCATAGGGAGTCAACAGCAGGGCGTTTGAGCTTGAGCTGCAGACACTGCAAGTGGTGAGAATTTATTGCTAGTGACTGCTTGCTACCTTGTGTTTTATGAGGTTGTATGCAGCCTCAAGCATGGCTGGCTATCAAAGAAGTTGGACACCGACTGCAGCAGTGAAGGAAGTAGTGACATAAAGTTTTGCGTGTTACTCATACAACACAACAAAGATTTTACAACAAAAAGATCGTACATATTGGCAAGGTTGTAGCTAGCTAAAGGATACTATCATATATATCCACAATGTGCAAACCAACCATATGAGTCCTCAGAAGTAATTGTATAGAGCGCATTGAGCAGTGTGATGTAGATTTCCTGTTCCGTCAACTGCGTCATCGCCAGTCATGCATACTCTCCATTATGATGGAGGTGGTATTTCATAGCGGAGAACACAAGTTCGATCAGATTTAGGTTGGGCAAATATGGCAGCAAAAACTCACATCGCATCCCCCTACATGGGCTCAAGTAATGAGTACATTGAAAAACCAAATGAATTGGATAGATACCTTGATTCGATAAGTGCTTGAATATCAGGGTGCTTGAGGATTCTGCAGTTGTCCATCACGATGATTGAATTGGGGGCAGGAAAAGGTTGCATGTTATCAAGAAGTCACCTGATAAATTCCGTGAAGCTGTCCATGCAGAACGAGCCTTCCACCACACTGTAGTGTAGGATACCCTGTTGCAGGGAGAGTGCGGGAAGAACTGAATAGCTTTACTACAGTCAACATGATATAAAAAAAGAGGACAATTTACTTACCGTCAACCACATACAAAAAATGCTTTGCACTGTGCCTTGGTTTCACTGATCAACCAGGCATGGCCACAATACGTCGTTCGGCGATCAACGGAGCTCTCATCAATGAAGACAAGTTGCTCTGCTGTATACGCTCCTATGCAGGTAAGATATTCGAGATGCTTTTGCACTGAGCGCTGACCTGCACCAAAATGTTTGGATGCAGATACATAGTTATTGTATATGTGATGCTAGACATTTGACCCGAGATTTGAGTTTTTACTATATTCCCATGGTCCAAATGCTTAGCTAATTGAGGAACATATAGACCATAGTGTCTAGAATATACCTCTATTTTTTTTCTTATTTGTTTGTTCACAGGTTGTGGAGAAACAAAATGACTTCTCCCAACATACTTTTATTACTACCTACAAGTACATAGCAAACTGTTTTCTTAATATCTCTTTTACCCTTAAGTACTTAGCCAAGTGTCAGAGAAGCAATTGGAGCATGTGACCTCAGTTGTAAATCACCTGACTCAGATCATGTGACCTTGCACAGCATGAGTCATAATGAGTCAAAGTAAGTCAAATGAGGACTAATCAAAGCACTGCCCCTAGACTAGCAAAATGATCATGTGACCTGCACAGCATGAGTCATGATGAGTCATTGCCAAGCCAAAGGCTATTTTTAGCTCATTGCAAGTCATTTTCTGACAAAGTGAATCAAAGTGAGTCAGTATGAGTTAGTATGAGTCACATTTTGGCACAGCCACCTCGGAACTGAAGGTAGCACAGCCACATGTAAATTACTATATAAGGAGCGCAATTCAGCCCCATTTGGACAGTTCCCTCTTTTAGGAAAAAAGGTTCCTACTTGAATTGAACTCAACCAATGAGTACTCACAAGTACACCCCTCTACAAACAGACAATGAGGCTGTGTAGAGAAGTTCCCACATTATAAACAGAACTACTTAGACCCATAGTTAGGAGTATACTGAATCTCTTAGGATAGGATCAGTTAGGACACCTTTAGGGAGAAAACCCCAGAGCGGGCAACTAAAGGGAATAGATTCCCAGCTAGTAGGGAGATCTAATAGTTCATTAGTACCTTGGGAAAGGGTCAAGTCGAGCATTTAAGCTGATTGCCAACTCCTTAGTGCATAATAGAATCAGTTTAGAAAAGACTATTCTATGTGTCTAAGTGACGTGTGAGAATCAGTAGTAAGAAATGAAGTGTATTAACACTACCTACCCAATTGAGTATTTCTAATCGACTGGAGCTAATTGGAAGCCATTGAGAGCGCATCTTAGGGAAGTAACCCTAGTTGCTACAAAGTATCCTTCTAGCAACCCAAGAGTTGTTATCACTGCTGGTATTTGCCCCTATTTATTCCATATTTATTCCTATTTTTTTGGACTTTCTACAAAGCATTTCGCTAAATAGCCCCTATCACACTTGAACTCTTTACCACTCGTTCAACCATGAACACGTGACTATTTGATCACATGACATCATACAACATCATGTGCCCACGCTCATGTCACTTCTTGGTTGGCATGTGCACAGCCGTACACAGTCATGCCACATGACATGCCTCATGTCTCTTATCTCTTATCTCTTATCTCTTATCTCTTATCTCTTATCTATGATTCATGCTGACTCATGCGCACAATCCTATGCCTCATGCCCTATGGCTATGCTTATCTCTGACTCGTCATGATTCCTTATGCCTCATGTACACAGCTGCACACTGCCTTATGACTCGTCATGACTCTTGTATGACTTGTATGTACTGCTATCTACTTTATATAGATACTGTATAGTACCAAACATGTACAAACCCTAGATAGTATATAAACCCCCAAGGAGACTGCAACTGGACTCTCCAGTCTTGTCCTCTTGGAGTTCTTCCATCAACCCATCTGCGCCTGACCACTAGGTTTACTAGTTAAACACCTATCTCAGCCTCAAGTAGGCCTTGGTGTTTCATTAGGACAAGACTACTAATGGCCCGCAGTCCAGCTAGCCACTCGCCTGTGTAGCCAACGGTCAAAAAGTGTAGGAGTAGGTCCCTTTGTATCATCGGGATCAGGTCCTTCGCCATTAACTTGGGTACAGTCTAATACCCCACTGTAGGTTAACGGAGGCAGCACCCTTCGGATAACAAGGAGTAGGTGGACGAGGCAGGGGCCTTAAAACAACACTCATCGATCTGGTACCACAGTGTCCATCATCGTAAAGAACGAAGAAGACCTATCAGTGGTCAGGCTTCCCTCTCCAGCCCTGGCTCTACAGTTAGAGAACCAGGAGGCGAAGTTCGAGGAGTCTCCCTTGGAAAGTGTCGAATGAAGTATCAAAGAGGCAAGTGATCCCCGCCCTCACAGTCAGGGTAGAGTAGTGAACAGACAAATAACGTCCACCTTCTCCATCTTGCAGGAGCAGGGAGAGTACTTCATAAAAGAAGGTTCAGTCGACCCTAACAACTACATCCCCTCGCAGGCCAAGGATTCCATTCAGTACCATGTGGACGAAGCACAGTTCCATGCTATCGCAGAAGCCATCAGAGGAGTTTTGGTAGAAGATCAGAATGCTTCCCTTTCCTCCTACGTGACTTGGTCACCACCCAGAGGGGCATTCACTTCCTTGATCAGTAGTCGGGCCTCTTCAGTCCGATACTCCCCATACCCCAGCTCTCGCTGAGAAGGCTTGGTATACATACCTGCGACACTGGTTCGCTCACCAACTCCGCTCCCCATTCCTGTAGACTGGAACAACATCCTCCATGCGGATCCCCCCATTTACCTGGTTACCGAAACTGGCAACTCAGAGGATACCCTTATTCCTGAGGTTGGTGCAGTTCGTATTGAGGTTGACCTTCAGTCAGAGGTTGACGCAATACTCAACGCTGCAGTTGAACTGGCTCATAACCAGGCTGCCGCTCAACTTCAATGAGATCAGAATTGGGCCTGTGTACTTAGAGCACAAGACAGAGTCAAGAACAGGTTACGAGGTCTCGATAGGATTGAGCAGAAGGCTCTTATTATTCCTCCTCACACTAATCACATGCCTTGTTGGTGGTATAGAGGTCGCACTCCTATTCCAGGGATATGTATTAGGCTCGGAACTCTTTGCCCCCACGGATCGCTTAGAGTACCTGCGCGTTATTGCCAGGATTAGAGGAGTAAATAGAAATTTGAGGTTCTTTGTGGTATCCCAACCATTAGTCCCATTTGGACAAGAAGCAGGTATCTTCATAAGAAGAGAAGCATTTGAACAACCACTTCGGGTAGTTCCGAATCTTCCAGAAGAAGAACTGGCACCATTACCACACCCTCTTAGAAGAGGAACCGCCTTTGGATTCCCAGTAGTAAAAAGGCCAATTCAAAGGCAAGGGGCTTTTATCCTTCGCCCAACTAATCCGTCACCACAAACGGATTCTTCCTCTTCCTTGTTCGGAAGTATTCCCAAACACTTTACTTCACCTATGCACTGGTTGCGCTCCCAAGCCCAGCCAGCTACCCCAGAAGCAGTCACGGCTCCAAACTCATTTGTCGAATCTCCAGACGAGATTGAAATCCTAGAGCAAAGAATCAAAATTCAGATCCCGGAGATAATCATAGACTCCGCCCCTCCTTACGACAGGGCTTGTCTCCCCGGTTATCAAATGCTTCCACCTACACCAGCTAACATGCCAGCTGATTGCTCAGCCAGTGGCTCACCTATTACCGAAGAACAGTCTCGTTGAAGTTCTTCAGAAACAAGGACAAGTACACTCCTTAACTCACCAGGAGGTACTCTCGAACGAAGACAAGGACAAGGTAGTCAAACGGAGTACACACCGTTCCAAAACCAAGTCCTCTCATTAGTTGAAGCATGCTACAAAGACGAACTCTACTGTCTCCAAGCCCTAGATGAAGTAATTCCTGTAGATCGCACACAACAATCCCATGCCATCTACCAAGAGTTTATTGAGACAGTAACAGCACGTCTCGAGAACGAACAAGAACAAAGGTTGCAGGAACCAATAGAATGTCCGCACGACGCTATTTGTGGTATCCTTGCTCTGTCAGAGCAAAACCTTCAAGACCAGAACAACTACCTTAACAGGTTGGACGAATTAAGATCAGAAGGATCTTATTTTGAAGCACCATGAGAACTGGTATCTCGTCATGAAAGAATCAGACGATTTAGGCAAAGAACCACCTTTATCATTTGCAGACTTTTCCGTTCTAACCCGGAAGATGAAAGAGATTAGAAAATCCAAAAACAAATATGGACCTTCACCATTCTTATTTTATTCACTGCATATATTGTGACTCTTATCCTCGCTTTCATTCTCTTTCTCATTATTCGACAAGGTCCGAACAAGGCACCGGTTGCCATAGAAGTTAGAAAAGAAGTTGTTGCTCAGTTGACTTGTTGGTCCTTTATCATCTGCAATGCCCTGGAAATGAACAGGCTTGTTGGCCCAAATCAAGACCCAGATGCACCACAAGTAGTTCATGGTTGGGACAACGTTGCCGATTGGGATACAGAAGAAGATTGGGAACCAAACCCAAACTGGGATACAGATCCTCAAAACGGTCAGAATTACATTGATGATCCTTGGGACCCCATCCCAGGAAACTACGATTCTTTAGATTGAGTTGAGTGGTTATTTCGTAACCTATCTGTGGCACGACTCGCCGACGTGGCAGGTCGCTACTTTTCTCAACACTTTCAGAATCAGTTTCTGGAAACCAACGGATACGCGTACAATGCACCATTGGTGGAAACTCCCTCCACACCAACCAAAGACCCACCAGGTCTTATTACTCCTCCTAATGAACAAGAAAATGGAGCAGTAATTTGGGAAGTTGGATTGGATGATGAATTTCCCCAATAAAAAGTTTGATCTAGTCCAACGTCACAAGAAGTTGTCAGAAGCACAAAAGAAATGCTTCCAACAACACGTTACAACTTCAAATAAATGGAACACAGGCTTCCTTCCCACCGCTTATGCTTCCATCAGAAAACAGGCAAAACGCCTTAGAAAACAAAAAAGATAACCATTATGGCATTCAATCCAGTTCACTTTAGCTCAACGCAGTTCCTTGCAGATCTGTATGCTATACAAGGAGAAGACGAACACTTTGCATTTGTAGCTTTGCAGCTTGGCTTAATGATAGGTCATTCTGCTGGGTTACAACAAACAGCTGCAGCATTACAGCACGAACTAGACCAGGCAAATGCTCAGATAGCAGCCCTCCCAATGCCAGGTGCGCCTAGACCTTCAAAAAAGGTCAAGGTATTCACCAACCCCAGTAAATTTAAAGGCGAACTCGGAAAGTTCAAAGATTGGTGGCTAAAAATGAGAACATGGCTCAATCTGAATTCTGATATCATTCGCCCACGTTCGTATGAAGCTGTTGTTGCTGTCCTCTCTTGAATGACCGGACCATGCACACTCATATTCGCTTACCCACATCTCAAGAAGGGATCCATCTACACATGGACAGAACTAGAATCAGAAATCCAAGTTCAATTCTGTCCGACTGCAAAGCCGGACTGGGCATTGGAAAAGCTTTGGAATCTGAGACAATCTGAAAAAATGAGAGCTTGTGACTTCGTAGATCTGTTCTGCAGATACTACCAAGAATTGAAGATCGGTGTCACACACGCGATCAACATCCTAGAACAAAACATGCTCCCATCTATTCGCAAAGAAATCATTCGTAACGAAGATCGAACTGATGATATCAAGGACTACCTTAACTCGGTTGCCACAGTCGGACAACAGACAGAGTTGATTGGTTTCCTTCGACAAAGAAAATCCGGACATACATCCTCATCTAACTGGTCCAACCTACCCCGAAAATTATCATATCGAGATCCAATGGCAATGGATATCGATGCTCTTCAATATGGATACAACTCAGAGAATGAATCCTCTGATGATGAAGAACTTGTTGCCGCCACCTCATCCAAAAAAGTCAGAAATTTCAAAAACATGAAGTCCAGAGGGACTCAGGAATGTTTCAACTGTGGAGGTTTAGATCATCGAATCAAGGATTGTCGAAAACAGTCGACTAAATGTGATTGGTGTAAATGGCATCAAGGAAAGCATCACAAGGACTGCTTTTGAGCACGTCGTCTACAAGCCCTTCTAGAAGAAGAAGAAGAAGAGTTTCCAGACTACGTTCCATCCGACGATGATTCGGATGATGAATCAGCTTCTACAAAGGGAAAAGGAAAGTCAGAATGAATGATCTGGATGTTCATTCTAATACCATATCTCTTGCTACTGACTCTTACTCTACTAATTTGTGAAGTAATCATACAGACTTGACTCATAGCCAAGTGGGATCTCTAGCAGGACTAGAGCTCGGTCAGGGCTCTAAACTGATGCTTAATTCCACTTTTCCTTTGAAAACCCCAGAACCATTCGAAGAACGACGGGTACATTCCTTGAACCCTAAAGAAATTAACCTAGACATTTCTATTGCCCCTGCAAGTCGAAAAGAATCTATCAAACCTGCCACAGCTCTCTTAGACTCTGGGGCTAATACTATTTACATAGATACTAAGTTCGCACGACAAATGCGCCTTCCATTAACAAAATTGAAACAACCAATTCTGGTTTACAATGTAGATGGTACATGGAACTCCGCAAGTTCCATTACTCATAGTGCGGACATAATCGCTAACTATCAGGGCCATGCCGAACAACTAAAAGCTGAAGTTACGGATCTTAGAAGGAATCAAATGATTCTTGGGTATACATGGCTAAAGCAACACAACTCTGATATAGACTGGACAACAGGAAAAGTTCGCATGACACATTGCTCTACGCAATGTGTTTCTCTCTGTCAAACACCATGGATGAAAAATTTACACAACAATGAACAAGAAGCTCTTCGTTGCATCCATGCCATAAAAATAGACACAGAAGTAGATGAACAACCAAAGAAGGACTCAGCGGAAGATTTAGTACCAAAAATCTACCACTCCTTCTTAAAAACATTCATGAAGAAGGATTCGGAACAAATGCCATTAAGAAAACCTTGGGACCACGCTATCGACTTGAAAGAGTCATTTGTGACTAAGAAAGGTCGATTAATTCCCCTTTCCATCACAGAACAACAAGAAGTCATGGATTTTATTGAGGATCAATTAAAGAAAGGATATATCCATCCTTCTAAATCCCCACAAACGTCTCCCATATTCTTTGTTCCAAAGAAAGATGGTCGCAAGCGCATGGTACAGGATTACCATTATCTCAATGAGCATACCATTAAGAACAACTATCCACTTCCACTCATCTCACAACTTGTTGACAAGTTGCAAGGATCTAAATGGTTCACCAAAATAGACTTACGTTGGGGATACAACAACGTATGAATGAAAGAAGGTGACGAATGGAAAGCAGCATTCATTTGTCATCGAGGAAGTTTCGAACCCCTTGTCATGTACTTCGGGCTCTGCAACTCCCCCGCTACCTTCCAAACCATGATGAGTGAAATCTTCGCTAATATGCCAGAAGTTGAGGTCTACATTGACGACATCATGATATTCACGAAATCCTTTGACATCAAAATCCACGAACGACTCGTACTAAAAGTACTTCAACGCTTAGAAGACAATGACCTTTTTGCCAAACCAGAAAAATGCACCTTCAGTGTCCAGGAAGTAGAATTTCTTGGCATGTACGTTTCTCGTGATGGTATCAAAGTGGACAACTCGAAAGTCCAAGCCATTCAGGAATGGCCAGTACCCACAAACGTGAAAGGTGTTAGAAGTTTTTTGGGTTTAGCAAACTTCTACCGATGATTTATCAAAGACTATGCACAGATTGCTAGATCTCTGACAGATCTGACGAAGAAAGACAAACCTTTCATCTGGAATGAAACCCATCAAAAAGCATTTGACACTTTAAAGCAGGCATTTACCACTGCCCCTATCTTAGCATATGCAGATAATGATGCAAAGTTCTGTCTGGAAACGGATGCATCTGATTACGCAACAGGAGCAGTGCTCTCTATAGAAAAGGATGGCAAATGGCATCCCATCGCATTCTCATCACATTCTATGACAAAAGAAGAACAGAATTACCCCGTAGCAGATAAAGAAATGCTCTCGGTCATCTGCAGTCTAGAACAATGGTGTCACTACCTTGAAGGAGCTTGCCACACATTCGAAATTTGGAATGACCATGCCAATTTGCAATGGTTCATGAAACAACAAGATCTTAATCGTAGACAAGCTCGGTGGTCTCTCTATTTGAGCAGGTTCAACTGCCTATGGCTTCATAAGCCAGGAGCAACAATGGGAAAGGCTGATGCCTTATCTCGATGAGAAGATCATGCTATCGGTATCGATGATGATAACAGGGGTGTAATCATAATTCCATCTGAGAGTATCGTCTCAACAATTGTCACTGTGACTACCGATTCAGAAGCAATACTTGACTGTATCAAATGCGCCACCCATCTACTTAAAGAGTCAGAGATAGTGAAGCTACAAAAGGCACATCACATCGCTCTTGAAGCCGATGAAGGCACATTGTGGAAAAATGTCCATGGACGTATTTATATTCCCGAAGATCAGGATCTTCGTATGGAAATACTTAGACTCCATCATGACACACCGGTTGCTGGACATCCTGGTATAGACAAGACATTAGAACTTATTCAACAAAGCTACACTTGGCCTGGGTTGCCAACACTAGTCAAAAACTACATATCTCGCTGTGCGAGATGTGCACACTTCAAAGGAACTAATATTGCCCCGGCAGGCAAACTACTACCATTAGACATTCCTAATATGCCTTGGATTGATATCACCTCGGACTTTACCACAGATCTTCCCCCATCCAATGGCTTTGACTCTATTCTCGTAATCATTGATCGATTCTCAAAAGAAGTTGAATTCATTCCATGCAACAAAACGGTCACGGCTATGGATACAGCTCGTCTATATTTGCATAATGTTTGGAAAAACCACGGCATTCCACAATCCATTGTCTCAGATCGTGGCCCACAATTCGCCTTGCAGGTTATGAAGGATTTATGCAAATGACTCAGTATCCAACCAAAGTTGTCCACTGCATTCCATCCACAAACAGACGGACAAACTGAACAAATGAATTGTGATCTACAACAATACTTGCAGCTCTTTACTGCTGAAAAACAGAATTCATGGGCTGACTGGCTCCCCATGGCACAATTCTCATATAACTCAAAGAAACAAACTTCTACACAGAAGTCCCCCTTTGAGATTACTAGGTCCTACGTTCCTAAAATGGAATTTGAACAGCATATAGTAAAAGCACTGGTTGCTGATACTTTCACATCCGAGATGCAAGATACGCTTACCCAAACTAAAAATAACCTTATTAAAGCACAAGCTCATATGAAAGAACAAGCGGATCATCACCGGTCTGACACTCCTGTTTACGCCATTAGAGATGATATCTGACTTTCAACAACCAACCTTAAACTAACTCATGCTTCTAAAAAACTAATGGAACGCTGGATTGGACCTTATACCATCATTGAATTGATGGGTAGTAATGCAGTTAAGCTGCGCTTACCGAAGACCATGAGAATCTATCCTGTTGTAAACATCTCTCGTGTCTGCCCATACAAGGACCACCTTGATGGTCAACCTTTGTTTGAATCTGGACCTGTGCTGGTCACAGAGGAATGCGAAGAGGAATATGAAGTAGATCACATCGTTGATTCACGTTTCAAGGGTAAATGCCTTGAATATCTAGTCCACTGGAAAGGGTATACTGCGGAAGATCGTACTTGGGAACCATTGGGTCACTTAACTAAAGCTCAGGCAGCTATCACACTCTTTCATCGTGTTCATCCCAGTGCCCCTCGTCGAATTCACTTAGCTCAGGCTGAGTTCCTCGTGTCCTTTACCGACTTTGGACTCCCGTCCCAGGAGACAGCCCTGGATCATCTCTCCTTTAGTCACCTGGAAGTTGACTTATAGGAGGGGGGTAGTGTTACCACTGCTGGTATTTGCCCCTATTTATTCCATATTTATTCCTATTTTTCTGGACTTTCTACAAAGCATTTCGCTAAATAGCCCCTATCACACTTGAACTCTTTACCACTCGTTCAACCATGAACACATGACTATTTGATCACATGACATCATACAACATCATGTGCCCACGCTCACGTCACTTCTTGGTTGGCATGTGCACAGCCGTACACAGCCACACCACATGACATGCCTCATGTCTCTTATCTCTTATCTCTTATCTCTTATCTCTTATCTCTTATCTCTTATCTATGACTCATGCCGACTCATGCGCACAACCCTATGCCTCATGCCCTATGGCTATACTTATCTCTGACTCGTCATGATTCCTTATGCCTCATGTACACAGCTGTGCACTGCCTTATGACTCGTCATGACTCCCATATGACTTGTATGCACTGCTATCTACTTTATATAGATACTGTATAGTACCAAACATGTACAAACCCTAGATAGTATATAAATCCCCAAGGAGACTGCAACTGGACTCCCCAGTCTTGTCCTCTTGGAGTTCTCCCATCGACCCATCTGCGCCTGACCACTAGGTTTACTAGTTAAACACCCATCTTAGCCTCAGGTAGGCCTTGGTGTTTCAAGAGTTGTCTAGACCATTCCCCAACTAACTACATATAGTACATTTCATTCACCATCTCAACAGAAAACCAGACCCTCAACGTGTTGCTGAACCCCAATCCCCTCAACCTCATTGAAGATTGATGAACAAACCACATGCCTGATAGTCAACCCCTCTCTACGAGATTGATACTTGTTTCTAGTACCAACTTGACCAGGGAAGAGTACTCTCTTCACCTCACTTCAGGTTTACTATCCATGGAGATAAGATTGGTTGTCTGGTAAGTGTTTCTTAGTGTTTCTACTGATCTTATCAAGAAAGAAGACAGCACTCTACTGCAACACATGTGATCTAAGAAGATGTAAGTATCATCACGAGGACCAGCAGTATAGTCTGAAAGCCTCAGCTCACCTTTTTCATAGTGAAACCGTACCTGCAGAGTGTTCTCCACACAGTTGTGCATGAGACCTGAGTACCACAAGATGCTTGTAGCATCTCTTGAAGCTCATCTAAGTAAAGATCAGGGGTTTTCTGCACAGTACCCAGAAGAAACTGCAATAATAGATGTGTTAGTTTTCAAGACATACAGATACATGGAAATGATACATGCCTCAACATCAACATCACTAAGGTGCCTCCTTCCGACTCTCTCCTTCTTGGAGACATCCCCTCCTGGGTTGGGGATGGTTCCATATTGATGAAAATGAGTGAGAATCCGCTGGACAGAGCAAGTGGAAAGGTTTAGACAGATTCCTATTTGTTCATGATTGAGAAATTTTGCAAGCCTCACAATGGCCCACTGAATCTCGGGGGTGGTTTGCTGACCTTGTGGCATGGCTATGACGCTGGTTTGACCGCTGGATCATGGCACAAAGAGAGAAACTTACCATGGCACCAAATCCCAAAATCCTGAAATATAAAAACCTTGGATTTTCGACTTCACTCAGGCTGGAACGTGTTGTCCTGGACCATCTGAGTCAATTAGTGTTGTTGCCGTTGAATTCTGAGTGGGCGTTGAGAAGATATGAGCGACCAAAGTGGGAGTGTGTTTTTGGACGTAAATTTCCCACGGCGACAACTTGCCTGAAATAGACAGTAACAAGATAGCAGGCTCCCTTTGGCGTCTTAGAGTACATATATGTAGTTAAAATACCACTTCTCGAACATGTGGAGGTGCTATTATGATTTTGGTTTCACCTATAAGTGAGTTGCCTATTTTGAGTGAGCGGCACTGTAGCAATACCGGCTAATAACACTCTGAGGATACTGAACTAGCTCTAAAATACAGACCTGGGGACTGTCCAAGCCTGAGAGCCCGCTCGGCGTTCGAGGACAAGTACATACAACACCATCCATCTCTGCCTCCTAAACAGAATCTTCTTCTGACGCGACCAGGACAACCCCACAATCGGCCGTAATCCGTCCAGAACTCTGCGAATTCCTCGCCATTCGCAGCCCCCGCGACGACAGTAACAACGTCTTCGATCTCGTTCGCACCTCACCAAACACTCCGTGCCCTCGAACAGGCCCGACCTCTGCGCGACGACGACTTCAAGGACCACGTCGGAAACGCGATCGGATTAGCCATGATCTCAGCATCACAAACGTTAGCGTCCAAACTTTGAACGAGCACCAGCGCTCAAATACAGTACATAGTATAACAGTATACTTAAATGTTCACTAGACAGGTAGAGGAACATCCATGATGTAAGAAATCGTGACAGTTCGAGTCAACCGACTGGTCAATAAGGTTTGATTTCCAGGTGGATCTAATGAAGAGGCTTAACAGAGGGTGTCAACTTCGAATGGAGGCACATACCTCTGAGATTATCTCGTTTATTGGAACAGCGAGTTCTTTGGCATACTCCTCCATCTTCCTCGGCACTCTGTCCCGGCAATTTGGGCAGCTGCCAGCCTTCCTCACCAGACCCTCAATCCACTCCGCATTCATCAACGTCTCTGCACAAGGCCGTACCCGCAGCACGTCGATAACACTGTCTTGATAAATCTTTAAAGATAGACGTGGCAGCCCATTCTTCCTGCAGAACTTGCAGTCGAGCGGGGGCAGTGGGAACAACGACCAGAGCCGAACAAGCTGAGACATTGCTTGTCCGCAGCTCGCATGGAACTTGACCAAGCGCTGGTAGTCCGAGCCAGAAATGAAGTCTAGCTCGGCAACGTATGCAGGCTCCCAGACTGCAAAACGTAGCATGTACCGCGCAGCGATGTTCGTCTCCACTTCTGCCCTGTACCGACATGCGATGGCGAACACGCGCATGGGTTCCTGTTCCAGGAACTCGGGGGCCGTGATCGTCTTGACGATGAATTTGCCCACGCACTTCATATCGTACTTGTCGGCGGCATCGAGGACCAACATGACCATGTCTAGGTTCTCCAAGACGGGGAGCTCGGTGTCATAGACGGGAGAACAGAAGCTGAGCAGCTTCTGCAAGACAGGGCTCTTCTCGGTCACAGGTATGACTGGCAGCCCGTACTTTGTTTGGTCGGCAGCATTATCAAGCGCACCGGGTTGTGGCAATGCGAACATGTTGGCGAAGAAAGGGGATGCGAGGGACAAGAGAAGCTTGTAGAAGCGAAAGTCGACATTGTCTGAAGTTCGGAGAATTACGTCTGCATTGAGTCGATTGAAGGGAGCGGCGGCGTCGACAGGTTCCAGACTCTGTTGCTCGTGCTCGCCGGTCGCGCAGTGCGCTAGAGATTCGGGATCGAGGGCTTGCAGGGAAAGGAGGGGAGATTCAGACATGTGAGAAGAGAGTCGTCTGTACTGTGCCCGATGCATGACTGGCACTGATACCGATCAGGGGAACATTATGTGGCGAGGCAACCGAGATTGATCCGACCGCCTAGTACGACAACACAATACATAACGTTATCCTACAGATAAGGCCTAAGGAGCAGGGGGACCCCATGGTACTAGTTTGAAGCTTCCATCCATCCAGTACTGTTGGGAACCAGCCTAGGAAGATGCTTACATAAATGCGAAGGGCAGGCTTGCGTTTTAGGAGACCTTGTGAGTCACGTCCTAGGTTTAGTATGATGTCACTGCCAGGAGCCCTCTCCGGTGGCGTACATGGCCTCTAAAAATGGATCACCACCTAAATGTCGACTGCATCCAGATCTCCCAGCGCACCGTCGCGGAAGGACGAGGCACTCGATTTGTTAAGTAAGACGTTCTGGTACAACATCGAGCCGTATTATGGCGGTGACAGTACCATTCCCGACTACCAGACGTCGCTCTACTATACATGCCACGGCACGGAAGGTAACGTACATCGGTGAGCACACCCTTGACGAGTAGAGTCCATGACGCGACTTTCAAGTTGTCGGCTGCAGCCGTATCGATTTTTCGAAAGCGGGCACAGACGACCTAGTGGCTCTGTACGAAGCCAGCTGCATTTAACCTGAACGGGCAGACCGTCTTCGACGACACGTACTGCAAGGCGAAAAAAAATGGATCTGGATGCGTTCTCCACGCTGTGTGATCCCCGCAGTCTCGGGATCCTCGAACGCGTCTCGAGGGGGATGGTCCCAAAAAAAATGTAATCCCGGCATCACGGAGATAAAACTCCACGAGCTCCACGTCTACGGTGAGCAATTTCCCAGCCATCCTGGCAGTGTGGCGTGGTTTCTTATGTTTGTGCGCACAGGAAAAGGGGATTTCGTCAAGCCCCGCAAACACATGCCCCGAGACGAGAGCATGGTCGGGTCGTTGGTCGTCGTCCTGCCGACTCGACACGAGGGTGGTCAGCTCGTCATTGCAGGCAACACTCCGAGCCGCAAGAGTGGACGTTCGACTTTGCATACGCGTCTACCACACCAACCGAGCCGTTGGCATGGTTTGTCGCCTTCTTCGGCTCCGTCGAGCACGAAATCTTGCCCATCACCTCGGGCTATGAGGTGACGCTCACCTACGGCCTCTACCAGAAACCCCCCCACCCGAATGCGCACTACATTCCAATGTCGTTCCACGAGTGATTAAAGAAAGCACTCGTTGAAATCGTCAACGACAAATCCACCCTCCCAGAAGGTGGCTATCTCGGCTGTGGTCTCGCGCACAAGTACGACTACAGCCCGGACGAGCCGATTAACGCACTGCTAGACCAGCTCCAAGGCGCGGACCAAACCCTCGCGATTATCTGCGAGGAACTGGGTCTCCCGCATTCGCTGAAGTTGTTCTATCGCAATTTGTGTGAGAAGAACATCAATTTGATCACCAGAGGCAAGAACATCTTTCGCCGTAACCCGTGGGGCAAGAAGAGCGAGGGCGATTTCTTGATGGACTCCCTACTTGAGAAGTCGAGCTTGTCGGCCATCCGCTCGACCACAGCGTGATTGAAAACGAGGGCAAATATGAAGACCTGCGGTTTTTAAGACCGTTCTATAGAGACCCGGTGACGAAGATTTTGGAAATCCGGCACAAGTCGTCCGTGAAGGTAGAGACACCGTGGGTACTTGATATGGATGGCGAGGGGACCTTGGAGCGTATTCATGCGCATGCGTGCATGTTGATCGCCCTTGACCCAGTGGCGTCGCGCGAAGAACTCCGAGTCGTTCTGTAACGGTTAAGAACGTTAAAGTGTCTGTACCTAGGGAAGCGTCTTGTAATGTCTTCAAGTATTTCCTGGTAGTACATTAGATGATTTCGCGTCGTCGAACCCATCCCGGGAGGCTGCCGTGGGGGGCCAAGATTTGGTGCTGAAACTAGGTGATATAGACGGAAGGAATAAGTTCTAAAGTAGTGGAGTTGAGCATTCGAATCAGACACGCTCCAACCCACATCCCCCCTACTTAGAAGCCGGAAAGTGGTTCATGCCAGTTGATAGCGTATCAGCACACGTTCGTTGACGATAGCAACTATAAGACCTAAAGAACGAACAAAAAGAATACACCATCCATCCATCTCGTTATCGTCCCACTAGCCCTCCACACGGTAACTAGGACGATACTTTCATCGGCTACATGAGCGGATTGCAATGGTTATCGGTGTGGGCGGTGTTGGGGTCAAACTTTTAGCCTCATGCCATTCCATCACGTGATCTAAGAGACACTGCGCGCAGTAAATTACAGAGAACAAGACAACTTAGATACGCGCTGTCATACCGACGATGCCATCAATTGCTCGTCGCCTTTCTTTTCTCCGTCTTTTTATGCGACAGGTGTTGTACAATAGACCAAGCAAGCATCTCTTCAAACGTACATATATAGCCCCCTTCAAGATATATCTATGGCAAGATCTGGGTATACGCCATGCGCTATTCATCCTCTTCATCCTCGCCTTTGAAGACAACTCCCAATAGCTGGCTGCTGGAACCAGTGTTTGAGTGTCGGTGTGTTCGTTGCCTCTTGATGATCTGTGGTGGTGGCTCGTCTTTGCGGCGCATGTCGTTCGACAAGCGAGATTTGGGCAGAGCACGTTTTGGTCTGGGCGGGTTCGGGTTCAAGTCGTGGAGAGACACTGGGTGCTCTTCTACCTTTGGGAGGATATCATGGGAAGTGTCAAAGTTCTGGCTACTCCTACGACTGAGACTTTGAGACGGCGTGCTGTTGCACGTGTTGTCGCTATCAGGTAAATCATGAGTTAGTTTGACCATGAACATAGCGTCCAAGTGCTCACCATGACTGAGCTTCCCGGTATCTCTTCTTCAAGGAATCATATTTCTTGCGTAGATCAAGCGCTTCCTGTCGTGCTTCTCCCTCTTGTTCGATAGTGGCGCGAATTTCTGATTCCATGTCTTCGAGCCTACACCTGTAGCCTGTGCAGCGTTGGCGTAGGTGCTCATTCTCCTTGGCGAAACCCTCGAGCCGTTTTGTCAAAGCATCGATTTCCCTTGTCGCTGCGGCGACAGAAGGGATGTCCATATATATTTTGCGGACAGAAGGCAAGATAAAATCATGATACTTTTGAGGGACGAATGTAAAGTCGGGCGTTGCTGTAGAGAAAAGGTCAGCCTTGTTGTAGATACGGCGACAAAGGTCGAAACCTATATGGAAAGCTTTGCGACAGGTAGGACACGAAGATTTGAGTGCCTCTATACCAGAACTGATGTGGGCCCGTAGGCACCTTTCGCAGTGGACGTGGCCTGTCAGGCAAGATGAGCAAAGGTGGCGATTAACACAACAAAAATGTATATACCACATGGGATAGAGACTGGATTCCGCAACACGTCGAGGCAGATGCCACACTCGGCCATTGAGTTTGGGACGAGGATGTATCGTGTCTTGCAGGACGCGAGCCGCATCAGTAGTCACGTGACCGCGTCATTGTTCCCTAACAAACAAGTGCGATTTTCACTGACTACCATCATTACTAGCGGCGTCACCGCAACTAGCTCCTCGGCCCGCGTTCTAGCGGCTGGCTTCTTTGCTCTTGGAGTTTGGTCAATAGACTGGCCATCACGATCCTTTCACTTCACTTACTTTTGAATGTCAAGTCCGGTCAATTCACCTTTTACTCCTGCTCGTCCATTATCTAGGTCTTCGTCGCGCGGTTCATTGCGTTCTGCACACGTGTCGGGTCCATCAGTCTCTCTGAACGATCCAGGTATTTCTCAACATCGTTCATTGTGAATTGTTTGTCACTCCGACTCTACCTGGTTCGTTCTCTTCTATGCAGTGGCTGTTCGGAACCAGATGTCAACCTTGAAGCACTCTATCCGACAGCAACAGGCTCAATTGCACAGTCTAGAAAATATCATCCTACGCAGTCCACGTCCACTCCCTCCAGGCTTTATGGCGCCTTCAAACCATGTATCCCACCCTTCCGACGATGTGCTCGATATCAGCGCGCCCCCCTCCTCTTACAGCGCCGGTTTTACAACCCCCAAAGCGAGGCGTAGATCCAGCTTTGATGTATTACACGGACTGGCTGGTCGCGAGTCGAGTCTTCCGCTGCCTCGGCGCGAGAGCGCGATGGCAAGTTTTCAGACAGAAGGTATTCCTGAAGGCATCCCGATGGCCTTTGGGGGTCTGTCAAATACTAAGGAGCCCGTCAAACGAATTTCAAGTCCTACCCGTACTCTCAGTCGTACGTCATTACCGGCCAAAGGCTAGAAGTCTTTCACTGACCGAAGTTTCAACCACGTTAATGAATGTTATTTCACCAGGCATACCCGTTGCGGCAGTGGGTCAGTCATTCATTTGCGCGCTGTTAGAAAATCATCCCTCAACACCTCATCCTCATAGGGAATGCTCGAGCGTTAGCCGACGACGGCCTATCCCCGAGCCTGAACCGTACCTCCCCTCAAACACCTCCTCCGGTATCCCCAATAGATCCAAGCGTTGCCAACAACCCCACAAATCTCACCTCCACACCTTCTCTCCAGGCACCGGCATCACCGAACCGCCGGTTCTCGCTTACACCAGCAGGGACCTCCAAGGTTCTGGCTGACCTTCAGACTGGTGTCATCAATGCAAGAAATGCACTTGAGAATACTAAAGCTCAACTTCGGCTTTCACAACGCACAGTTGCACAGCTAACACGTCAGACGGAGGACTTGAAGGAAGGTCGAGAACGGCTTCGACTTGAGAACGAGGGTCTGAACAACGTCGTCGCACGCAAGGAACGATTACTTCAGGAGGTGTGTATCTCTCTATTCTCCCTAGTGCTATACTCATTTTTCCGGAGGTGCTTGAGAGAGCACGCAAGGCAGAAGCAGAAGCCGCTACTCTGAAATCGCAGCTCAAGACGGAAACGACTACGTCAAAGCGATCCTTGCGTGAGATGGAAGCTGCTCTTTCGGAATCGACCACTTTATCTCAAAAGTCCGAGCGAGAGTATATCACGTTACGCGACAGTATCAAAAGTATGACCGAGAGTTGGAAACATGAAACGGACCGACTCCGAGATGAGATGCGGAAGCGGGAAGACAAAGTGAAAAAAGAGGCGGAAACTGTCGGCAAGAAGTATAAACAACTGGCAGAAGAGATGAAAACAACTCAGTCGGTCCAAACGAAGGTGAAAGATCTCCAAACCGAGGACTCTCAAATTCGGAAGGAAATCGAGGACGAACTTCGGCAAGAGATTAAGCAACTTAAAGCACAGATCGATAAACAATCTCACCGCAGTGATCAAGCTGTTGAAACTGCCAAGTAAGCACCGCGTCGAACTATTCCCGCAGTTGTTAATGGTCATACCCTAGTACCCTCGCTGCCGAGCTGGCACGGCTGCGCCGACTAATGCAATCGGGTGCCGGATCACCACCATCAGCTACTGACCCCAAAGATGCGAGCTCGGGCCCGTAAGCTTTGCTTTTTCCCTCTAGGCAGGTGGCCATTTTGACTCGGATCCTCGCGTTTCCCCATGGACGGCTGTCAAATCATGTATCCAATACACTCGTTTTCCTACATAGTGCTCATTCCTGTTCCATACCCCGGATATTTGCTAACTATTTAACAACCCTAATCTCTCTTAAATTGGGAAACCCTACCCGGGGGCTGGCATGCGCCGGTGCAGTGAGAATCATGATCATGATTTTAGAATCACCTGCATTCAAATCCGGATCGGGATTGCCAACCGGTGCAAAGTCTTGGCGACTACCATAGCCCAGTATAAATGGCACATCTAAGTTCGTGTTAGACCGCATTGGAATCATTCACCTGTCCCAGCCGCCGTGTCCGCACCTATCCTCACGTGCAAACCATGGCCACTATCACCACCCCAATAACGGAAATGTTTGGAATCAAACATCCTATTCTCCTTGCTGGTACATAATGTGCAAATCGAGTGTGTCGTTCGTGTAACTCACGGCTGCGAACTAGGCATGAATGTAGCCGCAGGGCCGGAACTCGCAGCAGCAGTCACCAATGCCGGTGGATTGGGTGTCATAGGCGGGCACGGATACACCCCGAAGGTGCTCAGGCAACAGGTACTTGTCAATATTCCAGTCCAAGGTCTATGCGCTCACGGGGACCGATCACATAGATTAAGGCGATTAAGGCTGACCTGAAGAACCCCAACGCACCTTTTGGTGTCGACCTCCTCATTCCACAGGTCGGAGGTAATGCACGCAAGACGAACGTATGTCATGTGTTTCTCTGTATGGTGTGCTGTAGTTCACGTGGGTCACTAGTATGACTATCAGAAGGGACAGCTCAACGAACTCCTTGACGTTATTATCGAGGAGAAAGCCTCCCTTTTCGTCTGTGCTGTCGGTGTTCCACCTCCACACGCAGTTGAGAAATTGCACAAGGCGGGCATACCCATCATGAACGTGAGTTTCCCGAACGTCGGATGGTGACTCTAGGAGACCCATTTGTTGTTCTAGATGGTTGGACACCCAAACCATGTCATCAAGGCACTCAATGCAGGTGTCGACCTCATCTGCGCTCAAGCCGGTGAGGGTGGCGGACACACCGGCGACACGCCTGCGACGATCCTTATTCCTGCATGCGTGGATGTGGTCAAGGGTCACAAGTCACCACTGACAGGAAAACCCGTATATGTTATTGGTGCTGGGGCCGTGTTTGATGGCCGGAGTCTCGCCGCCAATTTGGCGTGGGGAGCGCAAGCTGTGTGGGTGGGGACGAGGTTCGTGGCTGCCACGGAGGCGGGTGCACCCAAAGCGCACAAGGAGGCTTTGTTGAGTGCGGGTTATGAGGACACGGTGAGGACGTTGATTTACACTGGGCGCCCCTTGCGAGTGCGCAAAACGCCATACGTGGACGATTGGTACGCTTGTTGCTGCCTTGTTCGCGTGCGATCACTCACGTTATCGGCAGGGAAAACCGGCAAGTGGAAATTAAGGGGTTGTTGTCGAAAGGCGTTATACCCGCCAATCAAGACCTCGAACAACATCCAGAGAAGTCGATCCAGGCTCGGCCATGGCTCATTGGACGTGTGGCTGCACTTATCCACGATGTCCTGCCTGCCCAACAAATCGTGGACGATATGGTATCAGACGCTGCAAAGATTTTGCAGCAGAATGCTTCGCTTGTTACGATCAAGTCAAAGCTATAGTCGTTCGCATTTCCCAGCCAGTGCACATAGACGTGATATCGTCCCCGGGATTTTCTTGTTGAACTCTCTTGTTTTGGTTCTGTGTAATACATGGCATGAATACATGCATGGTTTCATATCCCTCATGTTGAGCTACTACCTTAGTTTGAGAAGTACAAGTGTCTACACTGTATCTTGAAGCACCTGGAATAGAATACTGTAAACAATCGGAAGGTTCGGTGCGTTTATCATCACGTGACGCGCGCGGGGTGGCAAGCTGTTTCGTAGACGCGACTCCGAATGAGTTGTCAGTTGACTAGGAACTCGTAATGTCCCTTCCGAGTACCGAAGAGCTCAAAGATGTCATCGTAGACATCCTTACACGTGCACAAGACGAGGGTCGACTCAGGTAAGCCTGGACCCTAGAGTCTGGAAACACAAGCTTAACCGCCAATGACGTGCATTTTACGTTTAGCCAACTGACGGTGCGCATCGTGCGTCAAGAATTGGCGGCACACTTTGATATCGAGGAAGACGTCTTGAACGGCGAGAAATACAAGTCGTTCATCAGGGATACCGTGCTTGCCACCGTGGTGAGCGTCGTTCTTGGTCGTCGTTCTTTTGGGGGAAGTGGACGATGTCACAGACTGAGTTCGAACTAGAACCGCCTCCGGAGCGCGTCGGAAGACTGTGTCGAGCCGCCTCGATCCAAGGCGACCAAGTGGGAAAAGTCAGATGGTAAGGCGAAAACTGGCAAGCGCAAACGTCAATCAGTGCGTACGTCGTATTGTCCATCTGGTTTGATACCGACGCGTCCATATAGAAGGTCCAAGTGCACTCCTCGGGCGAGGAAGCCGATGCGTCTGAAAGCGAAGCCCCACCGCTAAAGAAACCCTCTGCGTGTCCAAGACCCTCCAAGGTAAGGGATCTTCTCGTGAGCGTGACACGATGATCAGACCGTCGACAAGCCAATAAAGCCTGGAAATTCGTCAAGGAAGCCAGAAAGTGAGATGAAATACAAGTCCAAGGTAGATCCATCTCGACAATTTTGATGTCATATGTCGTCATAGACGAGTCGTAATTAGGCTATTATCGAGTCCTCAGACGAAGAGGGCGCACCAGAGTCCGGAACGCGAAAGTCTGCTCGTTCACCAAAGAAGGAGAAAATGACCCCAAAGTCGTCACCTCCGAAGCAAAAGGTGAACAAGGATGATTCGGATATTGAAATGGATACCGGCGAAGGTCCAGGCCCTTCCAGCTCTATTTCCAAGCCCAAGCGAACGACTGAATCACCGAAACACTCTGTATCGAAGGCGAAGGAATCGACTGGGGATCCTGTGCGTGTTTACTTGGTGTGGGAGGGAGAGTCTGTTAACACAATACAGATGGAGTCAGAGCTATCATCAGTCATTGATGAACTACCGAAGACGCGACAAAAGAAGCAGGGAAGGGTATGTTTTGTGGCGCGTTTCTTATTCATCCAATGTTGATCACAACAGGGGCCCGTGAAACCCCGGAAAGACGAGAAAACGAAACGAGGAAAGAAGAAGGAAGCTTTGTCTAAAGACGAAGAAACTGTAAACAGACTCAAGGTAAACACTAGTATACCGAACGCGTTGGGTTGACAGAATGTCTCCTAGGGTATAGTAGTCGCTTGCGGTGTGCGCAAGGTCTGGAAGAAGGAATTCGATGGACTAGACAAGCCCTCGCAACAAATCAAACGACTTCATTCAATCCTTGGCGACCTTGGTATGACGCCGCGATATACCCTGGAGAAGGCGAAGACTATCAGGGAACGGAGAGAACTTGCGCAAGAACTCAGTGAGTACATTTTTCATCGCATGGCTTCTAGACTGAAACTCTTTCATTGTCCTCAGAGGACGTCCAAGAGTTCGATAAGGCGATAAAGAGACGTGGAAAAGTACCGCGTAGCCCATCCGAGCTAGGAGAGCCCACGGATCAAGATGAGAGCGATGCCGAGCGAATAAATGTGAGTGGGTGACATAAAGTTTGATTAGAAGATGGGTCAACGAGGATCATTTACTGTAAAGAAAAACGCTCGGGCGAGCATCATGGCCTTCTTGCATGATCAGAGCGAGGAAGAATGATTTTGAGTGGGAAGCGATATATGATATGCCAGGAGGTATGTGTTTTCGCGTTCTGACGGACTGACACTAAAGTGAAAAGGAGCCAGTACCTGTGTGGGTTTCGATACTCATCATTTCCTTTTCGTCGACTTTCTTTCATTGATGCCTGCGGAGCATAATAACTCTTCTTCGCAGATGCAAAGTCCCTCTGGGAAACGGTTACTTGGTGGCGGATAGTAAAGTGATCTTAAATTTCAACTTGCACATGTTTTGGAGACTGTATACATGCTCGTACTTGCTGAAATTCTTTCATACCCGAACAGGCAGATACGTATCTATACCACGTTTTGCGCTGACAATTGCTGCATGTACAAGGTAATGTTAACGCCGTTTCTTGCCCCTTTTCGAACGTCCCTTTTCCCCGGGGGCCGGGCCGTGGTCCTCTCTGTAAACTCTACTTTTCCTTGGCACAGAAAAATCTAGCTCGACCTGTCGCTCAAATGTCAGATTCTCGCCTGGGACCCCGTGCCACTATACTACTAGTACCAACTGACCTGAGAAACTACCTCCTCCACTTTCCTCACGAGTAAGGCAGAGAAGTCGCGCATTCCCTCCGTGATATTCGCAGAACAAATTGGGCAGTTACGATCTTTAACGTTCTGCACGGTCTTTGCTGCGAGACTTGCCACAGTCGTCCCGCATGGCTTCTCCCGTAGTTCGAGAAACACTTCGTTCATGAAATCTTCCCACCACAGAAGTGAGTAATTCTCAAACAGCCTGTATTTGGGTGGGGACGATCTTGGACACAGACATTCGCGACCGCCCATGTCCGGTGCATACTTGCCAGAAAGCCATGCGCAGCCTTGGCTAGTTCTATAATGGGATCTGATCCACAGTATGTTCTTCCTCAGCGCCTGTACAGCATCTCCGCACTCTCGATGATAGGCGAGCAATGCCAGGAGATCAGCCGCTGTAATCATATCGATCTCTTCGAACCACGAAGGAATAAGTGGCTGGGTCAATGTGTACTTCGCGGCAAGTAGCGTCTCCTCCCGTAACTGTCCCCGGTGTGCGATCGCAAAACACCGGAGGGGTTGAGCCGTGAGGATCTTGGATTCGAGAGCGCATGACAAATCTTCCCCCTGATAGCGTCGAGAGAATATTTTTTGGTGGCCTTGAGGAGATCAATCACGCCCCCCAGCGCCTCGAGATCAGGATCGTCCGCAAGAGTGCACGGATAGCAAAACCGGAGGAGGGGATCGAGAGTCTTGCTGTGTTCCGTCACGGGAACAACAGCAAGACCATCCTTGATTTCCTGGTCCTCGCTTGTTTGAGTCGGTCGAGGAACGTCAAAGAGGGTTTCGAAGAATGGGGATGCAAGAGAAAGGAAGAGTTTGAAGACACGAAAATTGATGTTGTCTGATGAACGTAAGATGATGTCCGCCTTCGCGTGATCGAAAGGTCTAGCGGCATAGGCAGAGTCTCCGAACATAAGTTGTAGTGGCAGATATCTGGAGGCTGGTGTTATTGATTGAGGCGTCAGTACGACGAGAGAGGACTCACCAGGATGATATACGGGGAGGAGGCTGAGGGCGAAAGCTCCTTGAATCCAGCCATAATTTATGCTTCACGGCCCGTGGATTTGTGAATGCGTTTGTGGTTTCAGGGGCACCCGCAACCGTCCTATCGGAACGCGGACACCCACTGGCTCGCACGGTAACCGATGGGCCGCGTCGGACGACCGCCCGGCGGTCGATTCGCTTGACTCGGGATGTCAGAAATAACTGCTGGGGCGGATACCAGTACATTCCGTGAAGAGGAAGGGGCATCTCGCCAATCCTCATGTGGTGCATCTTGCCAGTCTCGAGTTACGGTACCGTAATAATTGACTTGTGAGCCCGGCGCGCGAGAACCCTTTGACCAGTACTGCCATTGGCAATCACAAATGAAGACTATGACCAACCCTGTTGCTACGATTCTCAGCCGACATACAAACTTCCTGAATTCAGGAGAGTTCGGGGAAAGTGAGTTACACCACTTGGTGATACACCAAATCGATTCGGTTGACATCTATATGCAAACATACACGATTTACGGAGGTATCACCCATTTTGATGAGAACACCCTCTCGCAACACTCTAACAATTCCACTTCATTTCACTAGAACTTCAACTCCAGCTCGATCTATCAAGAAAACCGTCAGGATCTATGGCACATTTCCGTGGGGGGTACAGCTCACCTGAGAAACTGTCTCCTCTACTTTCCTCGTAAACAAATTCACCAAGTCACGCATGCCCTCAGCGACCCTCGGGGAACAAGCTGGACAATTTCGTGCTTTTACGGTCTGCACTGCCTTCTCTCCACAAGCCTGCACGGTTCCTTTGCACGGCTTGTCTCGCAGTGTTGTAAAGGTTTCCTCCATAAATTCCTCCCACCATTGAAGCGAGGCGTTGAATAGCGTGTATCTGGGCGGGTTTGCTCTTGTACAGCCACAATTGATGGTGTTATAACCGCTGACATATTGACCAGACAACCAGGAGCAGGCCTGCATGGTCGCATAGTGAGATTTGATCCACGATAGATCGAGCCTCAGCGCATATACAGCATCACCACACCGCTGGTGGTAGGTGAGCAGGGAGAGCAGATCGGTTGCATTGATCAGTTCAATCTCTTGGAACCATGACGGGATCAGCGGCAGCATCAACGTATGTCTTGCAGCAAGTAGGGTCTCCTCCCGCAAGCGTCCTCGATGTGCAATCGCAAAGCATCGCAGAGGCTCCACCTCAAGGATTTTGGGGTTTGCGATTGCCTGGCGAGCTTTCTTCTCAATAACATCAAGGGAATACTTCCTGGCTGCCTCGAGAACGTTCATAGCATCCTTCAAGACCTCTATGTTGGGGTCGTCCGCCAAGGTGCATGGGTAGCAGAAGCGGAGGAGGGCATCGAGGGTCTTGCTGTCCTCTGTTACAGGAATGACAGCGAGACCGTCCCTGACCTCTTGATCTCCGTTCTCTTCGGCAGGCTGTGGGATATCGAAGAGGGTTTCGAAGAATGGGGATGCGAGAGAGAGGAAGAGTTTGAAAATTCGGAAGTCAATGTTGTCGGATGAACGCAAGATGATGTCCGCCTTTTCGTGATCGAAAGGTGCGGCGGCATAACAAGAGTCTCCGGACATTGTAGCAGACATCTGGGGGCTAATGTTATTGATTGAGGGGCCGGTGCGACGAAAGAGAGCTCACTGGAATGATATATGGAGAGAAGACTGAGGGAGAAACTCCTTGAATCCAGCCATAATTTATACTTCACGGACCGTGGGTTTGTGAACGCGTCTTTTGGTTTCAGGGGCATCGGAACGCGGGTACCCAGTTCATACGGTAAGCGTTGAGCCGTCGGATGACCGGTCGATTCTCTTGACCCGGGATGATATCAGAAATAACTACAGGTGCAGATAGTATTACGTCCTGGAAAGGGGACGGGGAATATTACCGATCCCCGTGTGGTGCATCCTGGAGTCTCGAGTTTACATTGATCCTGCGTGGTCCTGGTCCCAGAGTTCTCGGCGAAGTCCACTCACTGATGTTCACACCCATGAAAAACCTGAATGACATAGCATCGAGAAAAAGTCAGCATGATCGAATGACGACTCAGATAGCCTTGCTATTGCAAATCAAGGTTCTGCAGAAGATCTTGGCCCAGTACAACGGACGATCCGTCTCACCATTCAGAGTGCAGCACTCGTTGGAGCGGGTTCAGACTTGAAGTCAACGAGAACAACCGCAGATGATGGCAGCCGCTCGTGCATCGAGCCATTCTCGGACAGGCGTTTCATTCACTCCGGGAGGGCTCTGCGTACTAGCCTGACTCAGCTTCCTGCGGAAGGAGGGAGCTAGAAAGAGCGTGTGAAAGGACTAGTCGAGTATACTGAGACTGAGACTATTTACCTAAATAGAAAGAGTGTAAGGACTATCTAGGTGAGTAAAGGAACATGAATAAGTGTATAGCGTAGCTTACCTCCAGTCGAATATGAAGGAGAGGTGGTAGCAGAGCAGTAAGCGAAAGATGACACCACGTGGTGTCCAAATAAGGAAAGCTAATAAGAGTGTGAGGGGCTTGGAGTACAGTACCATGGCTGCTGGAGATGCCTTCAGTTGGCACTGGTCATGTGTTCCACGATTCAAGCTCAAGACCAACGCACAATTTCCTGGATTCGGGCCTGGCGGCACCCGAGGTAGATAAACTGCACAATTCGGTAGTACACCAACCCGATCTGGTTGACATCTATATGCAAACATATACGATTTACGGAGGCATCACCTATTTCGATGAGAACATCCCCGCGTGACATTCCGAGTAATTCCAGTTGGTCTCACTAGAACTTCAACTCCAGCTCGATCTATCAAGCAAATCGTGAGAATCTATGATATATTTCTTTCCGTATGGATACAGCTTACCTGAGAAACTGTCTCCTCTATTTGCCTTGTTAACAAATCCACAAAGTCGCGCATGCCCTCGGTGATCTTCGGGGAGCAAGCTTCACAATCTCGGGCTTTAACTGCCTGCACTGTCTTCTCTGCAAAAGCTTGTGCGGTCTGTTTGCACGGCTTGTCTCGCAGGGCTATGAATGTTTCCTCCATAAAACTCTCCCACCATTGGAGTGACACGTCAAATAGCGCAAATCTGGGCATATTTGGTCTTGGACACCCGCAATCGCCATACCTATATCGACCGGACAACCAGGAGCAAGCCTGCGAAGTTGCGTAATGAGATACAATCCACGATAGATCGAGCCTCAGCGCATATACAGCATCACCACACCGCTGGTGGTAGCTCAGCAGGGAGAGCAGATCAGTTGCATTCATCAGCTCAATCTCTTGGAACCACGATGGGATGAGCGGCTGCGTCAATGTATATTTTGCAGCGAGTAGGGTCTCCTCCCGCAAGCGTCCTCGATGTGCAATCGCAAAGCATCGCAGAGGCTCCATCTCAAGGATTGTGGGGTTCGTGATTGCCTGGCGAGCCTTTTTCTCGATGACATCAAGAGAATATTTCCTGGCTGCCTCGACAACATCCATAGCATCCTTCAAGACCTCTATGTTGGGGTCGTCCGCCAAGGTGCACGGGTAGCAGAAACGGAGGAGGGCATCGAGGGTCTTGCTGTCCTCTGTTACAGGAATGACAGCGAGACCATCCCTGACCTCCTGATCTCCATTCTCTTCGGCAGGCTGTGGGATATCGAAGAGGGTTTCGAAGAATGGGGATGCGAGAGAGAGGAAAAGTTTGAAAACTCGGAAATCGATGTTGTCTGATGAACGCAAAATAATGTCTGCCTTTTCGTGATCGAAAGGTGCGGCGGCATAGGCGGCGGCATAGGTAGAGTCACCAGACATTGTTACAGATATCTGTTGGCCAATATCATCGTCTGAAGAAGGTTGGATGTGACGGGACTCGGACTCACCGCAGTGATATATGGGGAGACGAGCTAAGCTAAGGGAAAACTGGATCAGTTCCCCTGATTTAAATCATGAACGTATACTGCACGGACCAACAATCTACACCTCTCTTTTTGGGTTCCAGCAGCCGCAGATCAGTCTGGAGCAACTCGTGTAGTGCCCATGGCTTCTCCAGATCCAGACCCTTTCGGACCAGCTGTATGTATTTATTGACAAGGCTGTGAGTGTTTCAGAACCTAGTAGTGGTCTGGTTACCAGGCTATTCAAAGTTAAAGTAAAAATGGAGATGGGATTGTCCAACTGACCAGCTATCAGGACATTTCTCTCGGTCAAGACTTTATGTAAAAGCCTGAGCTATGTAGTACATCTGAATCATACTTTTTTTGACATGTAGACGTGGAAGCCAGCCCTGGCCAACGGCGGATACGTGACTGAGAAGGGCGGGCACGAAAGAACTGGACCACGCTCTATACGGGGGACTACGACGTACAGGTACAAGGGGCGACCACTCTATCTATGGCGTGCGGTGAGGTATATGTACTATCGTACACGTTTGTATGCCAGTGGGGCTTACAAGACGAGAGCATATCCAGACAACCACTGGCAGCTTGTACTTGGCAGTGCAACAGTGGTCCAATTTGGAATTTGATAACCGGTGCTCTGGGCAGCAGGCATAGTGAAACTTGAAGCAGTGACTATCTTTCTTCAACTCGGGCTTGCCTAGTAATTTGTATGTGGTGGGCACAGGTTTGAATACCAGGTTACATAAGTATCGGCCCAGCGTTCATGTCTCATTTGGCAAAAATGACAAACTTGGTGAGGGGCCGCAGCCTCTTCAAGATGAATTCTTCGAGGCAAGTCATAAATTGCACACACATCAACTAATCCTCTCGATTGAGTCACCGCAGGTCACCACGGTGGCCACCGGGGGCCGAGTACTACATCATGATACACATACATGGTTCGCTATTCATTTCGGTCACAAAAGTTCCCCTAGCTCCTCAGGCTAGCGTTCCTTCAAAAATTCAACTTCAACTCGACCTTCCGGGAAAAAGAATCAGGCGTGGCAGCAAATCATCGTGGGGGTGCAACTCACCTTGGATACCACCACCTCCACCTTCCTTACAAGTAAATCTGAATATTCCCGAATGACTTCACCCATCGTTGAGGAGCAAACTGGACAATGCAGCTTTTCAACGAGCTTAACAGTCTTTTCTGTAAAAGCCTGTACAGTTTCTTTGCACGGCTTGTTTCGCAGCGCATTAAAACTGTCTTCCATAAAGTCTTCCCACCATTTGGGGGGAATGCCGCCAGTGAACCTACGTGTACTTGGTCTTGGACACTCACAAGCGAAGTCATCATTGCAATGGCATCCATGATTCGGAGACAACCAGGGCCAGGCCCCGAAGACCCTGTGATGAGATCTGATCCACGATAGATTAAGCCTCAGTGCATATACATCATCTCCACACTCCTGGTGATAGGCGAGTAGGGAGAGCAGATCAGCTGGAGTAATCAGTTCAGCTTCTCGGAACAGCGGTGGAATGAGCGGTTGCGTCAACGTATATTTTGCAGCGAGTAGGGTTTCCTCCCGTAAGCGTCCTTGACACGCGACTGCAAAGCATTGCAGAGGCTCCGCCTCGAGAATTTTTGGGGTTACGATCGCCTGGCGAGCTTTCTCCTCGATGACATCAAGAGAATATTTCCTGGCCGCCTCGAGAACATCCATAGCATCCTTCAACACCTCTATTTTGGGGTCGTCCGTGAAGGTGCATGGGTAGCAGAAACGGAGGAGGGCATCGAGGGTCTTGCTGTCCTCTGTTACAGGAATGACGGTGACACCGTCCCAGAACTCCTGATCTCCGTTCGCCTCGGCGGGTTGGGGGATATTGAAGAGGGTTTCGAAGAACGGGGATGCAAGGGAAAGGAACAGTTTGATGACATGGAAGTTGATACCATCAGACGAACGTAAAATGATGTCTCCCTTTGGGTGATCAAATGGTGCCTTGGCACAACTAGAATCGGTCGTTGTTGCAGACACTTATGGCCCAAAATTAAGGTTGTGACGGGGGATGACAACATTTGCAACTCACTGAGAACTGGCGGACAGAAATCTTGGTCTTAACACGGCAGGGCAGTACCTGGATTGTTCTGGGTTTCGTAGGAATAGCCAGCCGATCGTAACCCTCTTCTATAGGAGATACCATGACGTCGCTAACGGCAAACCGCGAGAGGTGAATTCAACCTACCAAAGTGTTGTGCTGTCGCAGAGAGCGCGAATAGACGCATTTCAGAGCCTAGTACAAAGTCAATATCCCGCAGACAAGACTACCCTCATTACGAGCTTTTTGATGAAACAGCTCAAGGTCCTGGCGTACGCTGAAGTCATTTGTTGGGTCCACATGGTTGGGGTATGGGAGGAAAAAAACCTCTTATCAATTTCTTGCGTATATAGTTTACAGACTCGGAGGTACTGCCTTTGGGTTCTAGCTGGGGCGCAGGTCCAACCACATCAAATCTTTCGACACCGTAGTCGGCATGGAATCAAAACACCATCACCAACTCGATCTAGAGGAGAAATATCAGGGTTTGAAAAAGGTATTTCTCCATACAACGATAACGGAGCATACCTTGGAAACAATCTCGTCCACTTTCCTTGTCAACAGTTCGGAAAAGTCCCGCATGTGCCCCGAGATGTTGACAGAGCAGGTTGGGCAGTTCTGCTTTCTAACGCTCTGGACGGTCTTCGCCACAAAACTCTCTACAGTCTCCCTACATGGCTTATCTCGTAGTGCCACAAAGGTTTCCTCCATGAAGTCCCCCCACCATTCGAGTGGTTGTGATCCGAACAGGCTGTATGCACCTGTAGTTAAGCTTGCGCATAGACAAGATGAATTGTCATGTTCTGAGAAACCACCGTAACCCTTGCCCCTGCGAGGTTTCTCGGACCCCTTAGAAAGCCATGGACAACCTTGAATGCTTCCATAATGAGATTGGATCCACGACATATCGTTCCTCAGCGCATATACAGCATTACCACATGTTTGGTGATAGGTAAGCAGCGCGAGCAGATCAGCCGCGGTGATCAAACCGATCTCTTCAAACCATGGCGGGATGAGCGGTTGTGTTAACGTGTACTTGGCAGCGAGCAGGGTTTCCTCGCGCGCGCGTCCCCGGCGCGCGATCGCAAAACACCGTAAAGGCTCAGCCTCCATAATTTTAGGGTTTGAGAGAGCTTGATGAACTTTTCTTTCAATGGTGTCTAGGGAATATTTCCGAGCAGCCTCCAGGACATCTACAAGATCCTCAAGCGCCTCGAGTTTGGGGTCCTCTGCTAACGTGCACGGATAGCAGAAACGAAGGAGGGTATCAAGGGTCTTTTCGTTCTCTTGCACGCGAATGACGGCGAGACCGTCCTTGATCTCCTGATCGTTGTTCGGTTCGGTAGGCTGAGGGATTTCAAACAGGGTCTCGAAGAATGGGGACGCAAGAGTGAGGAAAAGTTTGAAGACGCGAAAATCGATGTTGTCTGATGAACGCAAGATAATATCAGCCTTCGCGTGATCGAAAGGCGTAGCAGCGTAGGCAGAGTCTTCGGACATCGACATTGCCCCGTATCTGTATAAAATGGTACTACATTCCAGTGAAGTCGTCAAAAGCAAAGATTGGAGTTACAACTCACTGGGATGTTTATCACAAGAGGGCGGCGAGGGAAGCCGAAAGCGGACCAACAATTTATAGCCTGTCGGAATGGTCCACCTTCCTGCGACTCTTCTGCAACAACACGAGCATACCACCTGGCATCGAATATCTAGAGGGCTGGTCCGACAGCTGTAACCGGTCGAGTTCCAGCCACCGTGATTGGAGATCTGAACGGCTGTGCACGAAACGATATGTTATCGGTGGAAGCACAAATCTTACCACTTACCTTGGGGGATTTTCTCTGTCCGTGGTGGCGGCAGTCGTATTGAATGGTTAGTGAAAAATGCTCTGAATCCAAGGTGCCTCGGACCATGCCAGATTCAGTCCCACGAGAACACCGTCCTTGATTCAATGGTTTCACGATGATTAAAAATGTGGGAGTAAGTGGGATTTGGACGCGTTTGACGCGCTCGATGGCGGAGTTAATCGATGCGATGCAACCGGCGTGACCTTCTCCAATCCACAATGACGCGAGGAATGGACGACCTTTGCGTCCACTGTCCCATTCATTGACATAAGCCTTTTGATGGGTTGACTAAAGTCCTGGATCACCCCATCCACTGAACGGTTGGGGTAGCATGAATGAAACAAACCTCTTATCAATCTCTTGTGTAATAAAAGGAATTTCTCCGTGCAACGAGAACGGAGCGTACCTTGGAAATTAACCTCTTCCACTCTACTTGTCAGCAGCTCGGAAAAATCACACATGCCTTCTAGCGCTCTGTACGGTCTCTGCCGCAGAGCTCTCTACAGTTACCCCGCATGGCATGTCTCATAGTGCCACGAAGGTTTCCACCATGAAGTCTGGTGGCAGGCAAGGAGCACGAGTACATCGCCCGCAGTGATCAACTCGATCCTTTGTGACCGTGGAGGGATCAGCGGCCGTGTCAACGTGTACTTTGCAGCGAGAGCGGAATTTCCTCGCGTGCCCATGCTCGGCGAGCGATCGCAAAGCAGAGGCTCGACTGCAAGAGAAAGGAAAAGTTTGAAAGCGTGAAAATCGATGCTGCCCGATGAAAACAGGACTCCGCCCTGCGTGATTGAAGACGGTATATTTAGAAAAGGACAATGTCGCACGTATCTGCAGAAAGTGCTGCTACGGTTTATAAAGTTTTCAAGCACAATAGTAGGTGTTACAACTTACTGGGATGTTTATCATAAGAGCGCTAGGCAACAGACGGTGGACCAAAATTTTCTGAGTTCTTAGGATAGTGCACGAGCATACCTGGCATCGGATAATCGAATGCTAGCTCAACTCATGGAACTATGTAGCCAGTTGAAAAAACTAACCGGCCGGCCTCCGGACAGGTGGAAAAGACTGAACAGTTGAGGGTAGAAAGCGACATTTATTCGGAAGCCCAAAACGCGTCGTCTACGCTGGACGGATTCCCCATCCGGAACACTTCGCAGGCCATGCTCAGTCGAATGAGAGCGCTGTCTCTGGTCCTAGCACGGTATTGGCCGCAAAGTTCAAAGTTTCAAACGGGATGATTGGGACATGGCCCGGCCCGGCAGAGTAGAATGTCACGTGGTCGACGGCGTCTACTGTCATTACGATTGACGCGACTCGCAACGCGATCTCTTTCATTTAGGCCACAACTGATACATGGAATGGACGACCTGCTCATCGAGTGCCCTATTCACCTTGACGCAGTCTCCATCAACGATATACTCGTCTTCAGATGCGGTAGCTCCACGAATCGGTTTCAGTTCTGTGCGTGCTGATGAGGACTCATTTGCTTCTGTTCGACAGGGCACGGATTCTGTGAGCCATGCCTAGAGGAACATTTTTCTCACGGACAATCGAGTCGTGTTTCATGCCCTACGTGTCGCAAGCCCATCAGGCGCAAAGAGGCCGTCCCTCTCTTTCTTGCCCCTGCCCAACCGACCGGGACCCAAATTGGCGCTGGCAGTAGTCAGACGGCTGATGCTGCCCGCACGCGGTTGATTAGGGAGCTCAAAGAAGCCAAAGCTACCCACGCAGATTGCCCAGGTCGGTTTATTGGATTACACCATGAAATAGAAATCCTAAGACGGGATGCTGCCCACCACAACCAAACGATACACCAACTTCGTTGTCGATGTGAACTGCTGGATGAACGACTGGCGAAGAAGCAAACAATGCTGCGCGTGCGAGGGAAGAGAGCAGTCGAATGAAAGAAGAAATGACAAAGCTCCAGGTTGAAAGTCACAAGACGTCGAGGGCTCTGGAACAGGCACTAAAGGAGGTACAAGTACAAGTTGAGCGAGTAAAACTATTCCAGGGTTATATTGAACAGTATAAACACAAGGTAGTCACTCTGTTCATCGAATTTCCATTTCTAAATTCACGACCCGTAGTGTAACCTTGAGAAGAAGAAAAGAAAGGCGATCGAAAGTGCCAACCACCACCTACTACCCAGGAAGGAGGAAGACTCCCTGATGGTGGTTGACGCAAACGCCCCAGACGTGCTGCATCCAGATGGACCTGATTTTGGGTGGTTAGATGAAGCCTGCCAAGTAAAAGGTGATATACTCACTCTCCCAGATGACGAAGATCTGGAGCTCGAGAAAGATGAAGTTCAGCTCAGTGATCCCAGTATCAAAGGAAAACAAAGGGTAAGCAGGAATGACCGAAGAAGGAAGTACTAGAGGTAGGGTACTCACTGCATCCCCAGGACTGATCAGGTACCTAGGGCCGCCTCTTCAGTTTTCCTCTGACTGGAATCTCGGACTGGATGCCTTGGGTGGAACATCATCTGGGAGGTCTCGGAAGCGAGGGCACGGGAGTAGGCAGGTTGGTGGAAGCAAGATTGTCAAGGTGAAGATGCCGGTGCGGGTCGGGACTCACCCACTGGCACTTGACGGGAAATGGCCGTATCAAAGGTGCTATTGCTCTTGGTTCTAGACAAAAGCTCAATTCGAAGAATTAACGTGCTGGTCACGGCGGAGGTCATGTAGCTACTTGTATACCATCCAACATATTTTGTTTCGCCTAGATCGCAATGTATATTATTCCACTGGGGTGGATCTGAACTCACGCTACAACTTTAGTGTACGGACCGGAAGTGTTTCTATTTACCTTTACTTCCGTGCCTGGGAATTGCTATTCATCAAGCTGTGGTGCCCTGGACCGGAGCCTCAAAGTGTGATTCTGTAGGTCCACGCCAACTCCATCCAAATGGAACTTACCTCCCACACTACACCATCAGGTACATGGAAATACGAATATCGCTACATCCAAGTGCTGATCTATGGAACAGGCTTCCTCTTGCCCTCTATCCATGCCGCACCCCCCTTCTTCACGTGAGATTATACGTTCTTAATAGCAAAGCTATCAGAATGAACGTCACACCAGCGAGCAGCCAACTCCTAGCACCCAAAGCCTCTTCGCCGATCACTGGACCAGACTGATCCTCTCATACGCACGACACCGCCGACTCTTTACCCTTTGCGTCGAGGACGCCGAAGGGCCGGGAAGCGACTGGGACGAAATACTACGCAACGAGCGCATAAATCGTACGTCGCTCACAACCACCCCAGTCGACCTTGTTGAACACCTCCGCCCGCCGGCTCAGGTCGTGTGCTCCCTTCTTATCTCTCCTCGTTGCTCGCCGCGCTCGTATCGAAGAACGTGGCAGTCTACGAGCCCCCAAAGCAAACGCGTTCGGTATTGCTGCTTTGGAGACAGCCGGAGGAATGGGCAGAGGTGCTGCATGCATGGGTGATCCTTTCCCTCCCTTTCTTTTGATGTCACGCTGACCCGTTTCGTGCAACAAGGCGACGGCATCAGGGCAGTTGAATACGGTATTGACGTTTTACGAGATAACGGATCCACCTATCCCATCTCCCCTCTCTGGGTTGCCCGTGTCGCTGCTGCGCAGAGCGATCAACATCCTCACGCGCTCAGGACGGGCTCAAATCATCGGCGTCGCTGATGGTGAAGGCGTCAGGCTGTTTGCGGGAACGAAATAACAGACTTTTGTGTTTGCGTTGACCTGACTGTATTCTACGATTGTAATCCGAAGGCTGTGTGGCAAGATACAGGAGTATGTCTCCCTTTGGACGATCGGGAAACGCCGAACGACTACATAGTAGACTGGATTAAGGTTTAAGCCACGCTCGCCATAGACACGACCAGCAGCAGCCAGTCCGACATAACACTCGACAGCGACAAGATAACGCTGAGAAGACGACACAATGGCAAGTTTGTAGTCAACACGTTTCGTTTCTACTAAACGTGCTATCCAGGCCGAGCAAAAGACGACCCCAACCAACCCCATGAAAGAGCTCCGCATCGAAAAGCTCGTCATCAGTACGTTCATCCTGCCCCTTTTTCTCTTTCCTCTTGGCGACTCCCAACGCGGGAGAAATGTTGACACCGACCCCCCCGAAACAGACATTTGCGTCGGCGAATCAGGCGATCGCCTCACCCGAGCATCCAAAGTCCTCGAACAACTCACCGGCCAAACCCCCGTCACCTCCAAAGCCCGGTACACCGTCCGGACGTTCGGCATCCGTCGCAACGAAAAAATCGCGGTCCACGTCACCATCCGCGGCCCCAAAGCCGAAGAGATCCTCGAACGCGGGCTCAAAGTGAAAGAGTACGAGCTCCGACGAAAGAACTTTTCCGACACGGGAAACTTTGGGTTTGGGATTCAGGAGCATATCGATCTGGGGGCGAGGTATGACCCCGGCATTGGGATTTTTGGGATGGACTTTTATGTGGTCATGGGGAGACCTGGGATGCGCGTCGCGAGGCGGAAGGAGCGCAAGGCGCGCGTTGGGTTTCAGCATCGTGTGACCAAGGACGACACTATGGCTTGGTTTAAGCAGAGGTTCGATGGTATCATTTTGGTGGGTACAGGCGTGTCATCGAGGGATCGAACTGACGCCCGCGTGTTCTAGAAATAAATGTATACTCGGTCCTGGCTTTTCCCGCGCAGCTCCCTGGGAGAGGAGCACCACTATGTATGCATGGCACTATATGACTAGGCTTATGTGCGACGGCATGCTTTCGACATCAAAATGCATCGTCGTCCGAGTCCATCTCAGGATAAGTTTGACATGATCGACTGCGCTGTACGCGTTTCGCAAGTCGAAAAAAAAGGTAGTAATGATGCTCATTTTCGTCGACATAATACACGATCGAGACCGAGCCTCGTTTCAATAAGCGTTGACAACCTCCACGTCATCTCATGACCAGACGTTTCCAAGGGTGCGATCCAAACGTCCGGTTGGAGACGACACACTGCGTTTCTCAGCGCATAAGAGCCCGTTCGGAAACCTGAAAATTGGCAAAGTTGCAAATTGGTTGTAGCAACTTTGAAAATCCCCGACGTCTGAGTTTCAACTGTGCTGACAGTGCCACACGGCACTGTGAACCTTATCGTAGACAATCGTTCTTCGCCAATGGACTCAGACTCTGAGACACAGAGCGAGCGTCATCGAGCGGTGATCCGACAGCGCATCGTACACTACACAGCTCTACTCATCAGTCTTATTATCTGTGCTACCGCAGCTTTGCTCGAATCAACCAAGATCAGCAAGAAAGAACCGGAACCTTACCATACTTCAGCACTCACAGGAGAAGGATGGGTAATAGAGTTGCTTGTAGGCCATCCAGAACGGATCCGATGCGAACTTGGCATGCATGCGCATGTCTTTTCTGAACTCATTTCGGAGCTTCGAGCCCTTGGACATTGCAACTCGAAGTTTGTATCGCTTGAAGAACAGCTCGCTATTTTTCTCTACTCGAGCGTCACCGGCTTAACGATCAGACATGTTGGGGAACGCTTTCAAAGGTCAAACGAGACAATTTCACGGTGAGTATTCTTTCCATGCACCGCCCTTGACCCCTCACTCCTTTCACTAGATATTTCCGCAAAATGCTCACTATCTTTTCATCCCCGCCGTTCTACTCACGATTCGTCCACATGCCAGCCACTGACCAGATCCACACGAAGATCCGTACGAACCCCCGGTTCTGGCCATATTTCAAGGGTGCTGTGGGTGCTATAGACGGTAGTCACATCAGCGCAGCACCGCCTGCGAGATCTCGGGCGGCATTTCGGAATCGCAAAGGCTTTATCTCACAAAATTGCTTGTTCGCATGTGACTTTGATATGCTATTCACGTATGCACTCACAGGATGGGAGGGATCAGCTACAGATGCGCGAATCTACCAGGATGCGCGCTCAAGGGATTTGCATGTTCCGGATGGCAGATATTTTCTCGGAGATGCTGGTTTTCCACTGCGTCCCGAGATCCTCATCCCATATCAGGGAGTTCGCTATCACTTAGCTGAGTGGCGTCGAGCGCAGCTGAGGTATGTCAGCACAATGAACTATTACAGCGAGCTGAAATCAACATTGGTAGACCAGCAAATAAAGAGGAACTCTTTAACCTTCGACATGCTTCTGCGCGGAATGTGATCGAGCGCATCTTCGGTGTACTCAAATGTCGGTTTCGGGTTCTTTTGCTCTCCCCCGAATACCATATGGATATCCAGGCCCGCATCCCCACAGCACTATGTGCGATACACAACTTCATTCGGATCCATGATACAGAGGAGGTTCTTGACGACGAAAGGGTCCACGAGTTTGAGAATGATATTGAAGCACATTCCTCGTCGGGTCCACAGGAAGACTTGGAGGATGGAAGGGTTGACGAGGACAATGGCACGCATGCAGCACGTTCATTCCGCAATCAAACCGCTCAAGCAATGTGGGACGAGTATCAGCGCATTCTTTCTGGGGGGGACTATGTAGACGATGGGGAGATTTTTTCCGATGATGAAATGGACAACAAATCAGAAGGTCGCTCCCTGGAGGATAGTGTAGACACCGAGTAGAATACATGTACGGTTTCACTTCACTATTCGGGCAACTTAATCCTTTCAATCGACGTGTGATAGTGTGACTAGTACAGGCAAACATAACATGGTAGTACTACGATGTGAGTGGTCGTACAACTTGAAAGGACAACAAACGAGCTAGAAAGGGTTAGGAAGGGTGATCGGCACAGGCTCTCCAGCATTGGACTTGATTCTCATACCCTCAACCTCTACTCTTACATAGTCCAAACGTTCGTCCTTGTCAGTGGTCAACGTATATACTTCTGTGAAACCTACATTACGCGCAATCATTGCCCTGATGAATGCTTTGACGTCCTTAGGTAGATTGTTGTCTTGCTCGTGCAGCATTTGCATTGCCAGTTCCCGATGGGCCGACGCTTTGTCTTCAGCAGAGGTAGCCATATTGGCGAGCGACGAAGTGAGGAGGTTGAGGGACCCTTGCATACCAAGCATGAGGGTCTCGGCAGCGTGGGACTGCTGAGCAGCAGCGGATTTGCATGACGAGGGTGCGGCCGAGGCCGAAGCCATTGCTGCAGTAAGATTCATTTTTTTCGTGGCGGGACCAGAAAGTGACATGCCAGAAAAGGGAAGGGGAGACGACGCGCTAGAGAAGGGAAGAGTGGATGACGTTACGACTGATGCTGAGTCGTCGCCAGTCATATCTGAGTGCGACCGCTTTCCTGTACTGGAGGCAACAGCAGGAGCCATGGATGTAGCAGGAGCCATGGACACGGCGGCGGCAGTCGTGGTCGGTTTCGGCCTGTAAGCAGCAATGGGGACTGCACGCTCCTTGCCCTTTGCAGAGGTGGTACCACTGCTGCTCCCCAAGCTGCTATCGGTGGCACCATCGGGCTGGGGCTGGGGCACATCCATGACTGGTAATAGCTTCTGCAGCTCCAGGGTGTGTGACCTCCATGGACGAGGACGGGGCAAAGGAGCTAGCTCCTCTGGCACCTCCATCAGGTATAATCTCGCGCATGTACTTGCTAAATTCCCATCCTCGGTGTTTGAAGGGGCGCATTAGAGGGTGCTTCTGTAGTAGAAATATACCAAAGTTGTGATATCCGATCGATTTGTATCATAGGAACACATACCTTGACATACTCAGCCCAAACGTTCTCTGCATCCTCTCCATCGATGGCAGCCCCATGTTCATCGTCATAATGACAGCCGGATAGGCCGCAATAGGTCTCGAATCTCCACATGCGTCTTCCATATCTATCAAAATCGGATGTCAGTGGTGCATGGCAAGCAAAATCAGGTACATACCGAAGAAGTCCACTTGTTTTTGACTGATTGGCCCACCTTTGTTGCCCCCGCTGTCCAGAGTGGTGCAAGATGTTCAGCGGCAGCATTGAAGGTTGCAGTCTTAAAGTTACCACCATCGCCAGCTTCTGCACGATGGGTGTGGAGATAGTGGACAAGCGCCTCAACTTCCTTTGCATTCCAGGAGGCCTTTTCGTTGGGGGGTTTGGACATCTGATAGTGTATATAATGATCAACCACAAAGTGTGTCAATAAAGTTGCTAAGGAAGCGAGGTATACCAAGATACGTCTGGAATCATTGCGATAGTAATCCATCTTTTGGGTAGAAAAACAAAGTTTTGATTTCAAACTCAGACACGAGCTCAGCCATGGTGGCTGTCCAAAACATTACCCAAATTTGCCAATTTTCGGGTTTCCGAACGGGCTCTAAACAAGTCGACAATGCGCCGAAACCCCGAGCGAGAATATTATCCTGTACATTAACCTCTTACATAACTACCAGAACAGACAGATATCCGAATTCAACGCGTCAACGCGTACGCGATCTCAGTCGCGCCCATCAGCCCGAATACCATCTCCATCTCAACACCCTCATCTCGAGCGCGTCCCCTTTTCCATCCCCGTCTAGCATCATTCTCCCGGTCGTCGTCCATGTGACCCTTGACAACGATCACGTCCTTTTCAAAGCCAAAGTCGCCATCGACGAGGTTCGATCGCAGGACGCGCACGGTCGGTTTAGGGCTCGCACGTGACGATGGGGGTTTCGACCCGCCGGTCTCCTTTTCCTTGGACGTCTTGTTTTGCGACGGGCCAGGGTCGGGAGGATCAAACCTAACGCCACTCAGGGGTGGGTCATCCGTAGTCGTCTTGCGTTCCTCGGAGGGCTCGGGGAGGGAGGTTCTTGGCGTATCGGTATCTTGCGTTTTCGAGGTAGTCCTCTGCCGGTGGTGTCGATGACGTCGATGAACAAGGTCGAGGTGCGTTTGGAGAAGGTGGGTCGAGCACAGAGAGCGTGTATCGCGTCTTGCCTTCGTGGACGCTCCGGGTGACGAGAAAAGTCTCTTTCGAGCTTTCGAGCACGATTCCCTGCTGTAGCTCGTCGGCGGAATCCACTTCCGCATCCCCTTCGGCTTGGGTTTCTCGGCCCACATCCATCTTTCGACGCTTGGATGGGGGTGGATCGACGATCGACTCTTGGAAAAGGTGAGGAAAGAGCGCGCACTGGACCACTTGCGAGTCGTATTTGAACCTACACCACGCGAGGCGGATCAGCGTAGGAAATGGCGAGTTGGGGGAAGAAAACGTACCCAATCCCGGTTTTACTCTTCGCCCGATCGGGAACACCAAAGGAGATTGTCATCGCTTGCATCTTTTTTGCTTCCTCGGCAATGGCGCTCATCTCGCTTGACCCCGCCTTCTTTGTTTCCGTAAAGTCGACGTTAAGCCTTCTCTTTCGTATATTTGTCATATCGAAGAGCGGGGGGGACGGCGGGGGCGGAAGACCCAGAATGTCAGCACGACGCTGCGCATATTCTGCCAACCTCTGTGCACGGTTGCGAATCCCGAGACCAGGCGCGACGTGTGCGTTTTGCTAAAGAGACACGTCAACCAGGAGATACGTCGGTAGATGACGAGCGAACAAACCTCGACGACATCGACACTGATGACCTCGAACGCACTCCCGTCATGGCCCCATCCCCACCCACAACTGACGCACCCTCTTCCGTCATCCTCGGCTTCTTCGAAACTCGTCATTCGGCTAGCACTATCGCCCCTCCCAGCGTTCTCTTCGCCATAAAATGACTCACCCCATCCACCGATAAAACGGCTCGCCCAAACGCCGCCCGCGTAACCAGGGGGCTGAGGATCGTTATTCGAAGACGATGTCGATGTCGAAGGAGCCGAGGAAGTAAGTGGTGGTGGTGGGAGAGGCGTACTGGTGCGTGTGCGAGGAGCACTGGCCGTCCCGTTCACGTGGCCGTTGGCGCTGCTGTTCACGCCAACTCGACTATCACTTTGCCCACTTTTGACAGCGCCAGAGGCCGAAGCCAGAGTAGGTACGAGCGCGAGTACGACGCGTATCGTTCGACCTTCCTTCTTTGCTCGAGTGATACCGCTCCATGTCAACAGACCGGCATGCACTGCGCATTGGATCACGTCCGAGTCGTCCGTGTAAACACGGCGTCGCGAGAACGAGTATATCGAAGGAGTGAATGGGAAAGGCGGTGGAAGAGGTAGACCACCTCCCCAAAGGCGGAACTTTTGCGGTCTTGCGGGTGGTAGAAAAGATGGTGGAACAAGCACCGTAAGGCGCAGTTCGGTAGGTATCTGAGTTGTAGCAGGGGTAGGCTGCGGTGTGGCTGCAGGAGCCAAGGGACCCAGGCTAGAACCAGCCTCCATCGCTTTGGCCACGACAGGCTTGTCCTCTTCAACGACAGGTGTAGGAATCCATTCCGGAAAATAGTAAGGAAAGGGTGTCCGTGGCCAGACATATGTTCCAAGACTGACAAACGGCTTTATCTCTCTTTCCTTCCTGGCTTTCGCGAGTTCCTCGGCGCTAGGCACCCGTTCAAGCATCTCCACCCGCTCACGTTCAAGTATATCCAATCTTTCGCGCTCGAGCAGCTCAAGGTTTTCGCGTTCCAACCGAGCGAGGCGCTCGCGCTCCACGATATCGAGTCCTCCGAGTCTGTCACGCTCAAAGAGCTCGTTCAGTTCCCGTTGAAGCATCTCGAAGCGTTCCCGGGCCGCGAGTCGTTCACGTTCGGCTTCTGTAGGCTCTCCCTCGCGATTTGCGGCATCCATCGGCTCCCGCTCTCTGTCAACCACACCACCCCCTTCGCGTTCCATGAGTTCCAGTCGCTCCCTCTCGCGCTTTTCGATCAATTCTCGGTCGGACCCAGGTCCAACGGGGGGACGTTCGTCACGTTCGTGCTCGACCATCGGTGCATCGATGGGCTTTCGATCCTTGTCGCCCTCCCGGTCCCTGGAAGGGCCGGCTCCGCTCGCGCTGGCGGTATGGAGTCCCCTTTCCCGATCCCTCTCCATCGCTTCAACACGTTCACGCTCCCTCTCGCGCTCAAAAGCGTCTGCCCGTTCATGTTCCATATCAAAGGGGTGAAGTCGCATGGAACCAGGACGTTCCAGAATGACTTTTTCGCGCTCCAGAACGACACGGCCAGGAGGCAGCGCGCGTTCCCGGTCATGCATGACGCGATCCCTGTCGTTGATGACCATGCGCTCCCGCTCGAGGAAAACTCTATCCCTCTCCACCATCCGTTCCCTCTCGAGCCCATCCCGTTCGAGGAGGGCGCGTTCTCTTTCCGAGGGGGTCATACGATCGCGCTCAAACATCGCCCTGTCTCGTTCGTTCATTGCGCGCTCCCTGTCAGCAAGAGCGATGCGCTCGTTGTCGCGTTCCGGGATGGGCATACCCATACGTTCGCGATCGGGGACGGGTATCCTCTCGCGGTGTTGTCGACGGTCCATCTCGCGCTCGCGCTCCCTCTGTTCCCAAGCAAGTTGTCGCTCGCGCTCGTTCATAAGTAGTTCGCGTTCCCGAGGGCGGTCGTGTTGTGGTGGAGGGTGGTGAGGTCCGGGGACACCTGGTCCGGCCGTACTCGCGCTAGCAGAAGGCGGTACACTGTTCATCCCATGAGGAGATGTGATACGGGAATGTGTGCGACGTTCGCGGTCTCTCTCCCTTTCACGATCGAGACCCCGAGACTGCATCCCTGGTCCAGTTTCCCCGTCACGGTGGAGCCCAGCAACGCGCTCACGTTCACGCTGGATATGCATCTCCCGCTCCCGCATCTCCCGTTCACGTTGAGGCATCGACATTCCCTCCATCTCCCTCGACATCAGCTCCCGTTCGCGTTCCATCATCCTCTCCCGTTCGCGTGTGGAAAACATGTCCCTCTCCCCCCTTTGTGCGGCAATGTCCCTCTGACCTGGCGGGACCACGTCGCGTTCGCGTTGGGGAAGAAGCATGCCTTGGTCCCTTGGTGCCTCTCTGAACCGTGGGCGCTCCCGCTCTCTTAGATAAGCGGCCCGGTCATGATCGGAGTGGAACCCGTATTCGGGGTCGCGCGCTGGGTCCAAGTCCTTCTCTCGCAGCAGGTCACGTGGAGGACCACCCATGCTTAACGGCATGTCTCGATCTCGATCCCGTTCGCGAGTGACAGCCATGTCGCGCTCGCGGTCCCGCGCTGGATCCCACTCGGGAGGATGTGCCTGGAATTGACCCTGTCCCGGGAGTAGGGGTGGACCTTGTCTGTGTGGATGGGAGTGGGGATGTATGCGGTCCCTATCATGTGGTTGGCGTTCGTGAGGAAGGGGGGGCATCCGGTCTCGGTCGTTTGGAGGCTGCATGCGGTCATGTGGAGGACCAAGGGCCATGCGATGGCTCGGGCCTGGGGGCGACTGCTGTGCTTGGGCAGGGGTTCGGAGGGAAGGAGGTACTTGGGCAGGGGGTCGAGCGAGGGGGGACATTCTATGCATGTGGTGTTGGGGGCGGTCGCGCTCATGAGGGGAAGGGATCGGTCTATCATGTGCGGGCGCCAAAGGTCGATCATGTGCGGAAGAGATTGGGCGATCATGAGGGGATGGGAGGGACCGCTCATGGGGAGATGCAAGCGAGCGTTCGCGTGGAGATGGGAGGGCTTTTTCCCTCTCTCGTTCTCTGTCGAAAGGACCACCGCGTTCCCTGGCTGCATGACGAATGAAATCCATATCTTCCTGTTGACGATCGCGCTCACGTTGTTCCCATTCCTTTTCTCTATCTCTCCCGTGTCTGAAGGTGGCACCCGGGCTGGTGTTGGGATGGGCAGAAGATGGACCATAGGCTTGGGCTTGTGCCGCCGGTCTGGCCATCTGTTCATCTGCGGTGCGTTTATCGAGGATGAGGACGCCGGCAGCAGTTGTCAACAAGGGCTTTGAAGAGGGGGAGTGGGCAGCTGTAGCGAGAAGGAGCCAGGTGAAACACGTGAGAAAAGAAACCGAGGGCGTGATCGGGAAGACGCACGGATATTTGAAGGGGTGGAGCTTCCGCTTGCATGTGGACGCTGTACGACGGGACTGCGGTCTAAGGGGACGGATTAACGGACGAAAAAAAGAGCGGAGAAAAGGCGGAAGATAAGGAAATTGATGCGCGGCAGTGGAGAGGAGGCAGTGTGAGGAAATCCTACCTGGGCCGGGCATAGCCGGTTTGATTGGGGCGGGAGGATGGTGGTGGTGGGACGTGCGGGCATGGCCAGGCCCCAAATTGGACACGGCGAGCGAGGAGGACCCCTGACGCGGTGCCGGGGGGCCCCAGGAAGAGTGTGGGTGCACGTGAGGCGGAGGCGCGGAGGGAGATGGATGCTGGAGGCTGGCCATTGCGGGGGTGGGATCGATGGGCGAGGGCAGGATCTGTGACGGGGGACGCGGGGTGATGCGATGCATCGGGGGCGGGTCCTGGCGGGCGAAGGGGTGGGCGTAGTACGGGGCGGGCTGGGGGGGATACGGGGCCTGTGAGACGGGGGGAGGCTGGGAGGAGTGCTGATGGGCATGGTGTGGCGGGTGCTGGGACGGGGGGGAGGCGGGGGCAGGGGGTGGGGCTGGGGGCGGTGGTGGGTGGGATGGCGGGGGGGAGTCGTGGTGGGGTGGCGGGGGGCGTCTGCGGTGCTGGGAGGGAGAGTCTTGGAGGAGATCAGAGACATTCATGAGGAGCGAAAAAACGGGCGGACAGAGGACGATGAGAGTCAAGAAGAGAACCAAAAGTGTGAGTAAAAGGAAAGCTTGCGGCTCATTTCAATTAGATTCAATCTCACGATCGAGATCTGACCCCACGTGGCAGATCGCGATCACGAGGCACCTCCGATGCCCGCGGGTGCTTCCGCTATCTCGTCGCCTGATATGGTCATTCTTTCCCACAGCTGATACCACCAGCGATGCATCGGCGTCGACCACAGCCGGAACCGACTTGTCGCCGGTTCTTACCAATGGCAGAAACATCATTCACAATATCCGTTCCAGACGGTAAACTCGACCTCCTCCGCAGCAAACTCGAGCTCGCCACACTCCCCGACGAGCTCGACGACGCAGGCTGGAAATACGGCGTGCCTCTGTCCGACATCAAGAGACTCGTGGCACGATGGAGGTCCGGGTACGACTGGCGCACGCACGAGAAGGCGCTCAACGACGCGCTCCCCATGTTCACAAGAGACATCGACGTCGACGGCTTTGGCACACTCGACATTCACTACGTCCACGCAAAGAGCACCGTGAAAAACGCGATTCCCTTGCTCTATTGTCATGGCTGTATGTATCGTTTGTTGATCGGTCTCAAAACCCTTAATGCAGCACCCAGGGCCCGGAACCTTTCACGAGGTCAAAAAGTTATTGCCTCTCTTGACCACTTCGTTCCCCGGCTACCCCAGCTTTCATGTGGTCACCCTCAGTTTGCCTGGCTACGGCTTTTCTGAGGCTCCTCGGAAGAAAGGCTTTACGATCAAACAGTACGCCGAGGTATGTTCCCATCTATCCGCCGTATGTTCAACCCTCTCATGTTGACCGGTAGGTGGCACATAAATTGATGCTGTCATTGGGATACGACGAATATGGTATGCATCATCGTTCCCCCAACGGCAGACTGATCGTATGTCTGTAGTCACACAGGGCGGAGACCTGGGATACTTCGTACGTCCGCGTGATCACATCATCCGTGGTAGAGTACCCAACCGTTTCAGATCACGCGCCACATGGCTATAGAATACGGCGGAAAAAATGACAAGGCGTGGCACACAACTATGCCACAGTGAGTTCTTTGCATCGTTTGTTACCAACGACACAAGCAATACCCCAGTGCCCAACCCCCGTCTCTCCTGAAGGAGCCATTGTCGTACCTCACACTCTTATTTACATCCTGGACTCCGAAAGAGAAAGAGGGTCTGGCGCGTACACAATGGTTCCAGGACCGAGGCAGTGGTTACCTTGCAGAACACACCACCCAGCCCCAGACTCTGGGTTATTCCTTGGCAGACAGCCCCGTGGGGTTACTCGCTTGGATCTACGAAAAACTTCGCAACTGGGCGGACAACTATCCCTGGGAAGACGATGAAAGTGAGCTGTTCAGTATATCTCATGCTCACCCATACTGACCTGTCGCAGTTCTGACTTGGGTCTCCATCTATTGGTTCTCGCGTGCTGGGCCGGCTGCCTCCCTGAGGATTTACTTTGAGTTCCTAAAGGGTGAATCGACTTTATCGATAGCACCGGAGTATCCGAAAATCCCCATGGGCGTCTCGTTCTTTCCCAAGGAAATCATGATTTTCCCAAAGGCGTAAGTTCTTTGGCCAACGCTTCGATCCAGTCGGTCACCTGATTTCTTGCAGTTGGATTCGGCGAGGAAATCGAATGGTCGCTGAATTCGAGCATGACAGCGGAGGACACTTTGCAGCGCACGAAACACCAAACGAACTGGCCCACGATCTGCGCAGGATGTTCGGAAAGGGAGGCGGCGCCTATGGCGTTGTCCCCGGGAAGGATGGATATCCCTGAATGATACCAAACCTTGGATTATGCAAATATTATCGAGAATGTCTGTTATGTTGTGTTGTATGTATGACGGTTTGATCTATTTAATGTGTCTACATATGAATCAGCCCCTGGCAGGGCCGTCATTGATTGGTTCAAAAAACTGTCAGACTGCCGTGAGATGATTCTGGGGGCGGCGTCATTTAATATTCAACGTTGCCGCGTTGGCTGGGCAACGGGCAGGCTGCTGCGCTCAGTCACTCGCCAGTCTCGACTCTGCCAGATGTTCCTCTTCGACCTTACACAGGACCCAGAGACATGCGTGTCGGGCGTCTATTCTTACGCCTGTTTCAGAGACGCGGAGCGTCTCGGGTATTATCATAACACCCCATGCACAAGCGCCCGACGGATCAGGAGACTACAGACGCTAATCCTGATTGGGAAGGTTTGGTGCTGCGCTTTCTCACTGGCATAACACCGAGGACAGCTCACAGGGCCTCTTGTCCCAATCCACATCACGATGACCGAGACACCGTTCACCATCGCCGTTCCAGACGACAAACTCGACCTCCTCCGCCGAAAACTCGAGCTCGCCACCCTCCCCGACGAACTCGACGACGCAGACTGGACATACGGCGTCCCTCTCTCCGACATCAAGCGACTCACGGCACGATGGAAGGACGGGTACGACTGGCGTACGCATGAGAAGGCGCTCAACGACGCGCTCCCCATGTTCACGCGAGACGTGGACGTGGACGGGTTTGGGACGCTCAACGTGCATTACGTGCACGTAAAGAGTACCGTGACGAACGCGATCCCGTTGCTCTTTTGTCATGGGTGTACGTCGTCTTGGGCTGCGTTTCGTGCATGCGTGTTTTTCGGCGGTTGTTGATCGCGATCGTTGGCTAGGGCCTGGAAGCTTTTACGAGGTTCGAAAGTTGCTCCCGCTCTTGACCGATTCGTCCCCGGACCATCCCAACTTCCACGTTGTGGCGTTGAGTCTACCTGGGTATGGGTTTTCGGAAGCTCCCCGGAAGCAGGGCTTCGCGGGAAAACAGTACGCAGAGGTACACATATTCTGACAGACCAGGAGGCATTTCGATCTCTCATATCTCCTCGTAGGTTGCGCACAAGTTGATGTTGGCATTGGGATATGACGAGTATGGTGGGGTCGCACTGTCAAAGGTCCTGCACGTAGACTGATCACGATCTCGTAGTCACACAGGGCGGTGATTGGGGATTGTTGGTATGCTTTCCAGATGGGATACGCAATGAGTGACTCATCTCTCGGTGTAGGTCACGTGGATGATGGGCTTGCAATACGGCGGAAAACACCACAAGGCCTGGCACACGAACTTTGCGAAGCAAGTCCTGGATGTTTGCCACCGTCAGTACGCGACACTGATGGGTTCTTTTCAGCGGTCTACCCCCTTCTCCCCTAAAAGAGCCACTGTCGTTCATCGCCTACCTGTTTACACCCTGGACAGCGAAAGAAAAGGAAGGACTAGCACGCACACGATCGCTCTAGAGTCGCGGTAAGGGTTACTTTATAGAACAAAGCACCCAACCCCAGACGCTCGGTTATTCGCTCGCGGACAGCCCCGTCGGTTTACTCGCCTGGATCTACGAGAAATTGCACAACTGGACGGACGATTATCCCTGGGAAGACGATGAAGGTATGCATGCAACCGACCCTCCGTCCGTCCGTCCCCGTGCTGATCGAACGCGACTAGTCCTGACGTGGGTTTCCATCTATTGGTTCTCGCGTGCCGGTCCCACCGCGTCGTTGAGGATCTATTTCGAGGTCATGGGGGGTACGTCGAACCCGACGTTTCCGCGGCCCCCATCACCCACTATCCCGATGGGTGCCTCGTTCTTCCCCAAAGAAGTGTCCGTCGTTCCAAGGGCGTCAGTTTCTTGCCTTCTTCTTCTCTCAAGGTATGCTGATTTACCGGGGTAGTTGGGTCCGACGACGCTTCCGGATGCAAGCAGAATTCGATCACGATAGTGGAGGTCACTTTCCAGCCTATGAGAAGCCAAGAGAACTTGCAGATGATCTACGCAGGATGTTTGAAAAGGGAGGATGTGCCTATGGTGTCGTTGCTGGAAAAGATGGATATGCTTGAACGGCGTCGCAATGACTAGTGTGTGGATCTGGGTGGGATGGCAGGCGGTGAGCTACGACCCTTGTGTGTGCGCCCCCTGCCATGTGTACTTTGAACGCACTAGCACCTGCGGTCATGTATAATATTGACATGCCACTGTAAACTGGAAAGGGGACGAGTTATGGCGGAAATGACCGCATACCACCCCGGGAAATCGATGGGTACAGAAGAGAGTTGGACGAGATACGAGTACATTCCGGGGTACAAAAAAGCCCTCTTGTCACTTTCCCTGACGGATCTGACCTCCACTCTCCTCGTAAAACGTTCAGCGAGTGGGATTCAAAAGTACGCGTTGGTGTCCACGTACCAAACAAAAAAAAACGTCAGATCAATGGTTCATGAATCATGGGTCCGAGACGAGACTGGCAGTCGCAGTTCGTGTCATTCAAAAGTAACCGTCATCGTTTTTCAGCGATGCATTGCTTCGAGAAAGCACGTCCATGGTGCATGTTGGCAACATGCCATGGATCGACGACCCAGTCGTCTTTAGCGTGACGGCGCCTCCTGGGTTCTGGACTTTTTGCCAGGGGGACGGGATCCGTATCGTCGCGCCAACGTCTGGAGTTACCCCGTGGAATTAGGCATTGCAACTGTTTCCCGACGCTATTTCAAACGTCGATCGTCCCTAAGTTTTTATGTCGCAAATGAACGAGTGGACGTGTCGAGTTTTCCAACGATTGCCTGGTCCGTACAGTCTTGGGAGGATGTCAGGAGTGAGACACCGATAACGGCACGAGAAGTCATACTTGGCCCGGTATGAAGAGTTCCCTGGTTGGGTGATTGGTCGTTGACGCCCCTTGACGATGTCGTATGCCTTGATCCATTGAACGTACAAAGTTCGTTTGCTCAAAGGATCAAGGAACACACCACGACGTCTATTTCACCCTGCAGAAGTGGCCGTCGGAGACAGCGACGACGGACGTCCATTCAACCCTAACCTGGTTAGAACAATTAGAGCCTCCTTCCTGGGTACAAAGTCAACATACGACACAGAGCTCAGAGATCACGGACATGCCCTATATAAACGACAAGGGGAAAAGAAAAAAAGAATGTCAGTGATTGGTATATTTGAATGTGTCCAAACGAACCCTGATAAAAGGGTTGAACCCTCGAACTTGGAGCAGACGGCTTACAGACGGCGCGATAGGTCCCGCAGCCCTCGGCCCTCGGGCATATGTATGACTAACATCAAAGCTGGAATGGCTTTAGCCCCAAAAACCTGAAACTGGCAGGCTTACATCGCGACGAGTTCGCTGTATGAATTTGTAGACTGGAGCCTGAAAAGGTTCCGTCCCGCACCGTCGGGATCGAGGTAGGCGCTATCGTCCGCCCTCAGACCTATAGTGTTCCCAGATTAGGCCTGTTGACCAGGCTGTTCCCGAATTGATATAGTTCCTAAAAGACTATCAGACGAACTTTTCTGGACGGCAGATATGCCACGTACACTCGGTCATGTGTGCCAGGCCAGCCATAGGAACGCAGCAAGGAATGACTTCCCGGAGAGATGGAGACGACTGAATAAGTTCGGGCTGACGCCCGGGCAGAGCTACTAGGCAAGTGCGACAAAAGACAGGGCGCAACGAGTTCGTCATCCTCGGGGAAAACGACAAGACTGCTTGCTCGAGCAAGAGTAACCAAGCATTCCTCTCATGGTTTGTGATCGACGCCAATCAGTATGCCTCAGATAATGGACAAGGAGACACCACTTCTGGGTGAACAATCCCAAAAATTCTCAGCGGGGCAGTAGTGTACCCATGAGGTATCTCACCATACTGGTGCCTGGCCATCAACTCCCCCTGTTATGCCAACCGTTAGCATGGCCAATGATGGACGGAATGATAGATCAGGAAGGCGTGCGCGTGGCGAGGAACATGACACTGCCATAGTCATGAGAATATGACTTTAATGCCCAAAGCCTGCAGCGCCCTGCAGAGTCGAGCATTCAGGTGGCCACTGAACTTCCATACGGATGAGAAGCGAGAAGAATGAGCACTGCAACGAATTTGGAGATTATGAGTCGAGCGGGGCCGAGGTAAAACAGCTTCTGGGGAAGGCCACAAGGCATTGCGGTAAGATGGGGACACAAAACACTGGCCCCCCAAAAAAAAAACCCCGCGTAGAAAGGTCGAGAAGAGAAATCCATTGCCCACGCTCTCGTTCGGCAATCAGATCATAATCACAGTCATGACCTGGAAGCGCAACCAGGGAGAAGGGGGGGAAAGTTCGTTGTTAACGATCATGCAAAACGGTGACGCGGTCACCGGTCAACCATTTCATGAGCCTGCTGTCCAGGAAGACGGCATCTAATACTTTCTTTTCCATCCAGTCTCCATCTCCAATCTAAGGGTGTTTTCTTTTGGGATGGCCTTTGACAGAAGCAGGGCAGGCAACAGTATCGTCCACGAGATGTACGGGTGCTCAGTCTTGAGCATGCGAGAGCTGTGGCGCGCGGTCTTCAAGGGAACAAAGGTAGACGTACGACGTCGAGGTCGACAGCGGGTCTGGTGAACGTCCGGCGATAGCGCGAGCCGTTGCATATCAGAGCGGTTCGGAAGTCCGCGGGGACTTTGAATAAGCGTCTCCGATCAAAAAATACTGTTGCCGCACGACCGGAAACATACGGCGAGACCATGCCGATGCGTTCCCGTGATTAAAACTCCGAACGTCTCTAATTTTGGCCGTTTTGCAACAGGCTTGTAGTGTTCATGCGTTTCAGGCAAGAAGAGCGCAAGCAGAATGAAGAGAGAGCAAGGGGGATGTGAGGCTATCAAGGGAAGCTGTGTCATCGTGACACCTTTGATGTGATCGGCTCAAGTGATAGGCTCGCCACTCTGGCACTCCGAGACCACGTCCCTTGTCGACGAAAATGATGTAGGTATTGCCAGCTCTGTCACCCTGGAAGGCCCCTCGTCCAAATTTGTCGGAAATCCTATGCAAAAATACAAGATGTCCCACTCTACGACAGGGTTCTCGGAGACCTGAGGCCACGGGTAACTCAACCCCCCCCCCCCTTTTTTTTTTGTTTTTGTTTTCTCAGCGCGCGCGAGCCGAGTCGCCCCCTTGATCATGATCAATCACTAATCATTAATCAGTCTGAACCTGTCATGCATATGTCATGTCTCTTCGGTGTGGTATCCACGTGACAATTGTCATTCAAGTTGGTGTCATGACACGAGTCTCATGAAGTATGTAACTTACTGTCCTAACACATTAGGTCCAGACCACCCGTATGACACCCCAGGCAACGACCAAGACCATGGAAAAAGAGGGCGAAACGTTTGTCAATTACCCTCACCTGTTCTCGGCAGCGGACTTCCTCTCGGGCGGGGTATATTTCATCTTCGAACCCGCTGAGAGCGTTTCCGAACCGTCGTCTTCTCAGGCGAACGACACTGTATACGCATCTTCAACCCAGGGCGGCAGAGACGGACGGAGAGACCCAAGCAGCAACCACAAAGGGTGTTATTCTGGATTTTTTGAACAACCCGAACAACCTGTGCAACATGCGCAGCGGTATGTGTCCGAGTTTACAGCGCAAAAGCGTCTTGGTTCTTCGAGTGCTTCTGCGTTGGGGTGTGTTGGTGGTCTGAATGGGCGCATGTGTGCGTGTATGCGCTCTAGTTATGCCACACGGCCATTTTTGCATGTGACGCATTGTAGTCGCCGTCGTCCGACGACCGAGGCGATGCGCGCCTGTCACGTGGTGGTAAACTTACAGCGACCAGGGACGCATAGGTCTCAAGGATCGTATCCCACAGTTGAAATGCGTGCCTGACTGGTCGACGGCTCGAGGAGTTGCATCGATACGGGCTTGCGCTTTTCCGGACCGGTTGAATTAAGTAAGGGGTGACATGGTACGTGGCGGTTTATAGTGGAGGATAGGAAACTCCATCGTTTCACCCCGTCTCCTGCATTGACTGTATATCCTTAGTTGGCCCCACAGGGCGTTCTCGCGAGATCCAGTGGTGTTACCAGATCTAGAGACGTTCGATTCTCAGCATTGGCCCACAGAAGAGGACGGGCATGCAAATGCATTTCTACACGTACGACTTCTGCCAAAGGTACCTTGTGTTTCCTGTTTGATCTCGTTTCACGTCGATGACTCGGACGCGAGCAGAGTATGTTCCGGCCAAGACATCACAAATCAATTCGGGCGCTTTATATCAGCCTCGTCGTGTTGCTCCGGTCGTTCTGCCTTTTGCAACGACCTGGGGCGCCGATCGATCTTGGTGCAAGTGGGATGTGATCATGTTTCATCCCAAGCCATTTGAAGTGGCGTTGGCGGTTGAGAGTGCTGATGGCGTGCGCCGTGGGATGGACTCGAGGACATATGAGGTGATGGGCGAGGTCACAGGTGATGTGTGTATGTCAACGTCAGGTTGGTCTGCGTCGTGTTGTCGGGTCCGTTTTTTTATTCACTGTGGTCCTGGATCGTCGTCGAATGAGTTGTCATGCCTCCAACATCTGCGACTGGTGTTGTAATAACCAACCTGCGAGGGGCACCTGAACCCGCACCGCACCATTGCAACTGCGCTGAATTTTCAGATTCACGTGGGGCCAGCGCCAAACGTCACATGGGTCAATTCGGCCAACTTCAAGAACTCGGTCGTCTCCTTGAAAACGATTACGTTTTGACATTCTGTCATGCGGCTGGTATCCCACGCAGCACCCCTGAAACGACTCGTACCTGTTCATCCGTCGACGAGCAACCGGACCTATGAAGATAAGGCACCGGGCGGAATTTACTTGCGAATATGGGTCGGGTTGTTCACAACTTTAAGCTTATCCGATTGTCGTGGCGAGGTGGCATGTGGTGTGCATATATATGAACTGGTTATGATCCCCGTCACGGTTTTCGACGCCGTTCCCTGTTCCCATCAGTTGAATCGCGGTGGAGGCATGTCAACTTGCCAGCGTGGCCAACGATGTGGACGGGAGCATGGAGCATTGTTCTTTTCTGCCATCATGTGCACCGGCTTTTACAGTGTCACTTGCATGCAAACGTAAGTGCCTTTCTTTCGAAGTTGCTGGCAGTGATGAAACGATTCTTCTTGTCATTTGGTCAGAGCCTTTTATTATGTCAAGTATGGCCCCTGCTTCTTGATTTTTTCGTCAGCGTCTAATTATTCGTTCTAGTTACCGGAACCGCGATTCGCTGCCCATGAAGAGTTTTGTAAGTCAGCTTCAAGTCATAAATATAACCAGCGTTCACAGTGTAGCGTTCTTCTCAGGTAGCCGCTCTATGGTATGGCTCTTCTTCTTTCGGTTTGAAATGCCTCTGACGCTTGGGATAGGGTACTCGACTCGGTGCATGAGGGTTTCGCTACCGCTGGTGGTTGGTATCTTGACACGCACAGCACTCACACCTCTTGTTCTCACCTATCCTATGTCCCACACAGCATACAAATACATTATGGCTGACCCGACGAGCGAATGGTCACCATTGAACGGGATACCGTGAGTCCTTTCTTCCAGAACCCCACTTTTCACCCCCCGATATTCTCCCCAGTGAACTCACTGTAAGTTCCACACTTGGCGTCTTTGGAGGTCTACCCACACGCAGCAGATACAGATGCTGTTTACGGTACTCGTCTATTTTCCATGTTCAGGATGATAGGACTTATGTCATCCAGGCCCTGGTTGCGGTACCCGCACAAGGCTTTTTCGTCTATCGAATCTACGTTTGTGCGCATGGACCCCCGAGTTCCCTCACCACTTGCTCACAGTCGTTCAGTTAGCGGGAAGAACATTGTGGCGCCACTCATATGGGTAAGGAGTTGATATACATAGCAAAATCCAATCTCACCTAAGCCCTGTTGTGTAGGTTCCGTTAGCGCTCTACCAGCTTGGTGAGACTTCACATATCCTCGGGGAACTGAAGTCTAACAGGATTCGTTCTAAATATCAGTGTGTACCTGCAGTAAGCTGTCATTAATCACATCCGTATCAGTGAACGCTAATCATTGCATTCGCAGTTTACGTATGGAGAGTGCTCTATAATGTGGATCAGTTCGTCCCTTTTGTACAAACTGCATTTTGCTCTTATTAATGTACTATTCGCCCTCAGCTACCAACTTGCTGGACTCAGCGTATTCCGCGAGAAAAGCTTTATAGTAGGGATATATTTCATGTTCCAACCCAACGGCCTGAGCATCGGACGGACAGGATATAACCACTTCGGCGCTCTCTGTCGCTGCCGTGGTAGATTTACTGATCGCTATTCTCTCAATATTTTTACTTTTCCGCAAGGGGATTGCCACTGGACTTTCAAGGTAAGTATGCAACGTCTATGTGATATGTCGCCATGAAACACATATGAATGTTTGGTCCACAAGTGACGCACACATTGTTCAACGCCTCACCGTGTTTGCGATAAATACGGGCATCTGGACAGCCGTGTTTGCCCTCATGACTGCCATCCTGGTGTGTGTCGTTCATCACTGGCACCTTTTCCGGCTTCCCCCCCTTCAAACCTGACGCATACTCGTAGCTGCGCTTATCCCCGCTCACTTTCCTCTCTTCGGTGTTTGGTGTTCCACTATGCTCGGTTTACTGTAACACGCTCCTCGCCAACTTGAATGTCAGAGCGTACATTCGGAATGCGACGCACATGAATGTCGAATCGGGTGTGTGCGACGGCTCCAAGATCGACCTGCAGAGCCGGGAGGCGAAGTCAGTCCGTTCATCAGGTGAGTTTTCACTATCCGAGTTGGTTTGGCCGTCGTGGACTTGGATGATAGTTTATCCCGTAGAACATTCGGACCACCACGGAAGTGTGATGTTCCCGGAAACTGTGACGGAATCAGAGAACATTGAGCTTCATGGATTTTGAAAATGGAGAATTTTGGACGTTGGCCCAGCAGTTTGCTTGATGCAGTTGCCACTCGCTCGTTTATTTTATTCCATACCTCATTAGAATACCTCATTCGTGCCTAAGTATATTTTATCTGGATATTGTACTTTAGTACATAGAGGCTGTTCGTGTGTGTACACGGCTATGATATACACTCGAGGACTACTACAATCAGTGGATTCGGTTTGCTTTTTTACCAACACCGTACGTGTGCGACTCTGAGTTCACATGGACTGCGCCTGCCGTGTCATTCAAGTTCGAGTTTGGCAGTTTTCGTCGTTCCTGGTTCTGGCTCCGGTTATCGCCCTCATTTGTCCGTAGTGAGCTATAACATGTTTTGTTAGGACGTGCGACTCAACAATTAGTGATTGAAAGTGGCATGCGTGGTGTTTGAGGTAGACGAATACAGTCGATGGGGGCGACTCTGAGGTTTTCACTTGGCATGTCGGACGAAGTAAAGAACGTTTGGACCACTCTGCTTCGTCCAGTGCTGATGTGCCGGGGCTTGAGTTACTCCGGTGACTCGGATGAGGGACTCGGACAGTTGGTGGGACTCGGAAAGACCCGAAGTGGGTCACCGGGACGGTTAGCAGATTTGATGCAGTCGGACCGGACCGTCGTACTTGGCACCTGCAACGTATCTAGCCTGAGATGCTTCAAACCAGTGGACTGCCCCTGACACGAAACCGGCGTGCTGCGGGCACAAAATGGTTGCTTGGCCACCACGTTATACTCACCGCGCTAGGCCAGGCTGCAGTTTCGAGCCACCCTCGAGATGGACTTGGTCAAAGCCGATGACAAATACTATTATCGTGTACTCAGCAGCTTATGTACCTTATCGCAACTTAGCCACCATGGAGGCGAACGGAACGACAAAACTTCTCACGAAGAGAGACGAGCTCCGAGTCGTTGCACCCATACATAATCTGGTTCCACCCATCGTCGACGTACTAGTAAGTTACTCCGGAAGTCTTCATTAGTATCCCCAGTCACACCCCAAAACCCAGGGCCGTGCCACTCCTGCGTGAAACTCAAGCGACACCCGAACAATGGCAGAGTCTCCGTTCAGGATCGCCATCCCTGACGAAAAACTCGATCTGCTCCGCAGGAAGCTCGGATTCGTCACCTTCCCGGACGAGCTCGAGGATGTTGACTGGAAATACGGCGCGTTCCTCTTGCTGATATCAAACGACTCACGGAACGATGGAAGAACGGGTACGACTGGCGCAAGTACGAGAAGGAACTCAACGACGAGCTAGCCATGTTCACGAGAGACATTGGCGTCGACGGCTTCGGGACACTGAATATCCACTACGTGCACAAAAAGAGCACCGTGACGAACGCTATTCCCTTGCTTTGTTGCCACGGATGTTGGTGTCTTTCTTGTGTCATATTTCGCAGTGAGCCAACGTGAAACCGCCGTGATAGGGTCAGGGAGCTTTTACGAGGTCCGGAAGATACTTCCATTGTTGACTGCGTCGTCCCAAGAGCACCCTAGCTTCCATGTGGTGGCACTAAGCCTCCCTGGCTATGGGTTCTCTGGAGCTCCTCGCAAACAAGGTTTCTCGAAGACTCAGTTTGCAGAGGTGTGTAATGATATATAACATAAGATGAGATACTCAATAGTTCGTTCCAATCCCCCGCCAGAGGTGACGCTCAATTGGTCATTTCAGTGGCCTTCCTCCGTCTCCTCTCCGGGAACCATTGTCGTTTATTTCTTTCCTACTTACGCCGTGGACTGCAAAAGAGAAAGAAGGCCTAGCGCACACACAGTGGTTCCGAAACAAAGGCGGTGGTTATTTCGCGGCACAATGCACCCAACCTCAGACGATCGGCTACTCGTTGGCTGATAGCCCCGTTGGTCTGCTCGCGTGGATCTACGAAAAGCTGCACAACTGGACAGACAATTATTCATGGGAAGATGATGAAGGTGAACGAGTTGTTCCAGATCATGTAGATGTTAGTAACCCCTCGCCGGAACTATCGAGGTTTTCAAATTCCTCTTTAACCACTTCATGTCCTCCTTATCCACCTCACACGGTTCCTCCACGTACAACGAACTGAGGGGCACTCCCGCGTCCATTCTCTCCTGAACTAATTCACAGAGCCGCTCCCCAAATGTCCCAGAAACGTACAGTTTCACAAGTCGAGGGAGCCAGGTGTCGCCAAGTCCGGCCAACCTACAGGGTGTGCATAGAATGTCCAGGAAAACTGGATGAATGTGTGATGAAATGTGGAGCGATGTAAGGTTCTGGAGTCCGCCGTAGAGCGTGCGAATGGATTCAGGGAGGCAAGAAAGTCCAACTATTTCGAGACTTTCAAGTTTACTCAGTAAGCTGCGCGGCCGTTCTTCAGCAGAAGGTAAAGATAAGGAAGTAGCTGGTCCGGCGAGTTCGTGAATGAGCTCGGCGTAATCGATGTCGTGATCGAAGTCTAGAGTCAGATTTTTGAGTGCGGGGAAATGAAGCTTGCGGAACAGTCCGATGGCACGTGCCTGCGAATGGAACGCGAGGATGAAAGTTGTTACTCGAGGAAGTTGGACAGGAGCATTGAGGTCCGTGAGGCCAGGGGTCAATTCAATGAGCCACTCTGGGGGGTCTCCAGAGGGTCCCGACAGGCGTAGACTGAGTTTCTCGAGGGCAGAGGCACCACGCAGGATGGAGGAAAATTGAGCCCAGGTTGGACGGACGTCCTCTGAATGAAATGCGAACACGAGATCTGTAAGATTGGATGCAGAAGCAATCCATGGTTGATTCCAGTCGACATGCACTCCCCAAAGGACCAGCCTAGTGAGCGAAGGGGCTGAACCACCAAAAAGGGTGAGATGCTTCGACATGCTGGGATTCCCAAAGCTGTCAGAATCTTCTATCTCTTCGTGGTCATACAATTCAAGCGTCGCGAGTTGAGGAGCGGCGGGAGTGGAGGGATCAGAGGCCGCGCTGAGAAATACATACATGTGTTGGTACTCCGAGACCGAGAGCTCCATGGTACGCCAGCGATGGATGTGGGGAATGAGCAGAGAAAGTAGGAATTGAAGGTCAGCGCCGGAAGGTGGCTCAACATCACAATCCTGTTCACGAGGTTCACAGTCGATGCAGATATCTATGGGAAGGCATTTACTCCGCTCCAATAGCGTCGATGCGAGCTCGTACGGTGAACGTCCTTCCGGAGGGACTATAATGGTCGTCCACAGAGACGGAGTCGAGAATGCTACATTGCGCCAGTGGCGGCAGACATAGGAAACAAGGATCTGGAACGGAGCGAAAACAGAATCAGAAAATCCGATGGGATTGGAATCTGCCTCGTCATCAGTCTCCGGTTCATCTTCATCTTCATGGTCTTCAAGCTCTTCATTCATTTCAACGTCACTATCGTGGGTATCCTGTCCATCGGTGCCCCAAGTCCTTTGCGTCAAGATGGTAGCGGAGGCTATTCCAATAACCACATACCATATCGTCTTCGTCCTCGTTATCATCCTCGGAACCGACCTCAAATATGCGCGAAAGGAGTTCGGGAGGAAGGTTGTTGATGAAGCAGACGTCACCTTTCGGAGGGGCGGAAGAGTTTTTTGGGAGGAGTGCATGAACGTCTTCTTCAGCTTTCTGTGTTTGCGTGATCCCCATCATGCATCATTCTCCAAGTTGTTGGAAACGCGGCGAATAACAAATAACAAGATGCTGGCATACAACTGATTATGTAAGCACTCGGACCAATCCGAGATCCTCGTCTGGTTCGTCTCGTCTGGACTCGAGTTCGCTCTGACTCGGAATGTGAGGGTGGTGCAGACACCGCACCGACGACTCTACATGAAGTATTGCGCCCTCTGCTGTCTGGCGCTCTCAAGGTCGACGCCAGCCCTCCACTAAGCTCGGCGGTGCAATGGAGCCATTGGTCAGTACCACCTCTTTTCGAACGGACGATCTGGACAGCTCATAGCCGGGACTGGTGCCTTTGAAATGCTCTTCAGTGCTCGCTCACTGGCACCATGATCCTACAGGCCGGCTCCATCGACATCTACATGATGTCGTACAACCCTTTCGAGGGCTTTCCCAGGTTATTACTTAAGTCGCAAGAAAATGGCTTGTGCGCTGCCTGTGGTCACATTCGGCCTTGCGTTTCATACACTCACGCCAGTGCTCGATGGTAATACGGATGCGTTCGTTGTACCGGATCGTGTTGCACCTGCATAGCTTCCAAGAATTTCCAGACGTGCCTCACCGTGTTCATGAGCCTAATTCGGCGCATGTAACACAAGGTGAACATCTCTCGAGGGGAGGACGCGTAACGCCCCATCAAATTTCTGATACATCTCTGCCCAGATGAGGATCCCGAGCTGCACGCCATCTTGGATCGCATCAAACAAAATTGGCATGCCGATGAACGCGCGAGGGCGTCGTCTGTCGGTGTTGATTTAGCTTCATGGAGCTCCGCTGGCCGGTGGACAGTGGCCTCCCACTATCCCACTCGTTGTAGCGCCGTGGCCGTTCCGGTGACGGGAATATAGGCGCTCATGCGGGTGCTGGGGTGGAGTAAGTGGAATTATTACCGTTTGCGCTGTCGAGGATGATGACCAGCAAAGATGGGGTAGGAGATCGGGAGGGTATACGACGTGGCTTGGGTGTGGGCATCGTGATGGGTCGAGAGTCGGGATTAAGGTGTATCATTGTTTCTCGCCCTGTAGCTGTCAAAGCTTACTGGTGTATCTTTCTAACAGTAAGAATCGTCATGTTGTACATTGCTGCGAATGCGATTTTTCCTGGTAGTACGCTCAGGCGTTCAATACGATGCCTTCATACGGGCTGCTGGTTGTTCGTGTACCCCCCTCGAAACCTGGAAAGGGTCGAGCAGAGACTGCGCAGACCACCAGCACGATTATGAGCACCCTCTGCCCTTGGCATATCAAGTACGATTTGCATTCGCCCCTCTTCCGTGTCGCAGTGCTATCTCCGCCGCCACGTCCAATCACTGCCAAGATGGGGCAGAAACATGAGCCGGGTCACTCAGTGGGAGCGATCATAATCACTGATACATTTCTTTGTCCAGTCTTTTGTTTCATCATGTTGAATTCAATCATCGCCTTTGAACGACAACCTGCTTCCCTGACTGATGGTCTGCTGTGACCAAGACTAGTAGGCAGGACTTGAGTTTGGGCCGTTGGCCCAGGGTAGGTGAAAGTAAGTAAGGCAAATAAAAAATTTAAACCAGGGTCCACAGGAGACTTCAAATTGAGAGAAGTGGAGGGTGTGTTTGCAAGCTGACCATTGGCATTGTCCTCGTTCCTCAGCCAATGCCAGGTCAGCTTGCAAACACACCCTCCACTTCTCTCAATTTTCAGCCTCCTACTTCCTTTCATTTCCTTTAATTTAATATTCTGTAAATAATTGTGGCATAACAGACCAATGTGAGAGACTAAACTGACACTTGTGATGTGACAAACTAATATGAGAAACTAAACAAACAATTGTGGCATAACACACTAATGGTGAGAGACTAAACAGACAGCTGTGATGTGGCTGACTGTGACTGACTAATCCAATGGTGACCAACTATAACTATTAAAAGATACATTCAACCCACCCAACCCACCTGAAACACCCATCACAACTTTGTTACTTTCCCCACCATGATGGCAATGATCAGCTTGCAAACACATCCTCCACTTCTCTCAATTCAAAACCTCCTGCTTCCTTTCATTTTCTTTAATTCAATATTCTATAAATAATTGTGGCATAATAGACTAAATTGACACTTGTCGCATCACAAACTAATAGTGACAACTTCAAACTAATGTCACAAACTAAACAAACAATTGTGCCATGACACTAATGGTGAGAGACTAAACAGACAGCTGTGCCATGGCTGACTAATGGTGTCACTGACTATGACTATTAAATCCTGAGAGACTAATGTAAGAGACTAAACTGACATTTGTGGCTGAAAATGCTAAATGTGGACTATTGTGGCTGAAAGTACTAAATGTAGAACTATTGTGGCTAAATGTGGGTTGTGGCTGAACATGCTAAATGTAGATTGTTGTGGCTGAAAATGCTAAATGTGGATTATTTTGGCTGAAAATGCCAAATCACTGGTGTGGCTAAAAGTGCTAAATTGGCTGAAAATGCTAAATGCAGACTATTGTGGCTAAATGTATGTAAATTGTGGCTGAACATGCCAAATGTGGACTGTTGTGGCTCAAAATGCTAAATGTTGGACTATGTTTGAAAGTGCTAAATGTGGATTATTGTAGCTAATTGTGAATTGTGGCTGAACATGCTAAATGTGGACTGTTGTGGCTCAAAATGCTACAATGTCAGACTGTGGCTGAAAGTGCTAAGTGCAGACTATTGTGGCTAAATATGTATTGTGGCTGAACATGCTAAATGCGGAATATTGTGGCTGAAAATGCCAAATCACTGGTGTGGCTGAAAGTCCTAAATGTGGACTGTTGTGGCTGGGAGTGCTAAATACAGACTATTGTGGCTGATTGTTTCAAATGCGGACTATGGCTGTGCTTTGTTTGAAATGGGAGGTGGCTGTGCTGACAAAGTGTGCTGTGCTGTATTAACAGACAAAGGATTTAGTGGCAGCCGAGCCACATATTGATTATATAATCATGTGTGCATACAGTGTGGCAACTGCATGAGAGTGAACTCCCAAAAAGGAATACAGCTGTGTGCCAACGGACAATGGTTTTCATGGTAGCTGAGCCACAAGGTTTTCGAGGATAAAAAAGGAAATATACGTGGCAAAATATGTGGTACCTGATGGACCCGACATCCCGCCTACACCCGACACACTCGACCATCTACAACATTGTCAAAACACCCAACATACGCATTGGCCTTGGCTCGTTCATCCCCCTTTCCCACCTGTCCTCCACTCATTCAGCCCACTTTCCCACCCATTGTCCGTTAACCTTTTAGATTCAACCTCCGTCTACACGAGGCTGGCTAGGTTGCCATGGTCACACTTATTGGTCGATGCTTCTCTTGAAATAATTCAAGTCAGAGAACAAAATGAGAGCTGCGACAGCATTTGTGCTCATGTGGCACTTCCTCCGTTCGCCCATCCCATTTCTCCTCCCTGTTTGCTTTTCACCAAGCTACCAGTAACCATGAGCCAGGAGCACCTACATTTTTGTATACCAGACATCAAGTTTTGAGTTTTCATCGTTGGTCGGGCAAATGCTAGGAAAACGTCCATTTTACAGAGAGTCTGTGAAACAAGGGAGAGTCCGAAGATATATAGGGTTAGCGGTGGTACTCGTGAAGAGGTTGGTCTGAGTTACTTACTTCCGATTGTTTCTGATCTTATTATTTGATTAGATCCATCTCGATCCCACTGCTGAGGTCAGTCAACAGTCTTGTGAGTGTGAAAGCAGTTTGTGACCAACCCTCTACAAGTGCGGCAACCACCACATCGAGGACGAGCTTGTGTTCGCCAATCACAATGGATATGTTTTCCATGATTCATGTGGATTCGAGGCTGGACATGAAGACGAGTTACACATTGTGCAGGACTTTGTGCGAGAGAAGGCAACTGCACGCCAATTATGGGATAGATTGCATGCGATCTGGTTTGTCAAGTCAATCACTCAGAATGTGCCAGTTGAAATATAGTTTCCAGGTACTGCATTCCAATGGAGAATGATCAACCTAGCTTTGACATGAAATTCTTTGGTGCCATCTGTCCAGATAAGAATGGTATGTGCCGCATTACAAGTAATATGGATTAGATTTGACATGGCATGGAAAGTGCCTGTGATTGCAGTGTTCACCAAGTTTGACCAATTTAAACGTGATATCAGGATAAAGCTGGAAGACAGACCTGGAGGAAATCCTAGTGTATCCTGGAAGGAGGTGAATGATAGGGCAGAAGAGGTTTTTCAGGACCAATACTGGAATGTGATAAAGGGAGATTTACCAAGATATGTTAGGTTGTAAAGTAAGTTTCATTGATATATTTGGTTATCTGTTACTGTATTATATATTCAGACATGCACAAGGTTGGTGAACCTTGTAACACCCTGATTGCAGAAACAGAAAATGCCTTGAGTGATGAGGTGGTAACACTAATGCTACTTGCTATCCAAAGAGGAAATCTTGAGAGGAGTGTGAAGAATTCATTGAGAAGGTGAGCCTAACCTGAATCCTATGTAGATGAATGCCTCACCAGGTACAGGGCAAGACTTGATGGTAACCAAATATCAATAGTCAAGTCCTGCATAGATTGCTTTCTACACATATGGGTATGTAAGAGGCTGATTTAAGTGGTAATAATCTATGATTGATGTAATACACTAGTATTTGGTGGGGCTCTGATTGCTTAGTCAAAGATGAAGTCTAATAGTATTTTGTCATGTGTCATGGATATACACATGCAATGGATTTTGGCTTTTAGGCAGTGAGTAAGATGGTATTTCTCTTGGAGTTGCATTATAATAAAGTGACTTCCATCATTTCTTACAATTAGAAGGTGAAGGGATATTATCTGATAGCAGTCATTCCAAGGCCCATGTTTTCTCCACCATTTTTGCTGTTCTAGGATGTGAGTGATATAAGGTGGTAGCTGACATTTTAACACTTGTTGATTATGTGCTATTTGTGACCACCAGGATGTGAGTGATATTACATGATAGTTGCTATTCCAAGATTCATGATTTATGTATGTCCCATTCCTGCTCTCCAGGCAGTGAGTGATATCATGTGATGGATGCTATTCCAAGATTCATGGTTTGTGTCCCATTCCTGCTCTCCAGTTGGTGAATGGTATTATGTGGTGTCTGCTATTTCAAGACTCATGGTTTATGTCCCATTCTTGCTCTCCAGGATGTGAGTGATATCATGTGATGGCTACTATTCCAAGTCTCATGGTTTATGTCCCATTCCTGCTCTCCAGTTTGTGAGTGATATCATGTGGTGGCTACTATTTCAAGACTCATGGTTCATGTTTCATTCCTGCTCTCCAGTTTGTGAGTGATATCATGTGATGGCTGCTATTTCAAGACTCATGGTTTATGTCCCATTCCTACACTTCAGTTGGTGAGTGATATCATGTGATGGCTGCTATTCCAAGACTCATGGTGTATGTTTCATTCCTACACTTCAGGTGGTGAGTGATATCATGTGATGGCTGCTATTCCAGCACTCATGGTTTATGTTCCATTCCTGCTCTCCAGGAGGTGAGTGATATCATGTGATGGCTGCTATTTCAGGACTCATGGTTTATGTCCCATTCCTACTCTTTAGTTGGTGAGTGATATCATGTGATGGTTGCTATTCAAAGACTCATGGTTTATGTCCCATTTCTGCTCTCCAGGATGTGAGTGATATCATGTGATGGCTACTATTCCAAGACTCATGGTTTATGTTTCATTCCTGCTCTCCAGATGGTGAGTGATATCATGTAATGGCTGTTATTCCAAGACTCATGGTTTATGTTCCATTCCTACTCTTTAGTTGGTGAGTGATATCATGTGATGGCTGCTATTCAAAGACTCATGGTTTATGTCCCATTCCCACTCTCCAGGATGTGAGTAATATCATGTGATGGCTACTATTCCAAGACTCATGGTTTATGTTTTATTCCTGCTCTCCAGATGGTGAGTGATATCATGTGATGGCTGTTATTCCAAGACTCATGGTTTATGTTCCATTCCTACTCTTTAGTTGGTGAGTGATATCATGTGATGGCTGCTATTCAAAGACTCATGGTTTATGTTCCATTCCTGCTCTCCAGGATGTGAGCAATATCATATGATAACTGCTATTCCAACTCATGGCTTATGTTCCATCCCTGCTCTCCAGGTGGTGAGTGATATGATAGCTGATATTCCAAGACTCATGGCTTATGTCCAATTCCTGCTCTCTAGTTGGTGAGTAATATCATGTGATGGATGCTATTCCAAGACTCATGGCTTGTGCCCCATTCCTGCTCTCCAGGAGGTGAGTGATATGATAGCTGCTATTTCAAGACTCATGGTTTATGTCCCATTCCTGCTCTTTAGAGTGTGAGTGATATCATGTGATGGTTGCTATTCTACAACTCATAATTTATGTCCCATTCCTGCTCTCCAGCTGGTGGGTAATATCATATGATGGCTGCTTTTCCAAGACTCATAGTTGTTCCATTCCTGCTTTGTAGGGTGTGAGTGATATCATGTGATGGATGCTATTCTGGGACTCATGACTTATGTTCCATTCCTGCTCTCCAGAGTGTGAGTGCTATCATATGATGGCTGCTATTCCAAGACTCATGATTTATGTTCTTCAGAAGGTGAGTGATATCATGGGTGCTATTCCAAGACTCATGGTTTATGTATGTCCCATTCCTGCTCTCCAGACAGTGAGTAATATCATGTGATGGCTACTATTACTTATGGTTTATGTTTCATTCCTGCTTTCCAGAGGGTGAGATATTGTGTGATAGCTGCTATTCCAAGACTCATTGCTTATGTTCCATTCCTGCTCTCCAGAGGGTGAGTGATCTCATATAGTGGCTTGTAAAAGTTTATGGTTCCTACTCTTCAGCATGTAAGTGATATTGTGCAATAATTATATATATTATGATCTGATTATTTTTTGTGCTTACATGTATTTTGTAGAAACACATTACTGACACTCTCAGTTCAATGATTGGCAAGGTATTTCTATTGTTAATTGTTATACTCTTCTTAATACATGTATTAGATTGGTTCAGCCACTTTCAATGATGGTTACACACCACAGTATACTTTGCTTGGTAGGAAAACAATCATTTCCTTACATTTTGGCTTATGTATTTATTCATAGTTTCCATCTTACTTTTGGAATGTACTGCTATTCTATTTGTGACTACTGATGCTACCTTGGACACTGCTTTAGATGAAGCATATTCTGGGTTGAATAGCTTGTCCAATGCTCTTAAGGCAGAGCTTTCTTCCTTTGTATCTAAGGACCATATCACAGATGACTATCTTGCATTCATTTTGAAGCATAGACTTGGTGTGTCTTTCTTTTTCTCTCTTGCCTCATATTTAATTTTTTTTAGCTACATAGTATGCAAGATTGTATTGTGAAAGTGCCCTTGGAACTTCATTTTTGTCTGAAATGTAAATATGTACAAAATCTGATTGCCTACCTCATTTCTGTTCATTCAAAGTGCATGAAGATATTAATTATATGAGATCACATAATCTATCTTATCCATCACCAATTTATCCTCTTTGCTCTGAAATGTATATCACAAATTTTCTGCATTCTCATTCCTTTCTTCCTTGCCATATGATTGTCCATTGGTGCACCTGAATCATGTATGCTGGTGATTGAATGAAAGGGTCAAGTTCTCCATGAAATGTGCTGGATATAGCAATGATGCTTGCCTCAACTTCTTTTTGCATGTCAATCTTTGCATTTGAAATGGCCAATTCCATGATGGGGTGAGAATATCAAGAAATACTGGCATTAAAGTATGTATAAGTACCTAAACCAACTATGATCTGATATCTCTAATAAGATATTGTTAAAGAACATCTACATTAGCAAAAGTGTCTTTTTGACACCAAGTGTACAGCAACACAGGCAGTACAAACATTATACAAAGTGACACAGCTGACACAGTTGATATAGCAAGTACAGAATCTTACAGCTGGTACTACTAGGAAGCTGCCAGTCACATCATGACAACTCAGACTGCTACTAGTAGTAGTATGATTACAATTAGTGTTACCCCACCTCAGCAAGCTCCAGCAGTGCCAGCTTAATTCATTACCATTGGCTCCACTTACTAAATTTGGCTTCCAAACCTGGCTCAAGCCAGATATAGCTGTGGTTCAATGGCTCAAATAATGAGTTAGCTGTGTGTCCATTTTTCAGTATCAATAATCAAGTTATATACTATCACATACACATGTACAATAGTACTACAAAAGGAAATGACAACAGCTATTGAACATTGATATGAAGTTGGTTAGTGTATGTATGCAGTGTTCATGCAAGAAAATCAAAGTCAAACATCACCCAAATCTGCTGCCAAGGTCACATTGATATACAAACCTTTGAAAAGGTTTTTGAGAAGTTGATAATTGGAGTGAGCATCAAATGCCAATGACCAAACATATTCAAGCAGTGTAAAGAGCTTTGAAGGAACAGTATCATGGAGTAAAGACTGACAAACATCAACTTTTGATTGAATAACCTCCACAGTATGCTTACAATTCTGTCATCATCAACAAACCACCAAAAATGTCTTAGACTTTCACAGAATCCACAGAAGTCCATAGAATTACTCCTCTGACCACAGTAGTCCACAGAAGTCCACAGAGCCACCACTCTGGCCACAGAAACTCACAGAGACCCATAGAGATCCAGAATTATCACTTTAGCCACAGTAATTCATAGTAACCACAGAACTCCAGAGCTATACAGATTCATAGAAATAGCATGATATTCAAACAAATATTTCTCCTTCCATTTCTTTTCATCTTTGTTTTTTTCACTTCTCATCATTTCCACTTTACTATTTCCACCCCCACCCACCCATTTCCTCTCCTCCTTATCTTCACTCCATCCTCCCACTCTCCTCACCACCACCACCCCTACTCCCCCCACTTCCCATGTCCATCACCCCCACTGCCCCCCTATTACCCATCAACTTACAGAGTGTGCAACAAATTGTAGTAGGGAGTGAATATTACAAAAGTGTAGCAAAGTGTTCAAAGAAGATTTGTGACCAGAGTTTGGAAGCTTTTTCCCACACTTGATTCTAAAAGCAGCACAGAAGTCCCAAAGCTCTATTTGCAATTATTTGTACCACCAATCATATATAAATCATCCACACTTCAAAATTTCTCCCACACACTCTTTCTTTTTTATTCTATTCTTCTCTATTCATTACTTTAAGTCAACATCTTGTAAGTCAATATATTCATGACTTGACCTCTAGATGTTGAATTTATTCCTTGGCCAATATAATTATCTGATAAGTTTTTTTTAAAAAAAAAAAAACTTGCCTTGTACAAAAAAAAAGTGAATTACATAGAAATGGAAATAGATTGAGTTAGGATTAGGTGAGAGGATTAGAATTAGAATAAGTGGATTATGATTAGGTGAGAGGAGTAGATTTGGATTACCAGTAGATTAGGATTAGGATTAGGATTAGTGTAATATAATGTCTATCATGCTATAGTTGTATGGCTTTTCAAAAAGTTTGAAATAAGTTATGGAACTTTTGAATATCTGAGCACAATCTTCCAGAGCTTTCCAAAACTCCCCAAAACTCTTCAAAACTCCCCAGAATCTCACAAAACTCCATAGAACCTCACAGAGCTTTTTAAAATTTCACAGAACCACATAGCCATAGACCTTCAAAGCCACAGAACCCCACAGAACCCTACAGAGAATGTGTGTCTGTCCAGAAATATCTAGACTGGACCAGTTTGGAAGTACTGTGGCTCTGTCCAGCATTGTACAAAGTTGTCCATATCAAAGTCCAGGAATCCAAAGCAGACCAGAATTAGTATAAGGCCAGAGCTACATCATATTAGTATCAGAGTAAATGTGGATGTAGAGTAACTCACCTCAGCCAATATCAAAAGGGTGGAAACAACCGAGGTGCTAAGGTATGAAGTGGAGGATTTACATAAGTAGTATGTAGTGGAGGCACACTTGTACCTGAATGTAAGTAGAAGGGGATTAAGTGATATCATGACCATGGTAATATGTATGCAGTCTGGAGTCTGGAGGCCCAGGAACTCTGGAGAGGACAAGTGATCAGTAGTGGTGATCAGTAATGTAGTTAAGTGTTTCTGGAGATGCAAAGATAACTCTGCAATTCAGAGTTGGTAGTATTTTTTCACTTTCACTTGAGTTTGGCCACAATTCCATATCCTAAATGAATTTCCAGTGAAGTTTGTTGGCCAGAGATTTTATGAGTATGTCTGAAATCATGTCCTTGGTGAAGACATACTGGACTATTGCTTCTTTTTTTCTGACTAGATCATCCTGGATGAAGTGGTACTTTTGTTGAATATGCTTGATCTGCACTTGGAATTGCAAGTTGCAGTATACATAGAATAATGGCAGCTTGATTGTCACAGAACAACTCCATGGGGGCCTTTTGTAAATGTCCTATTTCATCAAAGAAAGAAAGTTGTCAACCAGGCTAAGTGTTGTCTGGCATTGCTAAGTTCAATGCAAATGCACTCTGACTCCATAGTGGAGAAAGCTACCATGCTTTGCTGACACTATTTTCTAAGAGGAATACAAAAGCAGGGTGGTGATATTCAGGATCTCTAGGAAAATGCCTTCTTTTTTGAGTAAAGCATGTATCCAAGCATACAATACAGTTCATCCTAAAAGGTGTGACATTATCTTCTGAGAGGAATGCAGAAGTAAAATGGTGACATTTAGAATCTCTAGGAGAATGCCTTTTTTTGAATAAAGCATCATCTAGGACAATACAGTCCATCCTAGAAGGTATTAAAATAGTAGGCAACAAAAAGTGAATGCAAAGAATATGGTACAAGACACCACTTACAAGAAGAATTGATCATGGCTTAAATTACCATCAAAGCAAAGCAGACAGCATAACAGCAAATACTCAGATGGAGCATTATCAGGAAAATCTCTGCTTATGTATGAAAGATTACATTATCCATATATGTGGATACTGTCTGATGTATAGTGTGAATTTCCATCCTTGACTACTAAGTGAGAGCATTCCACCACACTACTCTATCAGCCTGACCTCACCAACATTTGTGGCCCCAATTTGGATGCAGCTGATGTTCTCAATGATCAGAAAGGTTTGGAGGAAGAGGTTTTGGATGAGTTTGCATGTGGCTATGATGAGGAGGATTGTTATAGCAATGTGGTCCACAATACCAACATGGCTTGCTGGCAGGTACCAATACCTGTGTGAATATCTTATAGACAAGATAAAGAAAAGCATGTCAAGCCTCCCACAGTGCTATTAGCACAATTCATTCTATAATGAAGTCAATAACTTGTGTCTAGCTGTGAAATCCACCCTTTAGCTGTCAACTAGCCTTTTTTATCAGCCACAGTTTTTCATATGGCTTTCTCATGTTTTTGTTGACAAAATCCCATGTCTGACCTATTGCAAGGATGATCATTAGTTGTTACAGAAATCCCCTGGATTACAAAGGAGGCTGAATTGGAGTTCTTCAAACTCATCAGTGACTGGTATTGGCTGGATCCTATTGAGTTTCTTTTCACTTTGTTGCCTCTTAATGCTTTTTTTTTATTCTCCTTAGATAATCTATAATATGCAGGAAGTTCCATTCTATTTTTGCTCTTTACTTCTATCTGAAACTTCCCTTTCACTTGTTGCTGAGCTCTCTCAGCTATTTCTGTTATCTCTTGGTTTGTTCTGTTCATCTCACATTATGTTACTTCCTCTTGGATATCCTTGAGCCTTTTATATCTTTTTGCAAATGATTTTTTTTTTCTAGAATATTTTTGGAATGTTCTTTTTTTTCTTTAGTCTTTGGTTATTCACAAAGCCTATCCTTACATACCAGTATATAAAACCTTACTGCTGTACTTGTATCTCTTCAGTTAGTTCTATGCAATCCAGTATTATATTTAGTCCACTGTCCAACTAGGAAGTAGCTCTTGCAAAGATTCTCATCAAGTCTAGTCTTGGATTTTCCCTTCACTCATGTGCAATGAAACCTCATCTTAGAAGGACTTCTTCCTCTGCTTGAAACCATGTCATCTCTTATGCTAACTCAGTGCCCCTTCAAAGGCTAGTTCATGCTTAACATTAACAAGAGAAATAACTGCCTTTCCACTTCTACTATCTGGTAGTAGGGCAACCCTCTCTTCATCATATACTGGATTAACCTTGCCAACCTTATCCAACAAGCTGAATAGGAGAAGAACAAAGAAAACCAACTCTTGACCACTGCCTCTCAACTCTAGCTTCCTACTCCTCAACCACCAATGTATCATCCACTTCATCCTAGCTCAGCTCAAAGCCCACCTCCTCAGAGCCCAAGCAGACACATACCAGGCTCCTCCTACATATATGCTGACTTCCTAGCAGTCACCTCTAGTTCATCCTCCATCTCTTCCTCCAACTTTCCCTTTGACATGAGTAGACTCTGTCTCTTTTGAACAGATCCCAGTCTACTTCCCTCAATGTGATGTAAAATGCTAGTTCCAACTGTACTGCAATAGTAAGAGGGAAACTAGAAAAGTAGAAGGGTATGAATAGGAATCTGGATCAATGCTGGGTAAATCCAATCCAGAAAGAATGGGAGAGAAATGTGTGGGAAGTGAAATAGAGATGCTGAGGAGTCATTATAATTCTTCTGAAATGAATATGGCAATCCCAAAGTAGGAATAGAGATACAAGGATGAAGTGAGAGAAATCTGGCCAACAATGAGGGCTGGATACAAGTGGGAAAGTGTTGAAACTCAGCTGGTGCATGTGATAACAAGCTGAGCTTTCAATAGTATCAACTTACTCATCATATGAAATTGGTACTATGAGTATATAAACTAGATAGCAGAAATCCAATAAAATCAGTGCTTATCTATCCAATCTCTCATCAGACTGAGCTACCTGTGCTTGATCTTGTACTGATGCACTGCTAGCAAGGTCCATGCTATATGAGATTCATTATGTAAACTATTACATAAACTTCCCACATAGTCTATCTGCCCTAGTTACTACTCATAGCCTCCTAGAGATTATAAGCCCTGCTTGGCACTCTTAATTTCAGGCAAGTAAATATTTTTGTAATATAGATTTACTATACTTTTTGTGTCATCCTCCTTCTGCCATGTTGATCGAGTTGTTTGACAATCTGAGTGCTAGCTTGGATATGGCCAATTCGCTTAATCCCACTGTCACTCCCACTACTAATTTAGGAGCTTTGTCATCCTACAAAATTGATCCTCTTGGTGAGGAAAATTAGATGGCATGAAAAATTTGCATGACTAATATCCTTAAACTACATAAGGTACTCAATTATGTGACCACACCAATACTGAAACCAAGCACAGTGGATAATCCCAAAGTACTAGCCAAGTGGAAACTAAAAGAAAATAAGGGATGAATGCTCTTATGTCTAAGCATGGGAGATAATCAGATGATACATCTGGCAGAAACTGATACAGTTGCCAAGGTGTGGAATAGCTTGAAGACTGTATATAAAGTAAAGGGGCAGCAAACAATTATTGCATTAAAACGTGCTATGTTCCGAAAAGCCACTACTAAAAATAGTGATATTCCAGTGCACCTAGTTGAGATGAAGTGTATGCATGCAAAACTTCACCAAATGGGGTGCTTACTTCCTGAAACATAATTTTGTGATGTACTTATCTCATTGTTACCAAAGTCCTGGAACAGGTTTATTTCCACATTTTTGGGAGCCTGGACCAGAGTTGAGAATTCAGGACAATCACACACGAATTTACAAGAAATGTTAGCACTAATAAAAGATGAATATAAATATCAAATCAGTAGAGCTAGCAGCAAATGCAAACTCAATGAAGGTGAGGAACAAATCTACTATACTGAAAGCGGTGGCAGTAAGTAACACTGGCTAAATAGTGGTGTGCCCACATGTACAATATGCAAAAATGTGGGACATCTCACAAAAGATTGCCACTTCTGTGGCAAATTCAAATGCAGTAACTGTGAGAAACTTGGTCACATCACACATGATTGTTATGCACCCAGTGGCCCTAAGTATGAAGAACACAAAAGGCAAAAAAGAGGAGAGAGAGACTGAAAGAAAAAGCAGAAGAAGGATGATGGCGCTGATAAAGTGCACATTGCTTACAACAAATCATTTGATATGGCCTTTGTAACTACAGACAAAGATGTGTGTATGGGAGACAATACTACCAATGTTCCCCTTTATTCCTGGGTCACTGATACCAGCACCACTATGCATATCACCAATAACCAAGATGCATTAACTAATTTTATAAGCTTAAATAAGAACATTACAGGAATTGGTACCTTGTCCATATCTGTGCCTGGATGAGAAACACTAAAAATATGCATTTGAGTGAATGAAAAGTCATTTGTAGTAACATTAACTAATGTTCTATATGCTTCCACAATGAAAATCAATTTATTGTTGATAGGATGACTTGATGAGGCTGGTGGCCGAGCCATCACCAGTGGTGGGAAAATTAAACTACTAATTCGGAATGGCCAGATCTTTGCTATAGGTCACAAACTTCATGTGCTGACCTGCACCAAAATGTTTGAATGTGGTATCATAGTTATTGTATATGTATGTGATGCTACATTTGACCCAAGATTTGAGTTTTCACTATATTTCCATAGTCCAAATGCTTAGCTAATTGAGGGACATATAGACCATAGTGTCTAGTATATGCTTCTATTTTTCCTTATTTGTTCGTTCACATGTTGTGGAGAAACAAAATGATTTCTCCCAACATACTTTTATTACTACATACTTACAAGTACATAGCAAACCATTTTTCTTAATATCTCTTTTACCCTTAAGTACTTAGCCAAGTGTCAGAGAAGCAAATGGAGCATGTGACCTCAGTTGTGAATCATCTGACTCAGATCATGTGACCTTGCACAGCATGAGTCATAATAAGTCATAATGAGTCAAAGTGAGTCAAATGAGGACTAACCAAAGAATTGCCCCTAGACTAGCAGAATGATCATGTGACCTTGCACAGCATGAGTCATGATGAGTCAACATGAGTCATTGCCAAGCCAAAGGCTATTTTTAGCTCATTGCAAGTCATTTTCTGACAGAGTGAGTCAAAGTGAGTCAATATGAGTCAGTATGAGTCATATCTTGGCACAGCCACCTCGGAACCGAAGGTAGCACAGCCACATGTAAATTACTATATAAGGAGTGCGACTCAGCCCCATTTGGACAGTTCCAATTTTAGAGAGTTTGTGTGCTCTCAAGTGAACTCAACCAACAAGTGTTCACAAGTATACCCCTCTACAAACAGATAGTGAGGCTGTGTAGAGAAGTTCCCACGCTATAAATAGAGCTACTTAGACCCATAGTTAGAAGTATACTGAATCCCTTAGGATAGGGACAGTTAGGACACCTCTAGGAAGAAAACTCCAGAGCAGGCAACTAAAGGGAACAGATCCCCAGCTAGTAGGAAGACCTAATAGTTCAATAGCACCTTGGGAAAGGGTTTTAGTCGAGCATTTAAGCTGATTGTCAACTCCTTAGTGCATGATAGAATCAGTCTAGGAAAAGCTATTCTGTGTGACTAAGAGATGTTTGTGAATTACTAGTGAGAGTGAAGCATATTAATGCTACCTACCCAATTGAGCATTCCTAATCAATTGGAGCTAATTGGAAGTCATTGAGAATATATCTTAGGGAAGTAACCCTAGTCGCTGTGAAACTACCCTTCTAGCAACCTGAGAGTTGTCTAGACCATTCTTCCACAAACTATAGTATATTTCATACACCACCTCAACTGAAAGCCAGATCCTCAAATGTATTGCTGAAAGCAATCCCCCTCAACCTTGTTGAAGATTGATGAACAAACCATGTGTCTGATAGTCAATCCCTTTCTACAACTTGATACTTGTTTTTAGTATCAATTCAACCAGGGAAGAGTACTCTCTTCATCTCGCTTCAAGTTTACTATTTGTGGAGATAAGACTAGTAGAAACACTAAGAAAATGCTTACCAGACAACCAATTTTATCTCCACAGATAGTAAACCTGAAGCAAGATAAAGAAAGTACTCTTCCCTGGTTGAATTGGTACTAAAAACAAGTATCAAGTTGTAGAAAGGGATTGACTATCAGACACATGGTTTGTTCATCAATCTTCAACAAGGTTGAGGGGGATTGCTTTCAGCAATACATTTGAGGATCTGGCTTTCAGTTGAGGTGGTGTATGAAATATACTATAGTTTGTGGAAGAATGGTCTAGACAACTCTCAGGTTGCTAGAAGGGTAGTTTCACAGCGACTAGGGTTACTTCCCTAAGATATATTCTCAATGACTTCCAATTAGCTCCAATTGATTAGGAATGCTCAATTGGGTAGGTAGCATTAATATGCTTCACTCCCACTAGTAATTCACAAACATCTCTTAGTCACACAGAATAGCTTTTCCTAGACTGATTCTATCATGCACTAAGGAGTTGACAATCAGCTTAAATGCTTGACTAAAACCCTTTCCCAAGGTGCTATTGAACTATTAGGTCTTCCTACTAGCTGGGGATCTGTTCCCTTTAGTTGCCTGCTCTGGAGTTTTCTTCCTAGAGGTGTCCTAACTGTCCCTATCCTAAGGGATTCAGTATACTTCTAACTATGGGTCTAAGTAGCTCTATTTATAGCGTGGGAACTTCTCTACACAGCCTCACTGTCTGTTTGTAGAGGGGTATACTTGTGAACACTTGTTGGTTGAGTTCACTTGAGAGCACACAAACTCTCTAAAATTGGAACTGTCCAAATGGGGCTGAGTCGCACTCCTTATATAGTAATTTACATGTGGCTGTGCTACCTTCGGTTCCGAGGTGGCTGTGCCAAGATATGACTCATACTGACTCATATTGACTCACTTTGACTCACTCTGTCAGAAAATGACTTGCAATGAGCTAAAAATAGCCTTTGGCTTGGCAATGACTCATGTTGACTCATCATGACTCATGCTGTGCAAGGTCACATGATCTGAGTCAGATGATTCGCAACTGAGGTCACATGCTCCATTTGCTTCTCTGACACTTGGCTAAGTACTTAAGGGTAAAAGAGATATTAAGAAAAATGGTTTGCTATGTACTTGTAAATAGTAATAAAAGTATGTTGGGAGAAATCATTTTGTTTCTCCACAACATGTGAATGAACAAATAAGGAAAAATAGAAGCATATACTAGACACTATGGTCTATATGTCCCTCAATTAGCTAAGCATTTGGACTGTGGGAATATAGTGAAAACTCAAATCTCGGGTCAAATGTAGCATCACATATACAATAACTATGATATCACATTCAAACATTTTGATGCAGGTCAGCATTAGTGGATTGCATGCTACCTGGCCACATGTCATTTCCATGGGTTGTTCATGCTGATTGCTGATCATGTGTTATCTCTCACATGGTTACATTCCCACATTGCATGCAGAATTTCGGGGCCATTGTGGTACCAGTCTTGCATCCCCCCTTCCCACACAACTCCTACATGCCACCTAAGTTTAGAACCACACAGACTGCAAAGAAATATACCAGAATAAAGGTGCCATGCAAGCATGTTCTACCCTTCAAAGATGCTGCAGACAGTGTGATGAAGCGCACTCAAGCAGATCACTCAGTGCCACCCAAGGTAAGAGTTTTGCAAGTGTCTTGCAGCTCATTGTCAAAGGAACCCAACAGTATGCCAAGATGCTACATTTGAATCAATCCAGTGGCCCCAACGTAAGTATTTTGTCACTGTCTCCCATTGGTCTGGAACTAACTGTTTGTAGTTTTGCTTGCTCTGTCAAGATGGCGGAATGCTTTTCGAGTACAAAAATTGCTTGCGGACAGTATGTAGCATTTGCATCAAGGTGCCCAAAGAGCACTGTGTGGCTATCTCAGGGGATGACATTGAGTTCATGTGTGTCTCTTGCCACTTTAAATTGGGATGGGCAGCCTGCCCTTACTTCATATATATATTTGCCCTCCCCATGTCCATGTAGATTAATGTGTACACCAAGGGCTTTACTGTCAGTGGCTGGCCAGTGCTACCATCATACCTGAAGGTCAAGGGGTGCTTCAAGTTGGGCATGGTCGGTCAGATCCTCTGCCCTGCAATACTGCTCCTTGACATTCACTTCGTTGAAGTGGACATCAAGACACATGTGGCAATGATCTATGCCACACTTCAAGATTTTTATCCTACAGATGGTCTCTATCTAATGTCAATTCCATTCTCTCTTGAAATAAATAATGCTGTTACCAACTGGCCCACTGTTGTGGCCTGCCATCTCAAGACCCTTACCTTGTCCTACCAGCAAGTTGTTGCTGTGGTCACTAACCATACTGATGAAGCCACCAGTGATATATTCCTGGGTACTAATAAGACAGGCAAAGGTCACACTGCTGAAGTGGACCAGGTATGTTTTACTCAATGCTTGTTTATTTCGAGTTCTATTGTGGTATTTTCTTGTCCTAACTCCTACTGAAATCTGCAACAGGTGCAGTTCAAAACAACTATTCTGGCCTTAAAGTCCACTCTGAATAAGTCACTACAGCAACCAGATACTTGGCGTGTGAAAGGATTCATTCCTGGCAGTACAAAGGCCACTTTTAAAGCTGGTAGGGTTGAAATATCAGTGGGTAGATTAATTTCTGGGCACAAGGCAAGTGCACAACCACTCAGTTGTGTAATTGGAACTTGAAGATTGAGTCAGAGGCTCACTGATGTGCTATACCTGATCTCTAATCTAAAGTCCAAAACCATTTGGAATTGGCTTTAGCAGATTGAACCCTTGGAGTGTCTCTAGATGCTGTTCTTCAGATCATACATCCAGAGATGTGGATTGTGAATTCTGACACCACCCAGCAGCTGATCCGGTGCTTGAAAAGCCCACTTCCAACTTGGTCCACCATTTATGCAGGGTTGGATGTAATTGTCAACAGGATCACCCCTAGCCACTGTGATGGTGGCGGGGCCTTTTCCTTTTATGACCACCTTCTTAGTCTTGGATAGGATCACAATGCCAAACTCAAATTGGATGACCTGGAGGCTGAGTTTGAATATCCACCAGAAACAGGATTGTGATTGACTGATCAAGGTTTGTCACATTCAGTTCCACTTTGGACTGAAAGGAAGAGGGTGGTAATTGCTCACTACACCAAGGATGATGTTCTTGAAAGGTTAGGGATCCTAAGACCCTCTTTGCCAACTCAGGAACAGTGGTTGTCAGAGTATCTACTCATATAATTAGAGGTGTAATTGCTAGAACCTAGATATGTAATTAGAATGTGATTTGCCAAAATGTGAAGTTTGCTTCAAGTCCAAATTAAGTCTAAGTCTACATTCAATTAGATCTTGCACTTGAAGTGCCTATGTGGCTCAGTCCTTCCAACCATGTCAGGTTCTCAAGAACTCAAAAGAGTTAAGAGTATATTTTTCAGAACTGGAGGCTCCAAACATGGATCTGATTCCAGGAAAAGTTCAGGACTCATAGTGATCTTTACACCCATTCAGACATGAAGAGGAAAAACAAAGTACTGAAAGGTTGATGGAACCCCCCATTATGAGTTGGATGAGGAGGAGGAAGAGACTTCCAGGAAAAGAAAAATTCCTAAGACCTCCTCAGGATCAGAGTTTCTGTAGGCTACCTTAGCTATATTCCAAGATTTCCCAGAAGCCTTGGATGGTGACAAGTCAGCCTGGATTCCTAGGAAAACAAAAGTAAAATTAATTTGAATTGAGAGGAGATTAATTTCTAACAAGTTTTGAAGACACAAAATGACTTCCTTCGTGATTGAATTCCATTCTGATCATCTTATCTTTCAATTCCACTTGACCTTGAAGTACCCTTACTGCTCAACATATGAAAATGTGCAAGCCTGAGGATGATATTGCCCTCTCTGATGGTTTGACATATATGGTAGCCAACAGGCCCTATGAAAATCATGTTTCCAAAGTAGCAGACAATGAGAAGATATGTAATATTTGTTGTGTCTCTTATAGTTTTAGATGTGGGGCTCACAGTGTCTTTTTAGAGATCATCATATCAAAATCACAAAGCAGTGAATAATGCCAATACCTCCAAAAGCCACTTATGTGCAACTGAAGTAGGTGCAACTACCTGCATCCACCATGGTTGCTTTGTCCCACATTCTGTGGTTGACTTTCACAAGGAAGAGCAGTAAGTGGGCCTTAGGATGGATAGTCAATGTTATGGCTGATTATATTTGAAAATATAAAAACATAGACTACTTCATATGTCAGGCTGTCTCCTACAAGTCACAAGGTATTCAGAAAACTATGATTATTTATGATATGACCTATCAGTGGCATAAGAATTTTTTCACTAGGATTAACAAGTCTCCCACCTTATCCTGGCCTGGGGAGATGGAAATCATGCCAGCAATTGGCAAATTCCATTTGAGTGCTCATAAACCTCATTACTTCCTAGTGTTTAGCCTTATGTTCCTCAAAGGGGCAGGCCATGTAAATGGGGAGATCTTGGAAATCCTTTAAACACCCTTTAATAAAATTTCACCATCTGCCAGATCAATAACATTGGTCCACTATCAAAAGTTGTATGATAATCATATGAGAGATTCAAACTGGAAAAAGCTGGTGGGTCTAGGTGAGTCCACTCTGATGAAAAATATGATATCTTAGCTCACTTTGAATGGTAGTAAAGTCTTTGTTGAGGAAACACAAAGTAGTGCTGGAGGATATACAAGTGATTTAAGGACCATATGAAGATTTCAGTGCTTTCTTGGATCCTAGTTGATTAAAGACTTGGTTGGAAGCTGCAAGGAGGATAGATAGTGAAAGGGGGGATGCTTGAAATGTATACAGTTTGCAGATAGACAAAGGTGGATGATATTTATACTAAGAAAATGGTCATTCATTTTTTATTTTATTGCTCTTGACAGCACCCAGCTTGGTGGAGATGAGATTAAATCTACTGCAAACAGACCAATCACCCTTAGAAAAGGAAGGTTCAGTGATATGGTTGGTAAATGGGATTGGAATTGAGAATGCTCAGTGAATACTTGGAATCTTAGACAATATTATTTCTCCATGACTTGTGATCCAGAGGGATGTATTATGGGTAGAAATACAATGCTTGCCTAGCATTCCGACAACTGCCCAGAAAGCAAATATTGTCCAAAAGAGAAGAATATTTCATGGTAGAATTATCAAGTTCAATGAATCTGCTTTGCTCTTTGAAATAAGTGTCCAGCTTGGACATAGCTCTGCATCCTCTACAGATGATTCTTGCTTTTTCCAAGAGGAGCAAGGTGATTCCTTGGATGAAAATGAAAGAAAAAGAATTTTTTGGGGAGTGGAAGAGGATGACATAAATGATGAAGAGGATGAGCTTGTAGAACCTCCCTCTGCAGAGGACCTCAAGTTGGCCATGCCTTCAACCTGAGATCCTACCTCATTGAAAGAGGCTAGTTTGGAGCACCTGATAAAGGAGGAGGTTCAATTGTGTATTGGGCAGGCTAATGATTGATTGGAGAAGTTGAGAACACACCTAGGCCACAAATCTGTTCTCTTTCAGATAAACTTCTGAAGTTCCTCCTCTGTGAGGACTGACACAAGATCAAAACAGAACATTAAAAGAGTGGGTTTGAAAATCAACCAGGATATTTGAAGTTATCACAGAGCTCAAGGGACTCTGATCCAATTTCAAGCTTCTGAAGATATTCTTTGAAACTATCAGCCAGTAAAACTTGATGAGCTAGGGGTGCCTAAGGATATTACTGAAGAAAATCAATTTGGGCAAAGCTCTGATGTCCTGCCTTGGTTTTGGCATATTGGAAATGGACTTGCTGCATCTTGGAATAAGGAGTATAAGTATTTATGATTTTGAGGGTATGATCAAGTTGATATATCTGGCTCTTGAAGTTGAAAGAGTCAGTTGGTTCAAAGCAGGAGCACAATATGAAAGGTGGAGAGAAGAGTTACAGATGGTCAAACATAAAATGTTTTGGACAACTTTGTGATTCAAGCATCATATGTCAAAGTGGAAGAGGAGAAGGAATAGAGCTCAAAATGCAGGGCATAGGACTTATGCTGCAAGGTAGAAGAATGTCTGGAAGAAGTTCAGGAAAAGGGCTGAGGAAAGCTTTGGAACATTGATGACAGTTGTTGGTAATTAAAGGTTGTCATAGATCAATACCCTTATTTTTGAAAAGGCCTTGTATGGGCAGAGGGAAGGAGATACAATAGATGGCCAGCCAGTTCCACATGTATATGGAAGTATGGTGATGAAGATGGTACTGGCTGGAGGAATAAATATAGGATGCCTAGCCAGTACTTCATGTACATATCACATAGCAGCAATGGTGGTTTCAGCCAGATATAATTACATATATCAATGGGCTGGCTGGTACTAGATGTACATGTCACATCATAGCAACAGTGGTCCTAGCCAATTCAGATGCTATAGGAGGGCTGGCTGATACCAGACGTACATGTCACATTGTAGCAATGGTGGTCCCAGCTGGTCCATATTTTATAGGAGAGCCAGCCAGTACCATCACTATGTATCATAGAGTAGTAATGGTGGTTCCAGCTGGTCCACATTCTATAGGAGGGCCAGCCAGTACCAGACATACATGTCACATTGTAGCAATGGTGGTTCCGGCCAGTCCACATTCTATAGAAGAGCCGGCCAGTACCATCACTACATACCATAGAGTAGTGATGATGGTTCTGGCCAGTCCACATTCTATAGGAGGGCCGGCTGGTACCAGGCTTATATGTCACATAGTAGCAATGGTGATTCCAGCCAGTCCACATTCTATAGGAAGGCTGGCCAGTACCAGGTGTACATGTCACATAGTGGCAATGGTGGTTCTGCCAGTCCACATTCTATAGGAGGGCCGGCCAGTATCAGACATACATACATGTCACATTGTAGCAATGGTACTCAGGTGGTACCAGCCAGTCACACATCATGGAACTTGGAATCAGCCAGGACTACATTCAGGTGACCATATGACCACTTGAAGTAACTGGCCAGCATATGTAGGCTTGACCATTAATATCATTTTAGTCACCCTACATGGATCATGTAACCATGTGACTTTGATATGTAGTAATATGGTGCACCTATAATGTTGCTATTGGCCCAGCTGATACCTCCCTTAGGACTCTTGGAAACCAAAAAGAGGTACCACCTCCACAAGGCCAGCCATACCAGATATACATCCACCAGCTGCACACCCAGCTGGACCCATATCCATGGAGTTTTGTGAAGCCTAAGGGAATCAGTTGTGAAACAACCCTAAAGCATAGCTCCCTTAGGTTGCCAAAAGTAACTTGGACTGGAGGAAGAGCAATAAGAAAGTAGGCTTGTCAGGCCAAGTATGAGTCTTTCTTATAGTGCTTTTAGGAGAAACATCAAGAGAATTAGACTGGAGTTCTCTGGTGGTGGCATCGAGCTTTAAGTACCTATTGGAGGTATGTACATGTTGTGGACATATCTAATGATCCAAAAACCAAAGGGGAAAGGGCATAGGGTGAAATGGAAGTGAAACATGTGAGGCCAACATGCAGTGTGGCAGAATGGAAGGAAAGCATATCATATGTGAAACATGTGTATCAAGGGAATGGAATGGAAGCATGATCAAACACTTCTGTGAAAAGGTGAAACATGAAGATGTGAAACGGGGAAGATGTGAAGTCTTGTGTGTGAAATGGAGTGAAGAGGTGAGACGAGTATGATGCATGGGATAAGGGTGAGTGATAATAAGGTAAGATAAAAGATAAGATTGTCTGTTGTTATACGTGGAAAATGTTAAGTCCAACGAACATAGGGGTACGGGAATATACCATTCATAATACTACCCCCCTTCTAGGGATCAACTTCTAGGCAATTCAAGAGTGGTTACTTGCACTCAGTATAATTCACATATGGGTTAAATAATTTCTCGAACTGGGTGAAGGCCATAGACAGTTTTCATGGGACATTCAGGTGGAGAATATGGAATTCGCAGATGGCATCCTGAGCACCAGAAAGATTCCCAAGTGGTTCTCATATACAATCTGTCTCTTCAAAGCCTTTCCAATGCACCAGGTATTCGAGGTGGCATCCCTTTAATCAGGAATCAACCAAATAATCTACTTCGTGAACTTCTTCACGGTCTTCAGTAATGTCAACCAGGCTGGACCGGATAACAGGCTGACCAGGCAGCCATTCCTTATAGGGTTTGATCTGAGAGATGTTCACAACATTATAGATCTTTATGCCCCTAGAAAGTCTAAGCTTAACCGCATTGGGGCCCATGAGTTCCAGAATAGGGAAGGGGCCTAGCCACCATTCCATTAACTTCTTTGATTGGCACATTAAGTGCAGATTATCTGTGGCTAACCAGACCTTATCTCCAACCTGATATTGCAGAGCCTCGGACTGGTGTTTGTCTGCTTGAGCTTTCATTCGCTCTTGGGAAGCCTTTAGACTATTTCTTGTTTCCTTCAAAGTCTTGCTTATTAAATCAGTGTTAGAACCGGAACTCCGGTATCAACTCCGAAACGCCGGAGATGATTAGGAGATGGGACTTGACTTCACCGTATGTGGTGCACCCTTACAAGAGTTCGGTCCTGGTTTTATGGAGGACGGAGTTAGGACTTAAGATGCAGAGACGTCAAGTCGAGTGGAGGTGTCAGAGGAGAGTCGTCGAGACTCAAGCGGAAGTCAGGAGAGTTATTCTAGTTAATATTTGAACTAAGGAATACATGAGTGAAGTTGGAGGTTTATATACAGAGTTCGAGAATGATTAGTAAATGGGGTCGTAAGGGATTGGTAAGAGAATGGGAGTCGGGAGTAAGCATCCTGGAGCTGCGCTCCGGGTAAGAGGAACCCGGAGCTGTGCTCTAAGTGAAACACAGGTTCGGAGGTAAGTAAACAATGGAGCTAATACTAAATAGGAGAGAACAAGGAACAGAGACGAAAAGAGAATACTAAGTACAAGTCCGAAGTCCGGAGGCAAGTCCTGCGCGAGAACGCAGCGGAGTTATTGATGATAGGCCCGGAGGGCCGGGGTTGAACTTGGGTGAAATACGGGATATGACAGTATCCCTCTTCTAGGCCTGAACCCCTGAAGGCTGTTAGCGAGGGACAATGTGGAGTTAGGAAGTCGGAGTCCGAAAGTTTGTTGATTGCTCTTCGGCCCCATATAAAGTCTGTGGTGCACTGGCCTAACCTTATCACCCACCAACCACCATGTCCGAACTCTATGACATTATCCAATGGTCCAACGAATGCCTGTGGGAGTGCACGGACGACGACGATGACATCTGCGAGGCGAAGTTCGTCAAGTGGCGACGAAAGAGAAGGGCGGAGAAGGAGGCGCGCAAGGCGGAGGAGGCGCAGAAGGCAGAGGAGGCACGCCAAGCGGAGGCAGCGCGCAAAGCGGCGGAGGAGGCAAAGGCAGCGGAGGAAGCGCGCCGCAAGAAGGCCGAGGAGGTGGCCAAGAAGTGAGTAAGTCTGTTGCTCGTCAATGGGTCGCGCGCTAACGAGGACTAGGCTGAAAAGGTCTGAGCGGAGCAGAGCTCTGCCAAGGGCAAAGGCAAAGTCCGGCAGCCCTTGCCAGAGTGCAAGCGGTGTGCGGACCGGGGGCTCAAGTGTGAACTCGGGCCTGGTAAGTCCACCTCGTGTGTGGGCTGCATTGAGGCCAAAGCGAAGTGCAAGCAAGGCGGAGCAGAGAAGACGAAGGGCGGAGCCAAGAGGAAAAGGCGCGCGGAGGGCAAGTCGCCGAGAGGGAAGGCAAAGAAGGCGAGGTTGGAGATGAAGGGGTCAGAGTCAGACAAGGGAGAGGGGAGTTCGGGGGCGGCAGCAGCTGCTCGAATCCAAGTACCCGCAGAGTTCGGGTACTGGATGCAGCGGCTGCTCATGCAGCTGGACAGGCAGAACGAGCTCCTGGAGGAGCTCATCGCAGCCAAGGAGGTGGAGGCACACGGGTGGGCCTCGGACTCAGAGTCTGAGGTGTCCGCATACGAGGAGGACGGGGCGGAGGCTGAGGTGGCAGTGGAGTTGGCGGAGGACGTGGGGAGTTTGGAGGAAGAGAGGGCAGAGGCGGGAGAAAGTGACTCAGATGAGTCGATGTAGAATAGAATAGGCTGCCTCTGTAAATAGTCAAAAGAAATGTACCAAGTTCGCGAGTCAAGCATCGGAGTGAGGTCCGGGCTTGTCCGGGTAACGGAGATGGTAGTCGTGGACGAGTTCGGACGCGTGATCAAGCTTTGTGGCTAACAGCCAGGAGGTCTCGTCATCCGTGCCTTCGTATCCAGACCAACATACGAGGTACAACAACTTGCAATTCTTCCTTCGTCGATCTATCTTGGAGTCGAGTACCTCGGAGATCTCATACTCTGATTCTCTGTCAACTTCTACCAGAGGGGGTGGGGGTTGTACCCGATTGGGGATTGTGTTGGGTACGGAGGGCTCCAGTTGGGAGACATGAAAAACGGGGTGAATGGACTTCATAGAGTCCGGAAGGCGGAGCGTGAAGGAGTGGGAACCTGCCCAAGCGATGATTGTGTATGGCCCTAAGTTCTTCTCAGAGAGTTTCTTAGAGGGCCATGTTGAGCGGAAGTACTTTGCTTTGACAAATACCTGGTCACCGACTTTGAAGTCCGGTGCTAGAGTTCGCTTGGCATTTGCAGGTCCTTGGTATCGCTTTTGCGCGGCAGCCATCTCCTCACGGAGGAATGCGTGGAGGGAATTGAGGTCGACAGAGTATTCGTGAGCTCTCTCAGAAGTAAGGTCATGCTCAGGGTGAACAGTGATGTTGGGGTGATAGCCCTTATTGGCGAAGAACGGCGAAACCCCAGTAGTAGCGCTCGGAGCGTTGTTGTATGCGAACTCCACGAGGGGCAGGAGTTCGGACCAGTTGTCTTGCTGGTAGTTACAGTACACTCGGAGGTATTGCTCCAGAGTCTGGTTCATTCGTTCTGTCTGACTGTCTCCTTCGGGGTGATATCCGGAGGTAAAATGGAGACGAATGTCTAGGGCCTTCCCAAGTGAGCGGAAGAAATGAGAGACGAACTCCGAACCTCGATCGGAGGTAATGTGGGAGGGAACTCCATGCTTGGAAAAGATGTGGAGTAGGAAGAGTTTGGTGAGCTCCGGAGATGTAATCGTATTGTGCATTGGGATGAAAATGCACTGTTTGGATAGACGATCTACGACTACTAGGATGGTGGTAAATCTGGAGGACGCGGGGAGTTGTTCGATGAAGTCCATGGAGATGGAATTCCATGGCTTCTCTGGGATAGGGAGCTGCTTGAGCAGCCCGTATGGTTTGTGCCTAGGAACCTTTGCGTGGACACAGGTCGTGCAGGACGAGACATAGTCCTTTACGAATGTTCTGATACCTGGCCAAGTGTATTCGCGTTGAATTAGTTCCAAGGTCCAGTTCTGGCCAAAATGTCCGGAGAGGGGATGATCATGTTTGTACCAGAGGACTCGGAGACAGAGGTCATTGGAGTCTGGTATGCAGATTCTATCGTCTAGGCAGAGGAAACCATCGGTGTCGATAGACCATCGGGAGTCGGAGGGTTCGGAGGTGGACATGTGGATGGAGGCCAGAGGGTCGGAGGGGAGAGCAGAGAGGATATCACTGTGGAGCATTTCTTCGTCGAAGAGTACACTGGCCTGGAGTACCGGAGCCGTGAGATAAGTGGCTTGTAGGCATGCAGCGAGTTGCTCCTGAGTGAATACGGGGCGGAAATTGTGAGGGTTGACGCGAGCGTAGTCCTTATCCCCCTCTTTGGGATAGACATCCCAGCGTCTAGTGAGGGCATCAGGCTTCGCGCCAAGGCGTCCGGGGCGAAAGCGGACGACCATATTGAATTGGGAGAGGAACTCCAACCAGCGGGCTTGCCACCGAGTCAGGAGTTTCATGGTAGCAAAGTACTCCAAATTCTTGTGGTCAGTGACCACATCAACCGGAGTTGCGGAGCCTTCAAGGTAGTGTTGCCAAGTCCGGAAGGACTTGTGAATGGCGAGCAGCTCCTTGTCGTGAGTGTCATAATTGAGCTCTGGAGCAGACAACGTCCGAGAGTAGAAGGCAACTGGACGAATTTCTTCGTCAGGGCACTTGATAGAGAAAATGCCAGTGATGGCATAATCGGAGGCGTCTGTTTCTACAATCATCGGGGCATCTGGCATCCAGTGCGTCAATATCGGAGCAGAGGTGAAGGCTTCCTTGAGCTTCCGGAAAGCAGAGCGACAGGAATCTGAAAAGTTCCATGGAGTACCTTTATGGATGAGACAGGTTAAAGGAGTGACGATGTCAGAGTAGTTATCGATGAAACGACGGTAAAAGTTCGCGAAACCCAGGAAGGACTGGATATCCTTGACTTTACGAGGCTCGGGCCAATCCTGAATAGTCTGAACCTTCTCCGGAGACATGGTAAGTCTGGAGGGTGACAGTTGGTAACCGAGGTACTCGGTGGAGTCGGTGTGGAATTCGCATTTTGATGCTTTTGCATAAAGTCCATGCTTGCGGAGTCTTCGGAGGACCTCCCGGACATGCTCTTTGTGGGAAGCCATGTCTGCAGAGAAGATTAATATATCATCCAAATAAACTATGACGCAAACATCTAAAAGATCAGCGAAGATGGTGTTGACGAACCACTGGAACGCCGCAGGAGTGTTGGTTAGACCGAACGGCATGACAAGCCATTCGTAGGAGCTGTAGCGCGTCCGGAAGGACGTCTTCCATTCATTGCCATCAGCGATGCAAACCAAATGGTAGGCATGCTGGAGGTTGATCTTGGTGTAGACCCTGGCATGGCTCGGGGCGTCTAAAAGGTTGGAGATATGGGGTAAGGGGTAGCAGTCTTTCTTCGTGATCTTGTTGAGTCCTCGGAAGTCGATGCAAAGGTGGAGTGAACCATCCTTTTTGTGGATGAAGAGGACCAGAGCAGCGTAAGCGGAGGAGGAGGGACGGATGAACTCCATTGCTAGGTGCTCATTGAGGAATGTCTGGAGGGACTCAAGCTCGGAGGGGGAGAGAGAGTACGTAGTGCCTAAGGGGGGAGAAGTACCTTCTTCCAGGTCAATCTTCAGATCGTATTCGCGGTGCAGAGCAAGCTGGGAAGCCTTGCTCTTGCTGAAAACATCTGCAAAATCGTGATAGTCCGGAGGGACACCGGACAGATCAGCAGGGTCGGGGGCGATAGAAGCAGCACGGAGGTCACTCTTTTTCGTGTGGAGGTGCAGGCTAAACTGTACGGAGCCCTGGAGGTGACAAGCGAGCGCGAATGCAGGCGCACTGATGATCACTATGGGTGGAGCCTTGCAGTCGGAGAAACACGGTGGATCGGGGGGTGTGAAGTCAGCCGGAGGTGATAAGACCAGAGGCTGCAGAGATGAGCTCGGGGGTGCTGGCATGTCCTGTTCAGGTGAATGGAACGATATACTGCTCGAGACCCAGTCAATCAACGGATTGTAGCGGGTGAGCCAGTTGTGTCCTAAAACAAGGGAACAAGAACCATCCAGCGGGGTGATATATAATGTCGTTGGAGTGATATCACCAGTTTTGAAACAGACAGAGAGGTCGATAGCTTGAGTTATGGTGGAATTCGTAGTACCGTCGAAAAGTCGGAGTTGGAGTGGGGGAACGGAGTAGGTGGAAAGATTGTTCTTATTAACAAAAGATGTATCGATAAAGCAGTTGGAGGATCTGGAGTCTACAAGTGCAGGGAACGGAGGGATATCGTAGGATACTAAAGAAACGGAGGGCATAAGTGATTTCAGGTCAGAAAGAGCGGACGTGTTGAGACGGATCTCCTTGAGTGCACGGGTGGGTTCAACGCAACCTCCAGACCATGTGGAGTCATGGAGGTTGCACTCTATTTTTTTGTCTCCAAGGTGGAGACCTCTGGTTTGGTTTCCAGAGTTGTTGTCGCAGCGTGGGCCTTGGACGCCTTAGAAGTAGACTTGGGGCATTCCTTGGCCATATGCCCTGCGGAGCTGCAGAACATACACAACTTGAGGTCGAAATGTCTCTTTCGCTCTTCAGCGGTGAGCTTGCCGTCTTTTCCTAGTTTTGACGACAAGTCCGGCTTCGAAGAAGCGGATGTGGAGGCTCCTTTGCCCTTATACTCCTTGGTGTCCTTGGAGGTCCCGAAGGGTCGAGCAGAGGAGGGCGTGGAGGAAGAGGTGGGAGCGGATGATTTATCGGAGGGCTTGGACGTGGAGGGCTGGCTGGATGTCTTCGCTTGGCAATTGATTTCAGACTTGCGCTCCCAGTAGCACACATCAATCGACTGAGCGAGGTGGCGGAGTTTGGAGAGCATTGGGGGTTTCCCAATGTGAGAGATTTCATCCTTGATATGGTCCAGCAGACCATTATAGAAGTGGTGCCGGAGGGCACCTTCTCCGTATCCTCGGACTTGTGAAGCTATCCTGTTAAACTCGACCACATACTTGTTAATATGTTGACCATCCTTCATGGACAGGTGGTCGAGTTGGTGCTCCGCATCTCCGATGGGGTCGTGCAGACCGAAATTAGCCTGGAGTTCAAGGATGAACTCTTTGTAGTTGTCCATCCAGAGGGGACGTTGGTTGGGATCTTCCATCTGGAGAAGGTCCAGTTCAAACCACTCCAGCGCCATACCTTTCAGGTAGGACTGCGCGAATGTTACTTTGGCACAGTCTGTGCTGAAGGCTTTGGGGCAGTCCTGGAAGTTTAACTCACACTGCACCATGAAAACCTGGAGTTTGTGGGGTTCCGTCCCGTCAAACTGGTCGGGCTCTCGGACTTTGGTGCGGGGGGTAGAGTCAGAGGTGGGATGATGGGTGGAGCGAGCAAGGCCTTGGATGGCACTTGCTAATTGTGCAAGGGTGTCTCACGGGATGTGCTCGTTGTCATCTTCGTAGGAGTCAGGGAAGAAGTTGTCTTCAGGGTCTTCCGGATCATCATCATCCGGGTCATCTCTGGAACCGTCCGGAAACCCTGGCTCATTGGGAGGTGTATGAAGGGATTGTTCATTGTCGTCCTCTAGGACTTCGATGCATGCGCCCAGAGTTGGGGAGAGGGGGAGAGGGCGCGACGCTGAAGCGGAGGCGGGGGTACAATGAGCGGAGAAGCTTTGGAATTGGTCGATGAGTTCTGGACCTCGATGACTGTTCCCGAAGGCACTGAGGGGATTAAATCTGGGAGAACTGTTGGCGCCAATGAGGGCGCGAGTACGGGATCAAGTAGTACACGTAGCCATGGTGGGGAACTCTTTGCAAGTGTGAGTTCGAATATACTGTTAGAACCGGAACTCCAGTATCAACTCTGGAACACTGGAGATGATTAGGAGATGGGACTTGGCTTCACCGTATGTGGTGCACCCTTACAAGAGTTCGGTCCCGGTTTTACGGAGGACGGAGTTAGGACTTAAGACACGGAGACGTCAAGTCAAGCGGAGGTGTCAGAGGAGAGTCATCAAGACTCAAGCAGAAGTCAGGAGAGTTATTCTAGTTAATATTTGAACTAAGGAATACATGAGTGAAGTTGGAGGTTTATATACGGAGTTCGAGAATGATTAGTAAACGGGGTCGTAAGGGATTGGTAAGAGAACAGGAGTCGGAAGTAAGCATCCTGGAGCTGCGCTCCGGGTAAGAGGAACCCGGAGCTGTGCTCTAAGCAAAACACAGGTTCAGAGGTAAGTAAACAATGGAGCTAATACTAAATAGAAGAGAACAAGGAACAGAGACGAAAAGAGAATACTAAGTACAAGTCCGAAGTCCGGAGGCAAGTCCTGCGCGAGAACGCAGCAGAGTTGTTGATGATAGGCCCAGAGGGCTGGGGTTGAACTTGGGCGAAATACGGGATATGACAATCAGCAAACTCTGTAGCAGCTGGCACTTTGGAGACATGTTGTTCCACACCCATATGGGGGACATACGAATGTGTAACTTCGAATGGGTTTTTCTTTGAAGATGCCAAGATCTTCAAGTTATACGAGAATTGGGTGATTGGAAGCTGTTACATGAAGCATACACAAAGAAATGTCTCGAGGGTTTACTTCTCTGGAGGTACTCACGAAGAGACTCAACGTCAGAGCAAGTACTAGGATCAAGGATTCTCGAAGGTGACAAGGGACAAAGGTTTGAGTCAGGACAGACTCACTCGAAGTGACAATGGATGAGGGACGAGGGTCTGAGTCAATCGGACTGCAGGATCCAAGAGTATGCTATGATTGCATAGAACAAGAATGAGAATACAAGTATATGACTGATAGGTATAAGTACTAAGGGACGCGTCATCGTAGAATGGTGAGGAAGGTAAGAGAATGATGATGTAAACGTACGCGTCATCCGCAGTAACACGAGGGAGAGATAGGAACTATGAGGCTGATACAAGAGAATCGGCCGAGGAGATAGTCGTCCATAGAACAAGAAGGAAAACGATAGAAAAGATCAAAGAAGTATAAATGTAGAATGGAATGGACTAATTACTAAAAGACTGACATTCCATATTGTCTGTGTGAGACCAAAGAAGAGGTGTACTCGTCAAGGAAAGAGGAAAAGATAAAGACGAGGGAAAAGGAAAAAAACTATAACATTACCCCCTTCATATAATCGAACTCCAGGTTTGATAAAAAGTCCATCAGGTAGTCGCATCGGAAGGGAGAGAGGAAGGGCCGTAGAAAATGGTGGATTGTTCGTAAGATAGCGCCTCAAATGGACAGTCATCTGCCACATGTCTGTGTTGATTGCAATGGCCGCATACTCGTTCAGGGCAAAAGCAGCGTCCATGTCCCCAATAATTGCAAAAGTCGCATTGCGTGTGAAGGCAAGCGGACTGAGGGTGACCAGGGGCTGACTGGTGGCAGTACAGGCAGGAGTAATTGGGACAATTCTCACGATAGTGGCCGAGACGATGACACCGAAAGCATTCGGTGAGGGCAGAGGCGGGGCGACGAGGGCGAATGGGCATGACGTGAGTAGGCGAAGATAAAATACGGCTGCCATCAGGGAGGTGATGATGAATCACTTCAACTGCGTTGGACCAAGCTAAATTCTTGGGAGATTCCTCAACTGCAGTGGGGGAAGAAGAGGAGGAAGAGGAGGTAGGGGAGGAGATCCTCATGATAAGAGCAGGAGCGCGAGAAGGAACAGGTAGTATGGGAGTAGGAGGAGGAGAATCAGCAATGGCGGGTAATTGAGCTTGTTTGAGGTAGCGATCATGATCAGCCATAGGTAGGGAGAGGTAAATGCGATGGAAGGTGGGGTAGATGATGGAGGGGGATAATTGTTCAACATATTGGTGGAATCCATAAAGATGAAGAATAGTTAAAACTCGCTGGGGAAGTTCAGCCAAGTGAAGACGTAGAGGAACGCTGAATTCAGCAGGAAGATCGCTGGGGGCTGCCTGAAAGTGATATAATTGAGTGATGGATACCTCATGAAAAAGGTGGACGAGTTCTTGAGTAACAACATCCTCATCATAGAGGAAGAGGGCCTCGACGGCACAGAGGAGAACGGGGGTGGCAAGGATGGCGGCGTAAAGCGAATGGGCAGCAGAGATGGGTAGCAAGGTAGGTGAGACATGCCTGGAATGAAGCGGGGAAGAAGATAGAGAAGAAGAAGGAGACGAAGAAGGTGCAGCAAAAGAAGAAAGAAATGACATATTGATTGTTGAGGAATAGGAAATCATAGAAGAACATATATTGGGGAGGTACTTCATAAAGAGACGCCACTTCCTGAGTAAAGAGGAGGAAGAAAAGAATGGGGAGTCAAGACAAATGATGAGTCCATTTATAAGAAGAGAGAATGGCGGGAGCATGGTGAAGATTATTCTCAGGTTCCCACGTGTTTTTGGCTGAAGAGTATCCTTTCCATGCGGTCAGGTACAAGCAGTGACCTTGTGATCCTTTATGAGATACGATATGATTGACTTCGTACTCTTCTTTGGTATCAATGAGGTCCGGCAAAGGTCAGGGAAAGGAAGGACCATGTGCTTCAGTTTGGTGATAAGGTGATAAGAGAGTGGCTTGGAATACGTTGTGGATCTTCCATGCAGGAGGGAGATGGAGGCAGTATGTAAGGGGAGATAAAACCTGGGAGATCTCGAATGGTCCGTGGCGTTTGGGGGTGAGTTTTCGGGAAGGGTATCCGAGGCGGAGATGAGTGGCTTCCAACTATACTTTATCGCCTACTTTCCAAGGGAAGAACTTGTGTGAGGAACGGAACATCATGATCTGACGCGAGGACTCATGTACAGCGAGGGCTTCCTTTCCGGTGTGTTCTAAGGAGGATAGATGGTTTTCCAAAGCAAGAATAAATGTTTTTCTCAGAGCAGGGTATGCTCGAGGTTCATAGCCGTAAAGAAGGGAGAACGGGGAAATTTTCGTAGAACTATGGGGGACGGAGTTGTGGATGAATTCGGCGGAGGTTAGGAATTTAGCCCAATCATGTGGATTATGAGCGCAAAAGATATGAAGGTAGGTTTCAATCTCTTGATTGGCTCATTTGGTTTGTTCATCAGTTTGAGGGTGATAGGCGGTGGAAAGGCGGACATCGTATTTGAGGAGGCAAGCTAGTTCTCTAGCAAAGGCGGAGGTGAATTGTGGGCCACGATCAGAGATGATGGAGTCATAGAGACCGAAGCATTTGAATACAAAGTCAAAAAAGAGTTGGGCGATCCCTTTGGCGTCAACCATCTTTGAACAAGGAGCAAGGATTACCCCCTTTGTAAGGCCATGGTCAACCACGACCATCAAGGAATCAAAACCATTGGAGAAGGGAAGGTCAGTGACAAGATCGATGGAGAGTTGATGGAACGGAAGAGAGGACGAAGAAGAAATGGGGAGTAAGGGTGGAGTCATCGGATGGGTCAGGACCTTGTTCTGTTGGCAAATGGAACAACCAGCAACAAAGTGAGAAACGAAGGAGGAAAGGCCAGGCCACCAAAAATCTCATTCAAGAATGGCTTTCATATGGAAGCGACCCAAATGGCCAGAAAGTGGAGAGGAATGAATCAAGTGAAGCAAAGCGGAACGAGATGCCGGAGGAACATACATACGACCACAGAAATAAAGGTGTCCATTATCAAAGGACCAATCTAAAAGGGAAAAACGAGGAAAAAGAGATGAACTATCATCAAGGTTGACAAGGGCATGAAGAACAAGGGGATCAGAAGATGAAGAGTTCTTGATATGAGAAGCTAAGGTGAGGTCCAAGGCGTTAATAACTACAGGATCAGGAACGATAGAAAAGTCAATATTGTCTTGGGAAGTGCATCAGCAAAATAAGGGTTGGCTGTACAGTGCTGGACAGTGCTGTACAGTGTCATAGTGCTCATAGTGAGGGTCCATATAGATAGTACTCTCATAGTACTCTCATAGTCTTTCATAGTGTTGGCTATAATCATAGTATTTCACAGTGTGTTCATAGACTCTCATAGTGATCTCATAGTCTGTTATAGTCTATCATAGTGTGTCATAGTGATCTCATAGTGTGTCATAGTGTGTTATAGTGTAATAAAGTTGAGTAAAAAATGAACCAAAAAATTAATGTTTTGATTAATACACCTACTAACCCTAATCCTACTCAACTTGTAGTATACTACTAATCCTAATCCCAATCCTACATTTTTAATATACATTAAAGTCTAATTCTAATCCAATCCCTATAATACACTTTTACACACTTCTAATTTTAATTTCAAGACTACACTCATATTTATTATACTTTTCATGTACTCTTTACTATAGGTTCAAATGATCAAATGGAAATTATAAATATATGCCAGTGGCAAGAGTTGAACTCAAGACTTTCCCAAAATGGCAATTTTCAAACACATTAACCATTAAACCACAAGACCTTGCATAGTATGAACCATTAGATGTATATGACTACATCTCTGACCTTTGACACCACACTTTGCTACATTTTTCATTAAATATCTCTGTCCACCCCTGCTACACTTTCTGATACTTGTGTACACTTTTCACTACACCCTGCCATATTTTTTACCACATTTGGCCACACTTCTTCACCATCCTTTGGACATTGCAATTCCAAGTCTAATTTTAATTCATGCTAATCCTAACCCTACACTTTTTGATTCACTTTTTACTATCATTATTATACTGTGACAAACTATGACACACTATAATAGACTGTGACAGACTATGATAGACTATGGCAATACTCTGGCAAACTGTGACATACTATGACAGACTATGGTAATACTCTAACAAACTGTGACATACTATGATTTTAGCCAACATTATGAAAGACTATGATGATACTATGAGTACTATGATACTGGACAGCACTGGACAGTAACCCTGATTGTGCTAATGAAGTGTGGTAAAGAAAGTGTAGCAAAAGGTATAGTAAAAAGTGTGGCAAAAAGATATAGCAAAGTGTACTAGTTAAAGAGTATTTAAAAAAATGGATTGGGATGAGTACCACTATGAATACTATGAATACTATGAAAATACTATGGATACTATGAGATCACTATGAAAATACTATAAACTATGAGTACTATGAGTACTATGAATCATCTATGAAAACACTATAAATACTATGAGTACTATGAGTACTATGAACACTATGGCAAAAACCAGGATTTGCTGATGTATCAACAGGGTCACAATGGGAGAGAGCGTTGGCAGGGGCCATCTGTGTGCCAGGAAGGACTTTCCAAAGAATATCGAAGTTCTGAAGGAAAAGGGACCAACAAGCTTGGCGGCGGGATAGTTTATGTGGGTCCTTGAGATAAGAAAGGTTCTTATGGTCCATGATAACAGTGATGGGATGGGTGGTACCAAGAATGTAGTGACGCCATTCAGAGAGGGCGAGGATGACAACGAGAAGTTAGCGATCATAAATACCATAGTTACGTTCAGCAAGCACGAACGTGCGGGAGAAATAGGCACAGGGGTGAAGGTCTCTGTTGGTATCAGCTTGGAGAAGAACTGCGCCAGCGGCAAGAAGGGAGGTGTCTGTCATGATAGAGAAAGAGCGAGTGACATCAGGAATAGCTAAGACGGGAGAGGTGGAAAAGGTAGTTTTGAGGAATTCAAAAGCACGTTGTTGGAGAGGGGTCCAAAGCCATGGTTGGTTTTTGCAAGTAAGCAAGGTGAGGGGGGCGATGGTGTTGGAGAAGTTGGGGATAAACTTCCAATAGAAGTTAGTGAATCCCAAGAAAGAGCGAATGCCCTTGATGGAGGTGGGAGGTTGCCAGTCACAGATAGCAGCGGTCTTGATGGGGTCCATCCTGACTTGTCCCTGGCCAATGATCATGCCAAGAAATTCAATGCGGGGGGTATCGAAGGTGCACTTGGATATTTTGAGGGAAAGATTATGTTCACAGAGATGAAGGAGAACACATTGGGTTTGTTTGTGATAGAGAGTGAGATCACCATTAGTATGAATGCCGAGGTCATCCATGTATACTTCTAGCCAGCCCTCAGCAATCATGTCAGTGAAAACATGGTTCATGAAAGCTTGGAAGGTAGGGGGAGCGTTACAGAAGCCAAAGAACATGACGGTTGGTTCGAAGAGTCCATACAGAGTAACAAACGCAGCTTTCCATTGGTCTGTTTCCTTGATTCGGACATTGTTATATCCCCAACAAATGTTGAATTTAGTGAACCAGGTAGAGTTCTTCATCCGGTCGATAAGAGGAGGGATGAGGGGAAGCAGGTATACATTGCAGACGGTGTGGGAGTTCAGATATCGGTAATCTTGACATGGGTGGAGAGATCTGTCCTTCTTAGGGACAAAAAAGAAGGGTGCGGCTTGGGGGGATTTGGACAGGATGATTCGTCCAGTCTTAAGGTGCTCATCAATAAAAGTTCGACATATGTCTTGTTCTTTCGGGTTGAGAGGGTAGACCTTGGCGATCTTCGGGACGAAGGAAGATTTGAGTTCGATGGTATGGTCAAAAGAACAGTGTGGAGGGAGTTGATCATAAGTCTTTTCGAAAAAGACATCTTCGAAGTCCTTGCACCAAGATGAGAGAGAAGTTTCGAGAGGTTTACTTTCTTGGTCAAGTTGGGTGGACAGGGTGATCTTGTTGATTGTTTCACCTTCGGGTTCATGGGGGTGGTACTTACTTGGAGACGTATCAACCCCATCAGGGTATCGTTCAGCAAATAAGGCAGAGATCTCTTGATCAACATCAAGGTCGAGAAGGTGAAGGAGATATCGTCGGGAAGATTCTTCTACAGGAGGGGAATTAAATGGATTTCGAGGGAAAGAAAGGGTGTGGGATGCCCAGTCAATCTGTGGATTGCGGGACTTTAGCCAAGGCATGCCTAAGATGATCTGTTTGCACTTTAAAGAAACGACCATTAGTTCAAGATGTTCAGGTCGTTTAGTGATGTGGACTATGGGTTTGGCTTTCCAGAGAATGGTGCCTTTCTTGTTCAGAGTTCCATCGATATTGTATGCCTCAACAGGCTGAGGAAGTCACTGCATGGGGAAGTTCATATGAGAGAGAAGTCCTAGGTCCATGAAATTTCTGATGGCACCGGAATCGATGAGAGCGGTGGTTATGACAGTTTGGTTACCGACTTGTAGTTTTACGGGGAAATGAAGGGTTCATTCATTCTGAGGTGCTATGAGTATGTGATGAATATTAAGGGAAGAAGATGTCGGTGTGACTCCCCAGTTCAAAAAATCCTGACTGGTGTTTATAACTGACACTTCTTCTTTAGTGGGTGCGGAGTCCTCGTAACACATCTGAAGGACTTGAAGGATCTCCCCTTCGTCCTTTCCCTGAGTCTTGAGGGAGTTGACGAAGGTAGAAAGGTCAGAGGGTGTAGTAGTTACGAGGGTAGGAGAAGTTGTGGCAGCGGAGGTGGAAGGTGTAGTGTCAGTGGTGCGAATGTTCTGGGGGCGAGTGGTTGGAGGGCGAGATGGGCAAGTGAAGGGATTCTTGCATTGGTTGGCGTTGTGTCCCATGTTGTGACAATGAAAGCATCGGCCTTCATGAATACACTTAGTGTGTTCCTGGGGGTTGAGTTTAGAGAGAGAGAGAGCGTCAACGTCCATGGCATTAGAATCACGGAAGGAGGATGAACGAGAGAATGTCGGAGGCCTGCTGCCTTTTAAGGTGAGGATGTGCATCTTCTGTGCATGGAACATTTTGACCTTTTTGATCCACTCTTTCACAGTGGTAGGAATAGTAGTCATGGAGAGGATCATGGTAGTGAGTTGTTGATCTAGTCCAAGGGAGAATTGGTCAATGAGAGTGATGTCGTTGGTGATTCCAGTGCAGGAGGAGAGATTCTGGAAGTCAGTGATATATTTTTGGAAACCGTCATCATGAACTCCGTCGGGACGACGGAAGGACTTCTGGGTGAGTTTCACGAGTTCATGGCGAGCAGTCACTTTGGTGTCGAAGGGAAAGAAGGTGGATTCAAAGTTTTCAGTGAATTTGTCGAAGGTGAGATCAGTAGGGTTGGCGTGGACATTGGCCATCTTGTCATACCACATCTCAGAGAAGGAGACTCCGCGTCCTTGACTCATCTTGTTTAGTGTGATCATGATCCATTGGGAATCAAGGGTGTAAATATCTTTGTTGATTGTGAAGTAGGCCCGCATGGCCTTTATCCATTGGATGGCATCATTTGGTTCACTGGAAAAGTCAGCAGGGAGGGCCGCTTTGAGTTCAGTAGGTGCGCAGGACATGGGGACAGGGATAGTTTCACTGGGGTTACGAGGGGGTGCTGGGGTACGTGGTGGTCTAGGAGTTCCTGGGGAGGAGTGAGGGGGTGCTGGGGCTCTGGTTTGGTATGGGTTTAAGGTGGCACGAGGGGTTTCAGTGGGTTCCGGGTCGTGGAAATTGATTTCGATATCCGAGTTCTCATCGGGTGGTAGCCCATAGGCACATCGGAGGGTGTGGTCGGAAATCTTACTGATGGTGGGGATGTCCTGCTCCTAAATAGGAGGGACAAAGGATAATTCTCGTTCTTTTGTTACGCGAAGTGTACACAAAGAAATATCTTGAGGGTTTACTTCTTTGGAGGTACTCACGAAGAGACTCAACGTCAGAGCAAGTACTAGAATCAAGGGTTCTCGAAGGTAACAAGAGACAAAGGTTTGAGTCAGGACAGACTCGCTCGAAGTGACAATGGATGAGGGATGAGGGTCTGAGTCAATCGGACTGCAGGATCCAAGAGTACACTATGATTGCATAGAACGAGAATGAGAATACAAGTATATGACTGATAGGTATAAGTACTAAGGGACACGTTATCGTAGAATGGTGAGGAAGGTAAGAGAATGATGATGTAAATGTACGCGTCATCTGCAGTAACACGAGGGAGAGATAGGAACTATGAGGCCGATACAAAAGAATCGGCCGAGGAGATAGTCGTCCATAGAACAAGAAGGAAAGCAATAGAAAAGATCAAAGAAGTATAAACATAGAATGGAATGGACTAATTACTAAAAGACCGACATCCCATATTGTCTGTGTGAGACCAAAGAAGAGGTGTACTCGTCGAGGAAAGAGGAAAAGATAAAGATGAGGGAAAAGGAGAAAAACTGTAACAGAAGCCAGTCTGACCATTCTTCCTGCTTTTCTGTGCAGAACATGTGGAGATACTGCTGGAGATCTCTATTCATGTACTCTGTTTGTCCGTCTGTTTGTGGATGGTGTACAGTGGATAATTTAGACTTAATTCTGAGGCGTCTGCAGACATCTTGCATAACCTGGGAAGCAAACTGTGGTCCATGGTCTGATACAATCAACTAAGGAAGTCCATGGTTCTTCCAAACGTGGTGTAAATATAATTTAGCTGTTTCCAGCACTGTGGCTGTCTTGTTGCATGGAATAAATATGGTTTCTTTACAGAATCAATCTACAACAATGAGGATGGAGTTGAAGCCGCCAGAGGAGGGAAGATCAGTAGTGAAATCGGCGAAGATGTCCTGCCAGGGACCATCTGAAATAGGGAGTGGAATTAATGTGCCTGTTGGGGCTTTGTTTCCTCCCTTCATGCATGCACAGCGGTCACATTGAGCGACATAATCTTTTATGTATGTGGTCATGTTGGGCCACCAGTAGCTTCTCCTGAGAAGTTCTATGGTCTTTTCATAACCGGGGTGACCAGCGACTGGGAAGTCATGACATGTGTTCATAATAGATAAGTGGATGAATTCGTCATCAGGGACAAAGACTTTTCCTTCTTGGTTACGTAATACTTCATCAACATGGCATACTCCGTGCTTCTTACATAGTTCCTTAATTTCGCTCTCTTTGAGCACATGTATCTTCTTCTTAATTGAATGTAGGATTTATTCGCCTTCATCGTGGATTGTGACCAGGATGGTCCATATCCGCTCTAGCGGGATCATCGTGATTCCTTCATTGTCATGTTCTATTCTGACTGCATGATCTTCTCTTCGAGAGAGTGCATCAGCTTTAATGTTAGTGGCTCCAGGCTTGTAGATGAATAGGTAGTCGAACTGCGAGAGCCATTGCCACCATCGGGCTTGTCTGCAATTCAGATTCTGAGACTTCATAAAATATTGCAAGTTGGTGTGGTCATTCCAGATTTCAAACTGGTGATGAGAGCCTTCCAGATAGTGCTGCCAGAGCTCTAACACTTTGATAATGCTCAACATTTCTTTATCGACAATGGGGTAGTTGCGCTCTGCAGGCATCATGCTGTGACTGGAAAAGGCAACTGGATACCACTTGTCTTCTTTTAGTATAGATAGTATAGCCCCTGTGGCATAGTCAGAGGCGTCAGTTTCTAAGCGGAATTGACAATCAATGTCCAGGAAAGCCAACATGGGTGCTGTGGTGAAACGTTCTTTGAGCATGTCAAACGCATTCTGCTGTGCTTCCTTCCATGTGAAGGGTTCGTCTTTCTTTAATAGATCATTTAATGGACGTGCGAACTGAGCGTAGTCCTTGATGAACCTTTGATAGAAGTTGGCAAGGCCAAGGAAACTTTGGACTCCTTTGACCATTTTTGGTTCTGGCCATTCCAAGATGGCACAGACCTTTGAGTCGTCCATTCTGATTCCATCAACACCAACCATCATGTCGAGGAACTCAACTTCCTTCTTCAAGAAAAAGCACTTTTCAGGTTTGATGAAAAGATCATTCTCTTTTAGCCTCCACAATACTTCGTGCATGATTCTATTGTGTTCATCTTGGTCATCTGTTTTGGTAAATATCATAAGGTCATCGATGTAGACCATGATTACGTCTTCCATATCGGCAAAGATTTCATTCATCATTGCTTGGAAAGTACCAGGGGAATTGCATAGCCTGAAGTACATGACTAGGGGTTTGAATGCTCCTTTGTAGCAGATGAAAGTGACCTTCCATTCATTGCCTTCTTTAATACGGATGTTGTTGTAGCCCCGTCTGAGATCCATTTTCATAAATAGCTTTGCTCCTTTGAGCTTATCCACAAGCTGCGAGATTAAGGGCAGCAGGTAGTTATTCTTAACCGTGTGTTCATTTAGGTAGCAGTAGTCCTGTACCATGTGTTTCTTGCCGTCTTTATTGGGGATGAAGAATACTAGTGAGGTTTGAGGGAATTTGGAGGGATGGATATATTCTTTAGCCAGCTGATCATCTAGAAAAATGGCGACTTCCTCCTGTTCTTGTGCAGATAGAGGGATAATACAACCTTTATTAGGTTCAAATGTATCTTTTAGGTCGATGGCGTGATCCCATGGTTTCTTATAGGCATCCTTTCAGATTTGGCTTTGCTGAACACTTTTAGATAATCATGATATTGTGGAGGAACGAGTTGTTCTGCAGTCTCTTCCATCTTTTTCTTTTCTTCTAGGATGCGGATAGTCACATGCACTTGGTATTGGATGTCCTCTTCTTCCTTCTTGATCATTTGGACAAAGACAGGTTTGTCTTGGAGGGCATGACAGTGCCTTGGGCAATGTGTCATTCGTACTGCACCCTTGACCCAATCTATTTCCGGTTTGTGGCATTTAAGCCAAGAGAATCCAAGGATAAGAGCATTCTTTCCGAGATCTGTTACTTCAGCCATAACCTTTTTATGGTGATCCTGGTACTCTATCATTAAATCTACCGAGTGTGTGATGTTTCCAGCAGAGTTCTTTGTTCTGTCCATGTTGTATATAGGAATGGCATGTCTTAATTTATTGAGCAGAAGTTTCAAGTTCTCCGCCCAAGATCTATCAATAAAACTCGCATTTGTGCCACTGTCAAGCAGGGCATCAACTTTTGAAAGAACATGACGTGTAGATAGGGGTGCGATTGTGATCGGCAACATGATTTCCCTTGTCGGATTGATGTTACATACAAATGCTTCTTCTGGGATTTCAGAGGGGGAGAAGGTAACTGAAGGATGAGGTTTCAACGGCTTTTCTTTCTTTGGTTTAGAGGAATTAAGCACAGGTTTGACATCCCTGCTGAACTCACTAGGAGACTCCCCTGATGTGTAGGTAAATGGAGAAGATCTGGCCAAGTCATCATCATCTGACTCCTCAACCAGAAGGGGAGAATACTTATTCGAGAAAGAACTCTTGGAACATCCAGATACATTCCTTGGGCTCAGGCTTTTCCTGACTTTTTTCAGATAGCCTCCTGATCCTTGAACCAGGCGGCCGCTTCTTTGAAATTCATACCTTTGATGGACTTTGAAAAGTCCTGTGTCTTTTCTTTTCCTTTTGAGGTCTTGCAGACCTCCCATTCATCATCACTGCTTGCAGTGCTTTTTGCGTCATCCCAGGACATATTCACTTCATGTACTTGTCGGCTGTCTTCTTTCTTGCAGCCCTTCTTGTGTTGTCCTCCTAGCCACTTGCAAGAGGGGCAGGTGTTCCGCGAAGCGTACACAAAGAATAGTCTCGAGGGATTACTTCTCTGGAGGTACTCATGAAGAGACTCAATGTCAGAGCAAGTATGAAGGTCAAAGGTTTTCAGAGGACGAGGGCCTGAGTCAATCAGACATCAGGGATTTACTAGTGGTGACAAGGGACGAAGGACGAAGACTGAGTTGATCGGACTTCAGGATCCAAGAGTATGCCATGATTACGTAGAACGAGAATAGAGACTACAAGTACACGACAGGTAGGTATAAGTACTGAGGGACATGTCATCGTGGAATAGTGAGGAAGGTAAGAGAATGATGATATAAATGTATGCGTCATCTGCAGTAACACGAGGAAGAGATAGGAACTATAAGACCGACGTGAGAGAGTCGGCCGAGGAGATAGTCATCCATAGAACAAGAAAGAAAATGATAGAAAAGATCAAAGAAGTACAAACGTAGAATGGAAAGGACTAATCACTAAAAGGCCTGCATCCCATATCGTCTGCGAGAGACCAAAGAAAAGGTGTACTCATCGAGGAAAGAGGAAAAGATAAAGACGAGGGGAAAGGAGAAAAACTGTAACATTACCCCCTTCGTATAATCGAACTCCAAGTTCAATAAACAGTCCATCAGGTAGTTGCATCGGGAGGGAGAGGGGAAGGGCCATAGAAAATGGTGGATTGTTCGTAAGATAATGCCTCAAATGGACAGTCATCCGCCACGTGTCCGTGTTGATTGCAATGGCTGCATACTCGTTCAGGGCAAAAGCAGCGTCCATGTCCCCAATGATTGCAAAAGTCGCATTGCGTATGAAGGCAAGTGGACTGAGGGTGACCAGGGGCTGACTGGTGGCAAAATGGGCAGGAGTAATCAGGACAATCCTCGCAATAGTGGCCGAGATGATGACACCGAAAATACTCGGTGAGGGCAAAGGCGGGGCGACAAGGGCGAATGGGCATGACGTGGGTAGGTGAGGATAGAATACAGCTCCCATCGGGGAGGTGACGATGGATCACTTCAACTGCATTAGACCAAGCTAGATTCTCGGGGGATTCCCCAACAGTGGTGGGGGAGGAAGGGGAAGAAGAGGAGGAAGAGGTAGGGGAAGAGATCCACATAATAAGAGTGGGGGTGCAGGAGGGAATGGGTAGTATGGAAGTGGGAGGAGAATTAGCGATGGCAGGTAATTGAGCTCGTTCGAGGTAGTGATCACGATCAGCCATAGGGAGGGAGAGGTAAATGCAATGAAAGGTGGGATAAATGATGGAGGGGGACAGTCATTCAACGTATTGGTGAAATCTGTAAAGATGAAGAATAGTTAAAACTCGCCGGGGGAGTTCGGCCAGGTGAAGATGCAGGGGAATGCCGAATTCAGCGGGAAGATCGCTGGGGGCCGCCTGAAAGTGATATAATTGAGTGATGGACACTTCATGGAAAAGGTGGACGAGTTCTTGAGTAATGACATCCTCATCATAGAGGGGGAGGGCCTCAATAGCATGGAGGAGAGCGGGGGTGGTGAGGATGGTGGCATAAAGCGAATGGGCGGCGGAGATGGGTAGCAAGGTAGGCGAGACACACCTGGAATGAAGTGGGGAAGAAGATAGAGAAGAAGAAGGAGACGAAGAAGGCACAGCAAAAGAAGAAACAAACAACATATTGGTTATTAAGGAAAAGGAAATCATTGAAGAACATAGATTGGGGGGGTACTTCACAAAGAGACGCCGCTTCCTAAGTAGAGAGAAGGCAGAAGAGAATGGGGGATTAAGATAAATGATGAGTCCATTTATAAGACAACAAGAGAGTGGGAGCATGGCGGAGATTACTTTCGGGTTCCCATGTGTTTTCGGCCAAAGAGTATCCTTTCCACGCGGTTAGGTACAATCGGCGACCTAGAGATCCTTTATGAGATATGATATGGTCGACTTTGTATTCTTCTTCGGTATCAATGAGGTCAGGTGGAGGTCGGGGAAAGAAAGGACCATGTGTTTTGGTTTGGCGATAAGGTGATAAGAGAGTGGCATGGAATACGTCATGTATTTTCCATGTGGAGGAGAGATGGAGGTGGTAAGTGAGAGGAGATAAGACCTGTGAGATCTCGAATGGTCCATGACGTTTTGGGGCAAGTTTGGAGGAAGGGTAACCAAGACGGAGATGAGTGGCTTCAAGCCACACCTTATCACCTACTTTCCAAGGGGAGAATTTGCAAGAAGAGCGGAAGATCATGATTCGATGAGCGGACTCATGTGCAGTGAGGGCTTCTTTTCAGGCATGGTCAAGGGAAGATAGGCAGTTTTCTAAGGCAGGGATAAAGGTCTTTCCAAGAATGGGGTACGCACGTGGTTCGTAACCATAAAGGAGGGAGAAAGGAAAAGCTTTCGTGGAGCTGTAAGGGATGGAGTTGTGGATGAATTCGGCAGAGGTTAGGAAATTAGCCCAGTCATGAGGATTATGAGCACAAAAGATACGAAGATAGGTTTCAATCTCTTGATTGGCCCGCTCGGTTTGTCCATCAGTTTGGGGGTGATAGGCAGTGGAAAGGCGGATGTCATATTTGAGCAGGTGGGTGAGTTCTCTGGTGAAAGCAGAGGCAAATTGTAGGCCACGATCAGAGATGATGGAATCATGGAGGCCGAAACGTTTGAATACAAAATCAAAAAAGAGTTGGGCGATTCCTTTCACATCAATGGTTTTTGAGCAAGGAGCAAGAATTACCCCCTTCGTAAGGCCATGGTCGACCACGACCATCAAAGAGTCAAAGCCATGGGAAAGAGGGAGGTCGGTGACAAGGTCAATGGAGAGCTGGCGGAACAGAAGGGAGGACGAAGAAGAAATGGGGAGGAGGGGTGGGGTGGTCGGGTGGATGAGGACTTTATTTTGTTGGCAGACAGAACAACCAGCGACAAAATGAGAAACAAAAGAAGAAAGACCAGGCCACCAAAAATCGCGTTCAAGAATGGCTTTCATATGGAAACAACCCAAATGGCCAGAAAGTGGAGAGGAGTGAATTGAATGAAGCAAAGCGGAACAAGATGATGGAGGAACATACATACGACCACAGAAATAAAGGTGTTTGTTATCAAAGGACCAATCCGAAAGGGAAGAACGAGGAAAGAGAGGTGAACCGTCATCAAGGTTGGCAAGGGCACGAAGAACAAGAGGATCAGAAGATGAAGAGTTCTTGATATGAGAAGCTAAGGTGAGGTCCAAGGCGTTAATAACTACAGGATCAGGAACAATAGAGGAGTCGATGTTGTCCTGAGAAGTATCAACAGGGTCACGATGAAAGAGGGCGTCGGCGGGGGCCATCTGAGTGCCGGGAAGAACTTTCCAAAGGATGTTGAAATCCTGAAGGAAAAGGGACCAGTGAGCTTGGCGATGGAAGAGTTTACAGGGGTCCTTGAGGTAGGACAGATTTTTATGGTTGGTGATAACAGTGATGGGATGAATAGTACCGAAGATGTAATGATGCCATTCAGAGAGGGCAAGGATGACAGCGAGGAGTTTGTGATCATAAATATCGTAGTTACGTTCGGCAAGCGCGAACATGCGGAAGAAATAGGTGCAAGGATGAAGGTCTCCGTTGGTATCAGCTTGGAGAAGAACAGTGTCAGTGGCGAGAAGGAAGGCATCTGTCATGATAGAGAAAGGGCGAGTAACATCCGGAATGGCTAAGACTGGAGAGGTGGAAAAGGTGGTTTTGAGAGATTCAAAAGTGCATTGTTGGAGAGGGGTCCAAAGTCACGGTTGGTCTTTGCGAGTAAGCAAGGTGAGGGGGGTGACGGTGTTGGAGAAGTTGGGAATAAACTTCCGATAAAAATTGGCGAAACCGAGGAAAGAATGAATGCCTTTGACGGAGGTAGGGGGTTGCCAATCGTGGATGGCGGCGGTCTTGATAGGGTCCATCCTGACTTGGCCTTGGCCAATGATCATGCCAAGAAATTCAATACGAGGGGTGTCGAAGGTGCACTTGGATATTTTGAGGGAAAGGTTGTGTTCACGAAGACGAAGAAGGACACATCAAGTGCGTTCGTGATGGAGAGTAAGATCACCGTTCATATGGATTCCAAGGTCATCCATGTAAACTTCGAGCCAGCCTTCAGCAATCATGTCAGCGAAGATGTGATTCATAAAAGCCTGGAAGGTGGGAGGGGTGTTGCAGAAGCCAAAGAACATGACGGTGGGTTCGAAGAGTCCGTATGGAGTAACAAACATGGCTTTCCATTGGTCAGTTTCTTTGATTCTGATGTTGTTGTATCCCCAACGAATGTCGAACTTGGTGAATCAGGTAGAGTTCTTCATCTGGTCAATGAGAGAAGGGATGAGGGGAAGTGGGTATGCATTGCGGATGGTGTGGGCGTTCAGGTATCTATAGTCCTGACAAGGACAAAGAGAGCCGTCTTTCTTAGGAATGAAGAAGAAGGGTGCAGCTTGCGGGGATTTAGATGGGATAATGCATCCGGTCTTGAGGTGCTCGTCAATAAAGGCTTGACACGTGTCTTGTTCTCTAGGATTAAGAGGGTAAACCTTGGCGATCTTTGGGGCGAAGGATGGTTTGAGTTCAATAGTATGATCAAAGGAGCGGTGCAGAGGAAGTTGGTCATAAGTTTTTTCAGAAAAGACATCTTCGAAGTCCTTGCACCAAGAGGGAAGGGAGGTTTCGAGGGGTTTATTCTCTTGGGCAAGTTGGGTGGACAACGTGATCTTGTTGATAGTTTCTCTGTTGAACTCCTGGGGGAGGTACTCACTAGGAGATGCATCTATCCCATTGGGATAATGCTCATGGAATAAGGAGGAAATTTCTTGATCAACATCAAGATCGAGAAGGCGAAGGAGATATCATTGGGGAGGTTCTTCAACAGGAGGGGAATTAAAAGGATTTCGAGGGAAAGAGAGGGTGTGGGATGCCCAGTCAATCTGTGAGTTTCGGGATTTTAGCCAGGGCATACCCAAGATGATCTGTTTACACTTCAAGAAAACAATCATTAGTTCAAGATGTTCGGGTCGTTTAGCGATGTGGACAATGGGTTTGGCTTTCCAGAGAATAGTGCCTTTCTTGTTCAAGGTTCTGTCGACATTGTAGGCCTCGACAGGCTGAGGAAATCGTTGCATGGGGAAGTTCATATGAGAGAGAAGTCCCAGGTCCATAAAATTTCTGGTGGCGCCAGAATCGATGAGAGCAGTGGTTACGACAGTTTGGTTACCAACCTGTAGTTTTATGGGGAAATGAAGGGTTCGTTCATTCCGAGGTGCTACAAGTACATGGTGAATATCTAGGGAAGAAGATGTCAGTGCGACTCCCCAGTTTAAAAATCCTGGTTAATGTTCAGAACAGACACTTCTTCTTTAGTGGGTGCAGAGTCCTCGTAACACATCTGGAGGACTTGAAGGATTTCTCCTTCGTCCTTTCCCTGGGTCTTGAGGGAGTTAACGAAGGAAGAAAGGTCAGAGGAGGTGGTGGTGACAGTGGAAGAAGTCGTGGTAGCGGGGGCGGAGGGTGTAGTATCAGTGGTGCAAATGTTCTGGGGTCGAGTGGTCAGTGGGCGAGATGGACAAGTGAAAGGATTTTTGCATTGGTTGGCGTTATGTCCCGTGTTGCGACAACGGAAACATCAACCTTCACAGATGCACTTGGCGCGTTCTTGGGGGTTTAGTTTGGCAATCGTGACAGTGTCAACATCCATGGTGTTAGGGTCACGAGAGGAAGATGGATGAGAGAACGTCGAGGGTCTGCCACCTTTCAAGGTGAGGATGCGCATCTTCTGCGCATGGAACGTTTTGGCCTTTTCAATCCATTCCTTCATGGTGGTGGGGATGGTTGCCATAGAAAGAATCATTGTCACGAGTTGTTGGTCCAGTCCCAATGAGAATTGGTCAATGAGAGTGATATCGTCGGTGATACCAGCACGGGAGGAGAGGTTCTGAAAGTCGGTGATATATTTTTGAAATCCGTCATCATGGACTCCATCGGGACGATGAAAAGATTTCTGCATCAGTTTCGAGAGTTCATGGCAGGTGGTGGCTTTGGTATCGAAGGGGAAGAATGTGGATTCGAAGTTCTTGGTGAATTTATCAAAGGTTAGGTCTAGGGGGTCAGCATGAACATCGGCCATCTTATCATACCACATCTCAGAGAAGGAGACTCCATGTCCTTGACTCATTTTGTTCAATGTGGTCATGATGCACTGAGAATTGAGGGTGTAGATATCTTTGTTAATAGCGAAGTATGCGTGCATGGCTTTGATCCATCACGTAGCGTCGGAGGGTTCTCCCGAAAAGTCAGTGGGGAGGGCTGCTTTGAGTTCAGTGGGGGCGCAAGACATGGGAATAGGTTCACTGGGGTTTCAAGGAGGTACTGGGGTACAAGGAGGTGCAGAGGTTCGAGGTTGTCTGGGGGTTCCAGGTGATCAAGGGAGTACAGGGATTAAGGCCTGGTATAGGTTTATGGTGGTGCGAGGGGGTTCAGGGGGTTCAGGGTCTTGGAAATCGATGTCAATGTCAGAGGATCCTTCTTCATCAGGTGGCAGCCCATAGGCACGTCGAAGGGTGCGGTTGGAAATCTTTTCAACAGTGGGGGTGTCCTACTCCTAAATAGGAGGGACAAAAGGATATTCTCATTCTTTTGTTATGCGAAGCATATACAAAGAATAGTCTCGAGGGATTACTTCTCTGGAGGTACTCATGAAGAGACTCAACGTCAGAGCAAGTACGAAGGTCAAAGGTTTTCAGAGGACGAGGGCCTGAGTCAATCAGACATCAGGGATTTACTAGTGGTGACAAGGGACGAAGGACGAAGACTGAGTCGATCGGACTTCAGGATCCAAGAGTATGCTATGATTGCGTAGAACGAGAATAGAGACTACAAGTACACGACAGGTAGGTATAAGTACTGAGGGACGCGTCATCGTGGAATAGTGAGGAAGGTAAGAGAACGATGATGTAAACGTATGTGTCATCCACAGTAACACAAGGAAGAGATAGGAACTACAAGGCCGACGTGAGAGAGTTGGCCGAGGAGATAGTTGTCCATAGAACAAGAAAGAAAACAATAGAAAAGATCAAAGAAGTACAAATGTAGAATGGAAAGGACTAATTACTAAAAGGCCTGCATTCCATATCGTCCACGAGAGACCAAAGAAAAGGTGTACTCGTCAAGAAAAGAGGAAAAGATAAAGACGAGGGGAAAGGAGAAAAACTGTAACAGCAGGCGACGATCAGTTTTGGACAATTCTTAGTAAAATGTCCTTCTTTGCCGCAATTGTAGCAGCCCTTGGTGGTAGCTCCGATGTCCATGGCATTCAGATCTTTTCTTTGTGGCGCCGAAGCACGTTTCTGAGTTCTGCCCCTGATGAAATCAAGGGACTCTTGTGCTGTGCCGACCCTTCTAATCTCTTGGAGATAGAGGGCAGGAGAGAAACAGTGATTTCCTTCTCTGAATATTTGGACTATGATGGACCCTCATGTGTTTTTCTCAAGTAACTCACATGTGTGCGAGGGGTCAATGCTTGCTTGTCAGTAAAGTGCTTTCCATTGGATGATGAAGTCATCTGTGAGTCCGTCTCCTTGGTAATATTTGCCTAGCTGAGCGTGTGCCCAGTCTTTTTGGTTGATGCTCCTGAAGAGCCCTTCCAGTTCATCTACCAGGGTTGGCCAGTCGTACTGCCTTCTCTGGGCTAGCCTTGTTTGGGCGAAGCTGCCCGCCTTAGCTCCTTTTAGTCGTGAGAGGACAGAGACGACTACCTCATAGGAGTTAAGAGCAATGGTGCCTGAGTTTATAGAGAGCCATGCTTTCATCTTGGCCCACCATTCTTCAAACTTTGCTTTCAACCCATCGTACTCTCCTGGGTCTGCGAATACTTCTACTCGCCTTGATGTTCCTACTGCTGCTGCTCCTCCACCAGCTCTTACTGCGGAGAGTGCTGTTACTTCTGATCATTAACATGGTTGTTGTTGTTGATGAGTACAGTCAGCTCGTTGTTGAGGAGTATTGAATTCTTGGAGGATGGACTAAGATCTTGTCTTCCCATGAAATATTTCCGTCACTCAAAATCTGATTGATATGTGTGGACATAAGTGGGGTTTCTCTACTTGGTACAGTAGCTGTTCTGGTTTGTATAGAGAGTGTGGAGGACATAGGCTTATTCTGAAATATTCAGAGTTGTCAGCTCTGTCTCTGGTAATCTGGTGATGTGGGATCTTCTTTCTTTTAACTGGACTTTTAACTTCTGGTCTTACTTCTTCCTCGTCCTGTTCTTTCCTTTTAAGAGATGGGCCCACTACTATGGATGGGGTGAGGATACTAAGTGGGGATAACTCTCGCTTGTCTCTGAATTGCGAATTCTTCTTCGGAGGACTAACAATAGGCTTTGCAATGTGGGTCAAGTGTGGATGGATAAGGTATCAGTCCCTTGGGCTGAACACGAGGTTGTTTGGATTTATGGAAAGATTGTCCACCTCCGAGTGCTGGGATACTCTCACTGTGGATGAGTTGTCTGGGCCTCCCAATCTGAGGGTGAGAGCGACTGTGACTGCTTGATCTATCTCTTCATCTGAAGCAAAGCGAAAGTCGAACAGTTGCAAGTCCACTTCTAATAGCCTTGAAAACTGCGTAGCAGCCAAGAGTGAACATGATGATGGTGGTGGGGTCCTTTCCATGCCCTGTGAGCCTGCCAATTCCACTGGCAAGGCTGTTCGCTCTCTTACTTGTTCTGGCTCAGCTACTTCTGCCAAGGCCACATACAAAGGGTTAGAGGGGCCGACTTGACCTGAGTTAGAGGGGAAGGAACAAAGGGAACAGTGAAGGTGATCAGCACTGGCTCTACTGTAAGCTCCGAGTGCAGCGATCCTTCGTGGGGGACACACTTGTGAGGGTAGCAGTCAAGGTTGGCAAGGTAAGGGTAATGTGGAGTCTAGTTCTAATGAAACAACCCTAGAGCATAGCTCCCTTAGGTTGCCAAAAGTAACTTGGACTGGAGGAAGAGCGATAAGAGAGTAGGCTTGTCAGGCCAAGTATGAGTCCTTCTTATAGTGCTTTTAGGGGAAACACCAAGAGAACTAGACTGGAGTTCTCTGGTGGTGGCATTGAGCCTTAAGTACCTACTGGAGGTATGTACATGTTGTGGACGTATCTAATGATCCAAAAATGAAAGGGGAAAGGGCATAGGGTGAAACAGAAGTGAAACATGTGAAGCCAACACACAATATGGCAGAATGGAAGGGAAGCATATCATATGTGAAACATGTGTATCAAGGGAATGGAATGGAAGCATGATCAAACACTTCCGTGAAAAGGTGAAACATGAAGATGTGAAACAGGGAAGATGAGAAGTCTCATGTGTGAAATGGAGTGAAGAGGTGAGACGAGTATGACGCACGAGATAAGGGTGAGTGATAACGAGGTAAGATAAAAGATACTGTAAGATTGTCTGTTGTTATACGTGGAAAACATTAAGTCCAACGAACATAGGGGTATGTGAATATACTGTTCATAACAAGTTGTGCAAGGGTGAGTGACTGAAAGATCTGTATGATGACAGTACATGAAAGCTATTCTGGCTAATAAAAACATTGTATGGATTGAAACAATCTGGACACGAATGGAATGAGGAGCTGAATAAGCAGCTCCAAGATAAAGCATTCAAACATTTACATTCAGACCCATGCGTATATATTCGACGAAATGGTGAAAACATGAAAATTATCACTGTATGGGTCGATGACCTATGTACATACTATTGTTTACTAATGCATCTGATATAATGATATGGCTTAAAAAGGAACTTCAAACTTTGTTTGACATTACCGATATGGGTGAACCCTCTAAAATTGTGGGAATAGAAATTGAACGTGACCAAGAGTACAAAATGCTCAAAATTGGACAAAAGCAATATATTGAATCTATCCCATGAAAGGAGAAAATGGATCAAGCCAATAGTGTTGGCATGCCATTAGATCCAAATATTAAACTCAAACCAATTGAAAAATCCAATTTGGCTGAGAGCGCTTCATATGCATTTTTAATCAGGTCATTGATGTATGCAGCAGTTGCCACATGTTCCAATATAGCATATGCAGTCTCATGGCTCACCTTATTTACAGTGAACCTGAGCATGGGTCACTGGGCAGCAGCAAAGCACATTCTCAGATACCTTGCTGGCATGCATGATTATGGAATAAAATATTTGGCCAGTACAGATTCTAAGAAACCCACTAAAAGATTCTACTCTTACTCAGATGCTGATTTCACTAACAATATGGACTGCTTATCCATTTTTGGATATGTGTTCCTGCTTAGTAATGGAGTCATCACATGAAGCTCCAAAAAGCAAAGCACTGTAATGCTATCTACAACTGAAGCTAAATATACAGCCATGGCTCATGCAACTAAGGAAGTCATTTGGCTTAGGAACCTATTCTTAGAATTAGGATTCCACCAAATAGAGCCAACTATTATTTTTGGCAATAATCAATCAGCCATAGCAATAGCGAAAAACAATCAATATCACCAGCAATCTAAGTATTTCAAACTCCAAAATCACTTCACCCAAGATAAGATCAATTCTGGGTCTATTGAAGTATGGTATTGTCCTACTGCATCTATGACAGTGGACATTTTTACCAAGGTGCTGCCTAAACCGAAACACCACCAGCACACCACCAAACTCAGACTGAGCTCAGCTTGAGGGGGAGTGTTGGAACTCAGCCAGTGCACGTGACAACAAGCCGAGCTTCCAATAGTACCAACTTACTCATCACATGGAATTGGTACTACAAGTATATAAACTAGATAGCAGAGATCCAATAAAATCAGCACTTATCTATCCAATCTCTCATCAGTGCTTATCTACCTGATCTCTCATCAGACTGATCTGCCCATGCTCAACCTTGTACCGATGCACTACTAGCAAGGTTCATACTATGTATATGAGATTCATTATGTAAACTATTATGTAAACTTTCCGCACAGTCTATCTGCCCTAGTTACTACTCATAGCCTCCTAGAGAAAGTGATGACATTCACAAAGACATGGCTTCACAACAAGAAATGGGTGATTAGTGCACATGGGCAAAAGATGTATTATCCATCACACTACAGGGGTTTTATAGTCAAGGATATTGAATAGTAAGTACTATAATATGTCAGTACTAGGTAGAAAGCTAAGTAAAGTGTGTACTGGTTGGGAAACCAGCTGAGGTGTAACTAACTAAAGACACACAGAAAGTAGACCATGCTTATGTAAGCTAACTCACACGTTTGTAATTCCTACACTACTACCAGGAGTCAGTGTCAGAGGAGAAAAATCTAATGAGGGAGGTCCTACAAAGTGCAAGAGTTCCCAGAAGAAGGCAAAGAATGCATAGTAGATCTCAGGTATGTACACTCATTATCATCTTGACCCTTGATGTGCTGGTTAAGTTACACTGTGGCACACCATTGCATATTGCTTGGTCTCACTGCATTGCATGCAAGTTTGCACATCTGCATGTTTTTACTTCCATGTTTGCCAATTCTGCACACTTCTGGGCACATTTTCCATATTACTGCTCAGATTTGCTGTCTTATTTCAACAACTTGAATGTACTGTCTTGCCATCCCTCTGCTTGTAACTTCATGGAATAGATTGTAAATATCAGAAAGGCAATAAAGTTTTTGGGCTGTCTACACCTCTCTACTCAGATCTCAATATAAGTCATTGTCTGGAGATATCAGAATGATGGTGCTTGTTCAAATGGCCTGCCTCTGGTTCAGAAAAAATGTTTATTGAGATTCCAGAACAAGAGCAACTGAAATCTGATATACCAAAACAGTCCACTATGTAGTACATGAGAATAGAAAATATCACAATCTATTGTAATCTCAGGATTTTGCAATGTTTGTGATTAGTACGTTCTCACCTCGGTGGAGATCGTTTTTAGAGTAAAGTCCCTGCAGTGTCGTCCCAGGAAAAGGTGGATATGCTTGATCCACACCATGAATGTCGTGAATACCGTGACTGTACTGTTTTGCATTGCATTTTGTTGCGATCCCGCGTTACTCACAGACGTGGCCAACTCATTGCACAGGCCTATGGCGGAATATCTGCACAAATAATGCATCACGAATTTTTTACTCCATCGCGTCGCAAATTCTTGCCCGTCACGAAATTTCGACTCCATCACGAAATTTCAACCCACCGCACCGAAATTTTGCCCTGTTGTGCACCATAGTAAGAAGGTACCACAGTTTTTTTTTGTCTACGATGTAGATACAATGTCTAGTATCGACATAAATATGTATTCTATCAGCAGTACTAGTGATCTGGCTTGGCTTGAAAGCCCCAGCTTTGACCTATAGATATTCCGGGCCACGGCCGGGTACCGGGCCTACCCACGGGTCGCCTGGGGCGTGAGTGCACAGCGTTGGATGAGGCTGTGTGGACGAACGCGAGCGAGCGAGTGCGCATGTCTGCATGGGCGAGAGCGCGTGCGCACGGTGAGGCCGCCTTGGGGCATGACAGCTCGAGCAGGCAGGCAATGATTGACCTGCGGGTGCGGCCCGCAAGACGTGGCAGGGGGGTGGTGACGATGACGGGGTTGGGGCTGCATTTGGGACACACGGGTGGCGACGAGGTTGGCCTGCACGCGGTGGGACACTGCCCGTACTACGAGGTTGGCAGTGGCGGACTCGGGCGGTTGACGCCGACACGATCTTGACCGCGACCTCGCGACACATCCCTGCCGTTTCTGGCAGCTTAGTCAGCACAGCCCACGCGACTGAGAGGTCCTATCGACGATGCTGGGTGTGATGGGCGGAGATGCCGATGACGTTGGGGACATCAGCAACAAATACATCGGCGAAGGGGGTACTAGTGGGTCGTGAACGCCGTGGGTGGAGTCGAAATTTCGTGACGGACAAGAATTTGCGACGCGATGGAGTAAAAAATTCGTGATGCATTATTTGTGCAGATATTCCGCCATACAGGCCTGCGGTTCGCCACGGTCCATCTGGGCCACCGCGCTGCTCTCCTTTTTTCCCTATCTCGTTTTCGCTCAGGTCGTGCATGAATACAAGCTAACTACTGCCATTCCCGAATTTCCTGGAAGTCCTCCTACAATGGACCAACCTCTACTTGCGTATGTCGCCGCCACGGTCGCCGTTCTGATACCCTCTGTGAGTCGAACGGCCCCCTTGTTCAAAATCACCTGCACGTCTCGCATGATGAGCACCCATTTCATCCTTGTTCTTCGAGCCTCGAGCCGTCTCTCCAGAGGCGCTGCGTCGTGTGCAAAGACGACACACCTTTTATTGGGTCGAGGAAAAGACCTCGTCTGACCGTTCTCCTTTCGAATCGTGTCCACGCTCGCGTCTGATCACTCTTAGCTCTACCTAGCCCTCGTCTTCCTCTCGCCGCCCCCCATCGTGACGCGCCCGTTGGAAAAGACCTATCGCTCTTCCACATCTCCAACGTCCCCCCTCCCACTCCCCTCGCTCTCCGACAAAGGGTCGCTCGACCTGAGCGTCATCATTCCCGCCTACAACGAGACGACGCGTCTCCCCGCCATGCTCGACACCACCCTCGCACACCTCCGCGCATCCATGTCCGCACCCGCACCCGCACCTGCATCCAGCAACGGACGCTCACAACGTCCACGGACACGGACACACGAGCTCCTCATCGTCGACGACGGCTCCAAAGACGGCACGTCCGCCTTGGCGCTCACCCTCGCCGCGCAACACCCCACGACCGACATCCGCGTCATCACCCTCGAAAAGAACCTCGGGAAAGGCGGCGCGGTGCGCCATGGGATGCTCCACGCGCGTGGTCGCCGTCTCTTGATGGTCGACGCAGACGGGGCGAGCCGGTTTGAAGACTTGGAGGTGTTGTGGAAGGCGATGGATGCGTTGGCGCCGGACGATGAGCCCGCGGTGGTCGTCGGGAGTAGAGCGCACCTCGTCAAGACCGAGGCGGTCGTCAAAGTAAGTGTCCGCTTCGTTTCGCGTCGTATCTCTGGTTCGTTTATTGACGCACGTGTCGACAGCGTTCGCTCCTTCGAAACATCCTCATGTACGGACTTCATACCATCCTCCGCATAGTCGGAGTTGGACATATCCGTGATACCCAATGTGGCTTCAAGCTATTCTCGCGACGCGCTGCACAACAGATATTCCCCGCTCAGCACCTTGCAACGTGGATTTTCGACGTCGAGCTTCTCTTGCTCGCCAAACAGCTCGGGATTCCCGTTGCAGAAGTTCCCGTCGAATGGCACGAAGTGGCGGGAAGTAAACTCAATGTCGTCAAGGACTCGCTTCAGATGCTGCGCGATCTCCTCGTGCTCAGAGGGAACCAATTGGTAGGACGATGGAAAGTCACTCCCTAGCAATAAAAGGTGTACCATTTACCGTTAATTTAATGGATGTAACGTGGAGCGACAGGATCTTGGTCCAAAAAGTAAAGGGTCAAAACATCCACTCCTTCTAACATCCACTACACCTTCTATCACTGTCAACATGCCATCTCTTCTTGAGTAAACACAAGAAAAGATCGTAATTTTACATACGTGCAACATTAATCTTAGATGGGGCCAAGGAGCGTAAAGTGGTGGAGGAATTGAAAGTGCTGTCCATCAAATGGGAATATTGGCGTTGATCTCGTCGAGCAATTCTTGAGCAATCTTGGCATTAGATACCTGGACAGCAGTGAGTTGGATCATGGACCAGAACGTGAGCATACCCGAAGATTATAATGCACGGTTTGGTTGTCTTCGATAACACTGAATCGTATATATCGCGGGTCTTGCGCCACGAAACACTTCATTCCCTGGAACAGCGGTACGTTTAACAACAACGTGTAAACAGCTTCTTTTCGCATTACTAAGAGGGAATGCACGACTTAGCACATGGCGACGGGCTCTCAAGAAACACGAACCAAGGCGGGCTCCGCTTCCGTCCGCTCGGCGAACGTTGAGCTTCAGCTGGCCAGTTCCGCGCTCTTTCCACTGATTTTGTGTACAAAGCGCATAAAGCTTGCCACGAATATGAAGCAGCGTTTCTTCTTCCTCTTCACCAGTGATGACTGAATACGCTCTCAACATTCTGCACGAGTCCATCAAGAGTATCTAAACTCACCTTCTTGTTCCGTCAATTTCTCTTTTTCCTCCTCACTCTGCTCTTCATCGCCATCTTTACTCGCCCGCAATCGCTCGCCGAACGTCGACGGTGCGCGATCACTCCCTTCCCTATCCACATCACCCTCGTCCTCGCCACTCCCACTCCCTTCTCTGCTTCCGGGTAGATAGAGCACTGACCCCTCCATGCGCTCCAACGAGCTCCCCGAAGAGCCCCCGGACGGTGACTCTGCTCTCGCGCGCTTCGGACGTGGTGCCGAAAACGCATGCGGGCTCGCACCCGCATACGTCGTAAACACAGTCGCATTCATGCCCATCGTCCGTCGCGTTGGAGATTTGCTCCGTCCGAGTACGCTGATCTTCCCGCCGTTGTTTCCCAACGGTGATTTGGACCTTGCAGGCAAGAAAGGAGAAGCAGACGCAAAGGGGGAAGCAGACCCCGCAAAGGCTTCGAATCCCGTCCGTTTGGTGGCAGTGCTTGGCGTGACTGGCTGCGGTGTCTGTGATGATGGAAATACTGCCGCGAACGACGATCGACTAAATGGGGAAGTAAAATGGGCATGGACGGGCGTGGTATCAAGAGGCAATGGAACATGCTTTACAGACGAAGACGTGGTCGATTTTTGATTATTGGGTGGAGCGCTCGAAAAGACGTTCTGTCCTTTGACAGAGGCAAACGGGGACGCTGAAGAAGCGTACGACATGAACCCACCCTACAACAAATTGAGCAAACACGATATGACGCGATACAACCGGAAACGCACGAGTTTCGGCGCGGGGGTCTCCGGCGCTGGAACCGGCGCTGATTCCTCGTGCTGCTCGGGAGGCGGCGACGGTCGCTTCGAGACACGCGGGTTGTCATCCTTGTCTGCGTCGTCTCTAGGCCGTTTTGCGGTTTCTGCCGTCGGGGTGAGCGTCGACGGCCCACTCTCTGGCCCCGTACTGGTCGCGCGATCTGCTAATTTTCGTTTGAGGCCCTTCTCGGGTTCGTTACCGTCCGACTCGGGCGTAAGTCGGGTATGCGGGAGGTTAGAAGCAGTGTCTTGCGCCTCCTCAGCCTCTTCGGCAACATCTTCGACGGAAGCGAACGAGCTCGGCGGTCCTGACGTGGATTGGGATGCAAAGACCACTTGCGTCGCCTCGATCTGACTCTGCGTCTCACCCGTATCCTGGAAGGACGCCATGCTCGCTTGCGCGTTGGGTCCGGCGTCTTGGTGGGACTCGAAACCCTGTTGCCACTTCATGTCTTCCACGCCCTGACTGATTTGCCGGACCTTGACGTCGTGCGGTGGCGAGACGCTGAGCGCCGGGGAATGCGGGTAGGACGGGGTCCGAGACCGCGACAGGCTCTGGGCGTCCGGCGCGTCTTCTTCGAGCGTGGTGGCGAGATGCACCCGGCCCTTCTTTGCAGGCGATTTCACGTCGAGCGGGTGCTAGTATGGGAATCGGAGAAGCAGAAAGAGGAGCGTGTTGGGGGTGGATTTACGTCAGGGATGCGCCACGGGGTGAGGCGAGGGAAAGACGTACAGCGCTGGTGGCAGTCCTGGGTGTGGCAGGCTCGAGAGAGGCCTCTCGTTCCCGTTTCTTGGAGAGTATTTGTTCTGTTCGGATGGTTTGAAATCGGTGCAGGATAAGTCACGGTGGGCCGGTTTGGCAAAGCAGGGCCAAGTTGCAGCCGGATAAACGCACCTGTTGAGTCGTTTGCGTCGGGCGAGGGGGACGGCGAGGGTGGGGAGGGCTTGCGGTCGCTGCCGGGGGCGACGAGGGCCTCGTCGACGGTGTCAGGCATTGGGCGCCGGTGGTCTGTGCGCTGTAAACGTGTGTGGTAGTCGGGAACAAGCCTTAGGCGCAGCTGACAAGCGGCAGGGGAATGCACTCGGCACAACCCGATACAACAAAAACCCCCTTGTTGATCAAGATCCTCATTTCGTCCGATATACAAGATAATGATAAGTCTACTACCCTCGTCGCTCGTCTGCGATCGTCAGCATGTGCACGAGACTCGGCTCAAAAACGGGCTTCGTCAAGATACTAGGAACCGCGTCAGCGCGCGTGTGTAATGGGCGTGTACAATACTCACTGATCCACCCCTGCCTCAAAGTACTCTTTCTGGTCTCCGATAAGCGCATTCCCTACGCCATCTCAGTACCACGCTGGGCGTCGAGGAGAATACGCCTTACCAGTCACACCGACGACAAAGTCGTGCCTACCCATCTCCCGAAGCTTCGCCACCACCTCTAATCCAGACATGATCGGCATCTGGTTGTCCAGGAATACCACATCGTAGCGACTAGGCTTAGATGCCTCATCTTCAGGGAGTGGTCCGGATGGAGAGCCTTCATTGGACCCCTTTCTATGCTCGAACGTCCTCCCCACGATCATCTCAAGAGCAACCTCTCCGTTTTCGGCTGTTGAGACATGACAGCCGAGCCTCGAAAGTGTCCGCGACATGATTGTTCGTGTCACCCGGTCATCATCTACAACGAGCACGATCATAGGCGTCTCGAATGCAACGGATACCCCCCTCCTCAATGACGGCGTTGGTGTTCCTTGAACAGGTGATTTCAGGCAGCTTGCAGCGGACTCCGCGGAAACAGGCGGTAGAGGGGTTACCGCCTGGAATGCGTCCCTAGACCCAGATCCAGAAGATGACAATGGACTCTGATTCTGTTGGGTACGCCCATTGGAGTTCCCCTCCACTATAGTGGGGGTGCTACCTGCCGGAGCACGAGAGTGGGGGTCGTCATAACCCGATAAACTGGAAGGCAACGGAGGGCCAAGCTGAGTCCCAGAAGAGAGCTCCCCGATGGTTCTCGTGAGTACGTGTGGTTCTGACACGTCGCTCGCATTCGGCAACTGCAACTCCACCATCCCTCCTACGCAAAGACATCAATGGAGAGACACAAGAAACAGCGTGTGGTGTGCTTACCCTGATCCATAAGCGACTCCATTGCATTGGGAAGCGGAGATTGGTTCTGGAGCAAATCGATGGATAACGGTCCCTCGAGATCAGATGAATGCTTTTCGCTCAGCCCAGACTCGGGGTCTGGTAGATCAACGACTTTGACACCCACGCCCAGCGCTATTTTGCAATTCCCATGATGAACGGTGCCGCGATATCATTAATAACGGGAGAAGAGAGTATATGAGGTCTTGGTGACGAGACAGAGACGAAATATGGTACATACGCAATTCAACCCAAAATGTCGATCCATGCCCGAGTTTCGAGCGCACTCCCAAACGCCCACCACTCAATTTCACAATTTGCCGTACAAGAGCCAGCCCTAGCCCCGTACCTTTCCCACCTTGTTGCCGCCCCTGTTCGGTTTGATTGAATGCGGCTATAAGGAATTGAGGATAAGCAGGTGGGGGGTTACTACGTGGTTCTCAAACTTACTAAATAGCTTCCCTTGTGTAATCTCACGGGGTGGTATTCCACTGCCCGTGTCTGTGACCTCAATGCGCACAACGATTCTTTTCAACGGACTCTTGCACTGTAGGGTGGGACTGTCGACAGGATAAGTAGATGTTACATCCCTTTCATCCCCAGGAGTCACCAAAACTTCTTCAATGGTATCTTCTAACTCTGCCTGGGGCCGTCTTCGTTCTGGATGAAGATGAGCAGGAAATATGAGACGGGTCGAACAGGTAATACGCCCGCCTGCAGGAGTGAACTTGCACGCGTTACTAGCGTCGTGCCATCAGACGAAATCCTTCAGAGTGCCTCGGCCCTCACCTAGCGAGGTTGTTGACGATCTGACGGAGTCGTATTGCGTCCCCAAGAACCACCCCATCTTCCTCATCGCTAATGATACTTGGGTTTTCTCTGGCAGCTTCACGAGCCGCACAGCGCGCAACCTACAAAATCAGATGATGGTTCAACTTAACGTGCGCCGCACAACCCACCTCATCAATGGTCTTGTCTAAATGGGTAACCAATTCAAGATTACGTGCATTCGTGGCCATCCGTAACGGGATGAGAAGGGTTCGCATCACCGCATGGAACGCATATGGCTTGGATAAGATCTCAAAACGTCCACTGTCCATGCGATTACTGATAGACGTCAATATTTGCTCATCACGAAAAGCGTGAGGGGACTTACAAATCAAGCATATCATTGAGTACTTCCACGAAAGTTAATCAGGCGAGATTCGTGACTCATAAGAAAGCTTACCTTTGGACATCATCACCAAGCTGCCCCCAAGTGCCATAAATTCGATTTCTTGCGCCTTCGATACTGCACCGGACGCTTCCATGTTCTGAACCGCCAAGACTGCCGCAAGCAAAGGTAAGCAAAGATGTACTAGTAGATACTTGTCGGTAACACGCACGCGCTGTATTCAGGGGCACCCGGACCTGTATTAGCTACAATATCAATTTCGCGAATCCGTCACGATCAATGTAATACTCATCATGAAACACGTAGCTGTAATTACCCATCAGTTGCTCTGAGAAACACACGATGCAAAGGAACATTTACGATGTAAGTCGGCGCTTCGAGTCCGCCTCTTTACGTTCATTGATTTGTGCCTTTTGAGTTTCTTTAAATTGGATCTTGAGTTGCTCACGAAGAATGAAGAGTCGCCTCTCGGACTGCGGGCCTGCCTGTCAGCACTCTGGACCAACGAATTTAAATAAAGTCTACTTACGTTCTCATGCATGTAATGGACGAAGAGAAGAAAAATGTGGTAAAGGATGAAATTCAAGAGGTCTTGCTTGGCGTATCAGCGATTACCCGTCCGCGTGGGTGAAATCACGCACTCCGGACCCAGATTGGACGATAAGGCAAGATCAATATAGATGCACTGACATGAGACCACATGAAGAAGAATATTCGAAACGGGGTCCCAATTTCCACTTACACAGTAAAAAAGGTCAAGGATCCGATGAGCGCGGCCATCCTGCTTGTCAACAATCCAAATAATGCAATCGTTTGTAAGGCTGAGGTATAACTAGTTAGATCGTCAGTTCGAGGAAGGGCACACGATGGTAAAGTCGTACTAGAACATGCCAAGAAAGTCTTTCGTGCCAATGTCAAACACGTGTACTGGGCTATAGAAGCCGCACAAGTACCTTTGGAGGAGGCGATGTCAGGCACGATTAAACTTCTGAGAAGTTAGTGGTACAAACATGGAGAGAAGTTCATACAAGCCCCTGGACATTCCTTAATATAGGCCGCTTAGCAGAATGAGAAACACCCACCAACACCAAGTGGCACAGCCGACAAGTATTTGGTATGGGATTGGGCGATCTCGAGGAAAGTCGAGCACGACAAATACAAGCAATGGGAACGTCAAGGCAGGAGTGAGCTGCCTGGATGTTAGCGTTCATTGGGGTGAACAAGAGGATTGACTGACGCCCCATAACCATATATTGTCGAAGATGGTAATTGGGCTGGCGATGGTGGACGCACCGATGACCCAGTTTACGACAAGGAAGAGAGAGGACCACAATACCAATGACTGTAAACAACTGAAGGCGTTATTTGAAGAAGAAGGAAAGAGAGAGATACCTTCTTAATGAACCAGTGTTCTTTGTGGAACCTCGCCTCGGTCCTGTCGTCGAGAAAGCGAACAGAAAAAAATTTGACGATGGCGGGCCATACTTTCCAGCGGAGCGACCAGAGCGAGGTGGAGAATAAATGGTTGTCGTCTGGCATTGGGGTCGCGCCACGACCAAGGCTGGTGCCAATCTGAGCATGACTATCAGAGGATCTTGTGGGTCCATGTTCGGAGGGTTGATTAAGGGAACTTCTCGGGTCCTCTGTCCAATCCCTGTCGACGACGATCTCGTCTACCTCGTCTCCCTCGACGTCATTGTCGGTTCGCTGGCGAGTTTGAATGCTCTCGAAGGAGCTATCGGCAACTGCGGAGGAGTCGGAGGGAGAGTCCGCGCCCACCCGCTTAATGAAACGGGTGCAGTGGACTTTGATTTCAGCGAACCTGGCGGTCTTTGTTTTCCTGCGGCGCGAGGAGCCCAGTGGGGCCGCGAGCGCGACGGGGACGGGGAGTTGGACGCGCTCCTGGGGAACGGAACGTAGAGAAGGGACCCCACGAAGGTTAGCCATAGCTGTGTGATGATGGGGGGAGCTCAACAAGGCGAGTCCAAGAGGCGACGAAGGGCAGCATTCGGGGGGAACTGCAGATGGCAGTCAGCAAGCCAGTTTACAGAGATCGCAATGTGGGTCCATGTCTGTCCCCTCTCGTCCGGTCCCAATCCGGTAACCAACTTCAGCCTCCGAACCCCTCGACCGACACACAACCACCCCGTGTCCATCCCCGAAAAACACCACCTGTAACCTGGTTGCCCGTACGGACCTTTCTTTCCAACGTTCTCTCGTTTGTGTGCACCAAAATACTCAATCGTGGGCTCGGCCGACCTCGGCTGCAATATTCGCGCCCCGTCGGAGTTTGTTTCTTCCACTGCATTCAGCATCACACCCTGCCCACCTTGTCTCCTCGTCATACGCCTCGTCCTACTCGTAATTACACATACCCCCCCCAGGTGCGCAAAAAATATGCACCATCTCCCATCATAGAGTAACCTCTACCCGTTCAGGACCTCGGCAGATTTTTTGCGCCCCATCTCCTCCGCAGCGCCTATGGCCGTACAGATTGCCCTCAAGAGCGGCGACAAGGTCAAAGTCAACGGTAAAAATCAGCTCTCACCCCTGTCACTCTTTCCTCATCTGTGGGAATCATATGCTACAGATCATGTGTATTGTTCCCCTCCTTGGTCAGTCCGTGACGGCACCCCTTACTCTGTGGCACGCATCATGGAGTTCCTCCCCCCGGAAGGAGCTGCCAAAGGTAAAGGCAAGGGAAAGGAAACATATACCCGTGTTCGCCTCGCCTGGTACTACCGTCCTAGTGATGTCAGCGATCGCCCTGTCGCCGATTCTCGCCTTCTATTAGCAGCCATATATTCGGAAGTGTGCGATATCAACCAACTTCGGTCCAAATGCTTCGTCATTCACAGGGATAAAATAACTGACCTGGCGGGCTGGAAGAAACGCCCTGACAGATTCTATTTCAACCGTCTATTTGACCCTTACATCAAAAAGGAATTTGAAGTCATCCAAGCAGCGGACGTCCGAAACCGTAAGTACGACAAAAAGTCACGTGTTTTCGACTTAGTTTCATCCATCACGCAGTACCCGATCACATACGACAAGTCTTGCTCTCCAGATATGAGTATGTGGTCGCGGAGAAAGAGATTGTTCCCGACCTCACAGACACCCTTCGTCTATGCGCCACATGCAGTCAGTGGTGCGCAAAGTAAGTGACAAGCCCGGCACTTTCACGCGTGGGTCTTATTGACACCGTGCATTAATTAAGCCCTGATACGGTGGGGTGTGATAGATGCAAAAAGTTCTTTCATATGGGCTGTGTTCAGCCACCCCTCCTTGCAAAGCCGTCGCGTGGTTACGGCTGGACGTGTGCACCATGTTCGAAACGCCACGAGGAAGAAGTCGATAGTCATGAAGTCCGTCACCCGACGCCGGTAACCAAACCCAAGTCCAATGCACCAGCGCCTCGTGGCCGTGGCCGACCACGAAAGGATCGAACCCTGGCAGAGAAGGAGGAAAACGTGGAGATCAAATACTTCAAAATGTGGCCATTCCGATACTTCGGGTGAGTGACCATTTCTGACCCCCTTCCCTCAAATCAAATAAATTGACCGACCGCATGCTGGTGACTACTCAAGTCAATACACTGTTGCGGAGGATACCCTTGGTGAGTGTGAAAGTTTCCACTAATAGCCAAGGTTATATATGGATCGTAGATCCCGACGACCTCATTTTCCCCCGTGCGGCTACCCGAGTCGGGCCGAAGTACCAGGCTGTCACTCCCCCTCTTAGTGCCATGGTCTCATCATCGGTCAATGACGATGTTTTGCCACTCAAAAATGTCGTGGACGGAGACCAAAGAGGGGGAGACAACACAGTAGAGGTACTAAGCATCATCAACAACTTAACGGACGAGGAAGGTGCGCATATATTTAACATACTATTAGGTAATTCCAGCTGATTCTCATCCAGTTGCAGAACGTAAGTGTCTTAGTATTTTACCGGGCTCTCTCCATTAATTGTTCTGTCTGTGGAGTGGAAGAATGGAAGTCTGCGCTGACTAGAAGGAACGAGGATCTGCACAGTGTGGATTGGCTTACGGAGGCATTGCGCCGCTTCTCACAGGCACATTTGATGAACAGGGGGTGGTCCACCGTGGACATGAGTGTCTATACTCATACCGAGAAGGTAATTACTATGCATTCGCTTGCGTTGATTCACCTTGATCAAACTCTACCTTGTTTTTTAAATATCCCTCCTGTAGTGGAAGAGGGGGGAAACTAGATATACTGATAAAGGGTGGACGGCGGAAGAGGTTGCTGCCTTTGAGGATGGCATCCTTCTTCATGGTCCAGAACTCCGAGCGGTACGTGATGAAGTAGGTACGCGGACGGTGCCAGAGGTCGTCAGATTTTACGGCCACTGGAAAAAGTATGTTTCCAAATCCACGGTGCTGTTCTGTTTTTTTTTCACATTTGATGCTAGTTCCAAGCTAAAGGAGGAGCATATACGCGCTCGCGAACGTGCCGCAGTCGTCAAAGGAGACGAGGAAGACGAGGAAACCGTAGAGGTGCCCATGTCCGACAATGAAGGATCTATCATCCGCGGGCCAACCAAGGCGAACAGCAGTTGTGGCGCTTGTCGAACACGCGAATCCGATACCTGGTGGCGGGCTCCCAAGGGTCTTGCTACCAGCATCCTATGTGAGGCCTGCGGCACGAATTGGAGGAAATATGCCGATTTGAATGTTCGACCCATTCGTGAGGAGATCTTACCCCCAGGGAAGAAAAGCGTAGAGAAACGTGAAGGCACCCCGTTGAGTGCCCCGAATGCGAAGCGGCTCAGGGTATGGTCTTTCATCGAGCGTTTTTGTTGAGTTGATGTATCCATCTTTGGCAGTCCTCTACAACGACGAATGGCACCCCCCCACCTGTCACACCTGCTGCACCTCAATTACGTTGTCTGGCTTGCAAAAAAAGTGGACCTACGGGCCGGGTTCTAAAGTGCAGCCAATGTCATTTCCGAGTACATGCGGGTAAATACATCATGAGTTTTGGCGGATAATGAATACTTATATATCTGTTAAGGAGCATGTGGCGTCCCGGTAGACAAGCATGCTGTAGAATCGTGGTTATGTGATCTTTGCGACAACGAGAAAACAGAGGAAGTATCTTTGGTGAATAATTTTGTCTTGGACTTTTTTCTTATCTTACTTTGGCCCTGCAGAATACCGATTGCGTGCTCTGTCCACGCAGGAAATCGAAGATGTCAACAAAGGATACGGATTCATTTTTGCGTGCTGCGAAACCAACAGAAGGCCAATCATGGGTGCATGTCCTGTGTGCCGTATTCTCTCCTGAGATCACGTTTTCCGATGTTGAACAACTACGGTTGGTGGAAGGCATCAACACCATTCCTCGTGTCCGTTGGTCGGCGGTACGTACCCCCCTATCAGATACCCTTGATGGTCATTTTTACATACCACAGCGGTGCACCTTGTGTGGTGAGGCGGGTGGTGCTGTCATTCGATGCAACGATTGCATTCAAGAGTACCATATTTCATGCGCTTGGAGGAACGGCCACCGGTTTGGTTTCGAGTTCCAACTTGCGAGTGTTCCCCTTTCTTCATCACTGCCACGCTTACACAGCCGTCACTCCTCCATCCAGGTCCGCAATCATCGTCGTGACGCCATTACGACCACGTTCAAAGGCGAGACGGGCAACATGGTTCCCATCATCTGTTGTCAGGAACACGACGCAAGCAAGCGTGTGCTATTCGACATGTGCGAGACGGACGAAACTGGCGAGGTGATGCCCTCAACGTTTTTTTTTCACCTGCGCTGACCTCGCTCCTTTTTTTTGCTCTATTCCTTTCCATCCCCGTTTCCGTGCCTTGTCTTGCAGTCCGCACTACAAGCGTACTGCCGGACGTACAAACGAGCGCCCGCTTCCCAGGCCCACGCACTCCTCCGCAAGGCCCGTCGGCTCGATGGCCTCCTCCACCCTCACCGCACCGACGTCTTCTCTGACAGCCCTACCGAACCAGACCACCAATGCGACGTCTGCACGACGCGGTATTCACCCTGCTTTTATCGGAGCAGGTACTACGTCGATCGGTGGTACTGTCACAAGTGTCATTGGTCGTTGCAGGTAAAGGCGAGCGGGGAGGGGGCGGCCGACGAGTGGTCGGAACTCATGTCGCCGCGCGCGTCACGGATGATGCAAGAGTGAAGGCAGTTGCGTGGTAGCGTGTTTTGCGCTCGCGTCGTCATCGTTTTTGTCAGCATTTCTTGACACTGTCATTATGATCACATGGGTACATTTACTGTAAAGTAGCTCGATGGGATGAACGAAAGAAGGGAAAGAAGAAAATATGAGATGTAGCATGATACAAACGTGAAAGGGCAAGGATAGTACTGTGTGTAAACAAAAGACGTAATCTTAACATCCAAATAAGCGGAAGCTTAAATATCTGTGCAGTTAAAAGAGCGAGAATTGTCCAGCCGCACCAAAGAGCACGGCAAGTTCTACGTCCTGATTCGTTTGTAGTATAGTACGTATGCGGGGCGTCCCTGTGAAGTGGTGAGAGGCGTGTCTGATATGGGAGAGAACGGGTACGTACCACCACCTCCTTGGAGTCTACTGAGGTGATGCGACTGTCATCGCAATAACGCCATCCGGGCCGGGATGCAAGAAAAGCTGTGTCTAGATATCCACGAGCTAAGTCAGACGACGCATCCCAAGCGATGGAACGAAACACCCACAGTGACCATTGCTCAGACTACCAAAGTGGTTCGTAACGCTGTACAGATCGTACTTGTATGGCGGCACCTGCACGCGCGGGTCGTTGGCCATGTTCGTCGGCGTCAGTTTCTCAGCATACCTGCGCATGTTTGGTGGGAGTGGAGGTGGCATGTAGTTGGTGAGATCGAGGCTTTTGAGAGGGAAGTCCACGATCGTTTCGATCTTGTCTGTAAAAGGTCCCTTGACGGAGAAGCGCTTGAGATGGATCAACAACACGGGAGGTAAACGTGAAAGCGAGAGAATCTTTGTGGCACTGCGCAATGCTTTGCATTTTGGACAATGCCTAAGGTAGGTCAAGGTAAGATCGTTTCAGGTAAGTAGACAATGCGCTTACCACGCCTCTGACTTCTCAAGTACCTCCTCTTTGACGAACGTGTCTAAACACGAATACAAGGAAACCTTCGACGGACCCCTGACGTTGGGTATCGGCAAGGACAAATACATAAATGAATTATAGGTCGTTGAAGTCTGAAACGTGGAACTCGTCAGGATGACAAAACTCTGGAAGTCGAGGGCATCATCACCACTGACGTGATGGCAAGTCAGACACTCCATCCTATTCCGAAACTGTCCTTGGAAATAATCCACGATTAGGCTGTCATTTCGCATCCTGTATATTTCCCATTCCTGCTCTCCCGCGATCTGCTGTGGCAGTTTTTCGAGTTCAGCTTCGCGTTCGGGTGACGATTCGTTTTTAGGTTTCGTGAGTACACGATTGAGGTCCTCGTGAAGGCCATCCAAAAGGAACGTCAAAAACTCTTGCGAGTCGTGCTGGTCTGAACCACTAAACTGGGGCGCGTGATTACATATTGATTTCTATGCGGGGCGTAATTCGAGTGTCCAATTAAATTGGCGGAAAGATAGACGTACTCGGAACCCGAAAGGGTTAAGGTGGGGAAGCTCTGAATGCGACATCTCGTAAAGGATCTGTGCAAATGCAAATGCCAAGCTCCCCTTCGTTCCCAATGGATTCAGCATGTTCACCGCATTCTTCCACCGTCCATCTTGAATATGATCAGTAATCTCGTGATGTGTGCTTAACCAGCGGACCATACTAGTGAAGAATCCTGCAAAGGGTGCCGTGGCACCCAAACACTGAATTGTCGCGTTCATATAACACGTGTTGCCTAGATTCTTCAACCCAGTTGTATTGATTTGCATATCAGACCAATAGACAACTGGATAATCAGATTGAATGGTTGGAGGCTTTGGACCTGCATTGGTCATACATGGCACCGAAACAGAGTATGACGATGAATGCAGAAGACGAGGTCGCGAGTCCTGGCGCTCAGACACGGGGGTAGCTGCGGGTGGGGGTCGCCGAATGACGTGAAGATCGGGGTAATCGATAGATGTTGGACGATGAGCAAAACCGGAGCCTGTGGAACCATTCATGTGGTCACTTCTCCGTCTTGCCAACGGCGAAGGGTTGATGGATGCTTGAGGAGGGAGGGATACAGGAGTGAACGATGAAGAGCTTGGGGTGAACGAGGATGTACTTGCTATAGGAGGTGATGCTGGAGTGATTGGGGGGTATGTAATAGATGTTGAACTTGTTGTACCGTTGCCAAAAGAGTATATTATCGGCCTGGGTGATGATACCTGCGGCCAAACAGTGAAGGTGGTGCCACTAGAAATACCAATACATCTTACACTTTCTGATTGACTATGAGAATGTGATATAGACAGTGGTTTCGACATTGCCTGTCGACGAATCAGGGATGCAGGAGCATCTGGAATCGCGTCAATTTGAGGAAATTTTCCGGATCTTTGGTCATCACCGGCTGTGAACATCATTTGGAACATTGGAATAGTGAAGACATACGTAGGGGACAACTCCGGAAGTCGCTTCTCCGAGAACACACCATTTACGTGCGATGAACCCGGCGAGGGCCGATGGCGCGATGCATCAGGAATCGACGTGGAAGATGGTATGGCAGCGGAGGTACTGCTGATCCCATTCTCGAAGATGGTGTTTGGTGAGACCCGCGTTCCACCGGGGGCTCCGCGGACGACCTCATCAAAAAACATTTGCTTCCACGCCTGAAGACCCCCTACAAGCAACACGGGTGTATGGCGCAAAAACTTTCTGAATGCACCACCGAACACGACTCGGACAAATGCCGATAGCGGACCATTGACATCATACGTCTCTGAAGAAGCATCATAAAGAACCACAAGGTCAAATTTGTCACGGTTCTGAAAGAGCACACACTCTTCGCGTGGTGCAACAACTAGCGAATCTTCAAGACTAGCGGCCGTTACGCTACGCCTATCGTTAGCAGACGATATGTCATGTACAGATCCTTAATTACCTTGGACGTTCAAGGACGGACGGCTCGAGGCATACTATGGCGTCGCCTTTGATATGTTCGATGTCGAATTCTTCTCGCGTCCGTATATCCACCAGAAGGGTTTTAAGACCGGGCGCATCCAGGTAATCACGCAGGAGTTCGGGAGCAATGGTATGTGACGTCACCGGAACTACTGGCTTTTCTGGTACGGGAGATGTCTTCGAAAGGAGTGGGGAAGGCACGGGATGGTTAATCGACGGTTTTAAAGCGATTGTCGGGGAAGCCGGGCGACTGATGAGGGCGTTCACGGTGGGGGTTATCGGTGTACTCGAAGGTCGTGGTCCAGGGTCGATAGATAACGACGGGAATTGTTTGAACTGAGGTGAAGTCGGCATTGCGATACCGTTCACGCCGTTCGATTGCGAGATAGACGACCGGTGGGCAATACTACTACTCCCTGTGGGTTCCGAAACTGGAACGGACGGAAACCTGGATGTAAGTTCGTCCAATTCGTCTATGGATGGGAAAGCTTGTGAAAACTCAGCAATAGTAGAATGAGCAAGAGGGGAGGATGACTCTGAGGACGCCGGCGAAGGAGGGCCCAAGCTAGAGGGTGGGACAACAACGTGGGGCGATGATGTCGTTGAACTGTTGTTCGATGGTGGGATGACGGCCGAGAGTGGAGGAGTTGATACAAGACTCGGGGATAATTTATGCGTGCGTATGGGCTCGGGAGATCTGAGTTGGATGGAAACAGGGGTAGAGGGCACAAGAGGGTAATCTCGGGAGGCGTGCTTGGACGTATCAACGGCCAATCCAGCGTCGTTCAACTGCTTGACACGATCAGCTATGGAGGTCCCAACCTGTCTGCTTGGCCCTGCATCAGTGTTATCGCCGCTGATGAGTTATGTGAGTAGGGTCTAGAGATATGGGTTGATAACACTCACGTTGCAGCTGATTTTTCCAGATCGGACAGCTTTTCCTCGATGGCTTGAACACGTTGCGTAAGGTTACTGCCTTCGGTCTAATAAAGCGAAAATTAACCGCAAATGAGTCTGCGAAGATAAATATCAACCTTTTGAAAGTCGATAAACTCCTTGTACAGAACGCCATGACGTCCATGTTTGTTTTCAGCCATGAACTCCGCGCTGTTCATGAACATGTGGGTTAAGATACCGGCTCTCAAAAGGGGGCCAAAAGCCGTCTTCAGGTCACCCTGGTTCTCATAGATTCGAGCCTGTTGCAACTGGGAGCGTGCGGATTTGATGAGTGTCATGGCGGAAACGCCCTTGGCAGCTTTCCGGACGTCCTCCTTGGCTTTCTCTTTAACTTCTGTGACCGTCAGATCACCGCTGGTGGCGACGGAACCATCGTGCATTGCTGACAGTGGATTATTGTCGTTTCTGATATTGTCGGGAGGGTGAAAGTGAGTCTTGTCCGAACCGTGCGAAGATCCGAAGCCTGGTCCAGGTAACGTCGGGTGTAGTATTGCAACTCCAGGCATTAATACGAGAACCAGAGCACGGAAAGAAGAAGAAGAAGGAAACCCGCGCCAAAGGGATAGACCGCGGGCTGCGAACGGTACGAGGAGGAGCGCTAGCAAATAACCCTACCAAAAGGACTATGATTACATAACGCGCAGTTTCATCAGGACTGTCACGCCTTGTGACCTGGATGTGACTTACTTTGAGCACGTGACACGGCACGCTCAACATCGACTCCAACGACGAACACGGCGACGACAGCGACCTCGATGGCCAACGTCCACTGGGCACTAGACGTATCTGTGTCTGAATTCGGATCAGCCTTTGACACAACATCGTCCTCTTGCACATCGACCTCAAGCTTCCAGTACATAAACTCACAACTTGTCGCGCATGGATTCACCGCGAGCCCTGGTATATCGCTAGAGGGCACCTCTGACGCAAATATGGACCGTGTCACCAAGTGTCTGCTCGCGATGCTCAGTCAACGAGTGGTATGTCAGCCCGTCCCGATCAGAGTCTATCGCTCAACACGTGGTAGACCGACATGTCGCGAGCAGAGGAACTCTCGACGAAACTACGAACGCTATCGTACGACCACGAGCGACTCATGGGCATGCACCGCTCTTCCGTCGAAACAGCACTCAATGCAGAACGTGAAGTGAACATGTACAAGTCACGTCTTGCGTGAGTGATTGCAGAGCTAACCCGCTACGCACCACCCACCAGTATATGCTAGGACTGCTACTCGTTCGCTCCAATCATCAGAGTCAAGTCATAAACAGACCACCGCCGAACTCCAGCGTACGAGAACATCGCTCCAGGCCCTCCGTGCCACGCACGCTGCCGAACTCAAGAAGAAGGAGAAGGAAATCGAACGAATGGTGGAAAAATGGACCAAACTCCTTGAATCTCAAGCAAGATCGTCCATAGCCTCTCCTGGCATGGTGGTCCGGGGGGCTAACGCTGAGATCGCCTCGGGTATGGAACTGCTCGGAAAGGGTAAAGGATACCTGGAAGTCGCTCTAGAGCACGCCGAAAGCTCGAGGAAGGAACTTCTTGACGAGACGACCCGGCTTAGACGACTGATACTCGTGTCCGCGAATCGCTTGCAGTCTATGATACACGAAATACGCATTTTGACTGCAATCAAATCGGAGGAGGCAAGCTTCTTTCATTGTTCCCGACCGAGAAAGTCTAATATGCAATAGCCTGCTTCCTTTGATCACGATGCGTTGTTCCCGCTGACCCCCATCAATGCGGCGGATGATAAAATTCTTTCCCTCTTTGCATCCGCAAACGAAGCCATTTCCATACTATCGAAACACCTCTCAGACAGGCCAAACGCCACCGACGTCGCAACTTCTGGACAACCCGCGGAAGCGAACCCCGAAGAGTACAAACGCCTTCAGGCCGTCATCGAGAAACTCCAGGCCGAACTTGGTATGTCGGACATTATTCGTTACTATGTTTTCAACTGATGATGTCCCTCTTGTTCAGATGAAGCTAAAAAACTACACGAGGTACACGCAACCGAAACGCGTGAGCTCATTGATCAACTAGCAGCGCAAGGGATGCAGAGGGACTCTATGGACGACTTGAAGATCGTCTCCGAATGCGACGCTGAACGTCACCGACTTGATCGCATCAAGAAAGAGCTCGAAGATGAACGCGAGAAGTTCACCCATGCCGCCGTGAAGCTCGGCAAAGAGAAATCTACCTTCGAGGTGGGGCTCGTTAATTTTCATTCAATAACCTTGTCTCTCATCTTCATGCTCAGAGCGAAAGGATCAAGTTCTTGGAAGAAAGGCGATCATGGCAGGTTCAGCAAATGCTCTCTGAGCACCCTCCCGCCCGTGCTCCGGAAGAATTAGCCCCCTACGTACTTACTTCCCCGGGTTTGGCTGCTCACCTTCCTGAGGTAACGAAATCGCCCCGCAAGTCCCCTCGTAAGCAGAAGGTCGTAGGCAAATCGGGTAACAGTCGTAAAACGCGTGTCTCCCGTCGTTCCTCCATCTTTTCCATTCCACCCCCTACCAATGTTGAACCTGCGTATGAAACGGAGGTGATCCCCATCCTGGTCCCTGCATCAAAACAACAAACGAATAATAAACCATCTGCCCTGACGAAATCGATCCTTCCAACGTCTTTCGTTCTCCCACCCCCGTCACCCAGGACATCGCTACCACCACCCGACCCGTTGCTCGGACCCCTGGAGAGCCACATCCCTGAGAGCGATCCAAACCTTGCCGAGAACCCACCATCGTCATCCTCTCCCCCACAACCCTCGCCTCTAAATCCCATACCTACGATCATCGAACCCGATTCTGCCCCCATGCAAAAACAAGCCGCACCCTGCACTCCACCCCCCGCCCGACGACCATTCCCCATGGCAAAACCCATGGCACATCATATGACCCACGCCTACTCGCCCGTGAAACCCAGTCCGCTCAGTCGCATCCTCATGCTCGCCGACTCCCCCGAGAGCCCAGAATCCGAACCGTTGCACAAGCCAGATGGTGAGGACACGACGCCGACGGGGTACTCGGCACCCTCTGTCGTGGTAGGGGGGGCAGCGGCGGTAAAGGACGACGATGACAGCCCGCTCAGAGAGAAGAAGATAGAGCGGAATGTTGCGCAAGTGAAGGGTGGTAAGGCGGATGCGAAGAAGCGGACGTCGAAAGAGAGGAACAAGGTCAAGGAGGAACCCGATGTACCCGCTATGATGGGTAAATCCAAGACGGTCGGTGCCGGGGAGAAGGAGAACCGGGATAAGCCATCGCGGAGAGGTTCTCCGCCCATGCTGGGTGCTCCACCGACGAAACTGCCTAGTACCTCCACCACGAGCAAAGCAGAAGTACCAACTAAATCTACGACAAAGGTGCCATCAAAGTTGCCAGTCGGGAGAGGTGGTGCGAGGAGAGTACCTATCGGGAGTGCGGAGGCTGCGGCGCCCTTACCCGGGTGGCGAGGTTGATTGACACTGCATATGTATTGCGCTTACAGTTCTCGACATAATTGTACAAGATACCCCTCGCGAGATCTGATACATTGACGGCCGCCGCCCAAGAAAAAGCTAAGAATCGAGGGCAGGAGAGACCGAGAAAGAATCAAAATAGCTGTTCAGGTCTGCAACGGCAGTCGAAGGAGCAATCGCCCCCACGTATCCATCAGGTCGAACGACCACAAGCGTAATCTGCTTCGGATCAATCCCAAACTTTTCATACGCATGTCCGCCTTTGCTCTCTGTCATATCGGTATCGTCGAGAAGCACTCTGAGGCAGGTCCATAGATCAACCCACCAACAACAAGCTTCAGAACAAGAGGATAACACTCACTTCGACCAGTGCGGACGGAAGAACGCCGGGACAAGGAAGTAATTGATGTCTTCCTTCTTCCCTGCGGTGATTGTGATAATGTCGAACACAATCGAGATGTTCCCATTAACGCTGTATTTCTGGAGGAAGCTCGATGGCTTTCTCAATTCCTCCGCGAACGAATTCAACTCGGCGACTCTCGTCTCAGTGAGATTCCCCACGAAGAAGAGCACTTTGAAGCGAACATCAGCGGGAAGCATGTCCTGTATGTCGACTGGGCGTATATCGGCTGCGCGAACGAAGATTTGTGGGAGCATTCTCTGTCCAATAATCAGCTTCTCTGCGCATTCCTGGTGTTTGGGATCCACAATCGCAGAAGGGGTATAGTGAACTCCGATGCCGCTCGTGAATCCTCCGAAGGTCTGGAACGCTCTGATACACGAATTGAAGATTTACCGACAGCCCGGAACATCATGTACAAGACACTCACTGCAAGAACTGTTCGTGGGATACACCGTCTTCGTTCTCCGCCGTCCTCGGCTTTCCGGAGAACAGAGCTGCAAACCCCTTGTCGAAGTTTATCAAGTCTTGCGCGTATTTCCTACGTTCGTGTTCGTACTGGAAAAGAGGACATGAAAAGTACTGAAAAGTAAGTTATTGTAAAACTTACAGTCTTCAAGAGCGACGGGCTGGACCATCCCCTGAGCACCTGTGCAATCTTCCACGCTAAACAACTCTCAGTCCAAGCCAAACCACGCGGGGAGATGCATACCGAGGTTATGGGTGTCATTCATGCTGGCATTCATTCCCTGACCTATTCCGTGGAGAAATGACTTCAAGATCAAGGCAGAAGAGAAATCTTCTCACCAGCTTTTGGGGAGTGGGTATGGCATGCGTCACCAGCAATGAAAACGCGGTCCTTGACGGAATAACTAGATGCGACACGTTGCCCAACTGGTGGGTAGCTCACGTTGATACGATCGTGAGTGAGATATTTGGAAAGGACATACTGATGTAAATAGTCCACCATTCGAGCCCATTCGGCTCGCTCAACTCAAATGGATGAAATATCTTCCTCGAGACCTACCGACGTTCATCAATGGTACGAGACAAAGTGCAGCATCTCTCCGATAATACTTACTGAAACGAGCTTTTGCGGAGTCATCTTACTCTTGTCAACTCTCCCGGTCAGACCTATAACATCCGCGTCCGATAGCTGGGTGTACAATCGGACTGTGTCCCCCTCACGAGGAATGATCATGCAGGACCCTTTCTCGGAATGGATAACGGTGCGGTTACGAATATCTGGGAAGTTTGTTTCTGGTACGATGTCGACAACGCCCCAGATGTAGTCTGTTCGGTTTGATTAGGCATATGGCGGGAGCACAGCACCAGTCCCATCAGAATACCTGTTTGTTCGCCTTCCATCTCAATTCCTAGAGCCTTTCGCACCCACGAATGTGCTCCTGTAGCAAGGCCGAATGTCGGTATCAGACCCACATACGAGTCGAGTATGACTTACCGTCTGCCCCGACAACGAATTTGGCATGTACAATTTCTGATCTAGTCTCCTCGTCGACCGCGTCTAAATGCTCTATTGTAACCTGTAGTGACCATTGTTCGTAAACTAAAGGCGAGTGGTCTGGTTAGCGCCCACCTTCACTGGGTATGACGAAAGGCTTGACAGTTCATCAGCGTCTTCCGAGATTTCAATATCGACGGGTTGTCTTGGACGTTCAACTTCTACTCCATGGTCCTTCATAGAATCGATGAAAATAGCTTCTATTGCTCCCTGGTGGAGCGTGATCTAGACGTCCATCCACGAATGAACATGAGAACAGAAGTTTGATGACAAGGGCCACACCTCGAATGGATAGCGCGCAGTTGGCGCAGTGACGTCGGAGGCACGTCCGGTGCACTTCAGGATTCACTCTTGAGAAATTCGAGAAACACTCAACGATCGAAGATGTCATACCTCGATTCCTCCGTCGCGGCCAGGGTTGTAGAATGCCTTAAGCCCATCACACCCGTCAGACGAGCAAAACATACGACCAAGTAACGTTCACTTACACACACGTGCATCTGGTTTCCCTCTCGGATCAAGCGCTCGGCGAGCCCATAGCTCTATTACAGAGGTTCGACCAGTCACGAAAGATGTGGAGAGCAAGAGCGACCTATACCTGCAACACTTCGATTGTCCTTGGCTGAATACCGTCCGCTTGACCAGCTGCAACCTTGATGGGGCTGGGGACAATCAACACTCGAGCGCTACTGTCGTCGAACATGATCCGTACCGTTTATCAATGATCCTCACGTTTACATGTGCCATTGCGAGTGCGTTGGCACACATGAATCCGGCAGGGCCAGCTCCGATGATCAAGACATCGACACGACTTTCCAGTGACATGGTGGAAGGTACTTGGTGAAGTAGGAACCGCTTTAGCTCCCGCGTTTATGTTGGGGACTGGCCATCTGCCAGTGGGTACTATTGATGACGACGCCGCGCCGCACTGCCCGCACTGAGTCACGTACAGCCATAGTAGTCCACTGATCTGACAGCGGGGATCTCGGACTCGCCTGCACGAAACCATTCAAATCACAAGTGGCCAGATGAACTGCCATATCTGCTTCTGGTGTACTGCGACAGTCTAGCGTGATGCTGTCACACCACCCATCCGGTTGTTCGCAATCTCCGTGAAAGCACCCGCATGATGATAAATCCTTATGGAATTCCGATAGCAATATCCGCTGATTCCGAGTCATATCGCATTAGCTTGGTTACTGGAACAGGCCGCCGGGTAGTACCAGCAGCTCACGGCGATCGCACTTGTTCCAACAACTTTTGCTACAGGCGTCGAATCATCGATTGTGCCACAATGGAATCTGGATGGTTCCTCAGCTGAATTGGGTAGTGGTCCTGACTCAGCGCCATGTGACTCACCTCTTTTTTTGGGGGGGCCAGGTCGTCAACCGAAGATCCTCCTTGAAGATTCGCCCATGTTCGGATGTTCCCACTGGAATCTCGAACCGTGTGCACTCACTCTTGTACTACCGCCTCCGAGTCTGAGCCTCATCGACTGCCCTACGACCTCGGAACGTCAGGCTGTTTGCCATGCTTTTCACATTGTGATAACGGTTCCTGGCTCCGACGATGCTTCTTCGGATGGTGGTCCAACCGTTTTTTTGTGTATGCAGCGAGCATGCGTTTGCTTCTTGCTTCACGAAGCGGTATACGCCGAGTATACGGAGGAAATCCTATATTACAGCCCCTTGCAACTCGAAGATTGTTTCCGAGACTCTGCCGAGACTTCGCGTGCGGATTTGGTGCGGTAAAACGCGTGGCCCGAGTTGAAGGCTGCCTCGGCTGATGGGCCCTACTCCGAAGTTCGTGGAATTCCCACGTCGCGGCGGTTGACGCAAGAGTCAGGTCGCCGCGGCTCTCGCTTCTGGTTCGTGGCAAAGCGATTACCAGGCCATACCGAACAAGTGTATGACATGGCTTTCTCTCTAGAATTGATGGTTCAAGCAACGTCCTTTGAACCCTCCGCTCGCTCTTCCATGCCATATTTCACAACCGCCTCCAACCATGTCCAGCCCTCTGAAGTGGGGCTATCGACGGTGGTGGGGTAGAAGAATCTCAGAAGCATATCCAGCTTCCGACTGTTCCCGGTAACTGGAATCACGATATTATGGTACATTTCCTTCTGCGCACTACGCGTTTCCGGTCGGGGGTGGTCGAACACAGGGCCAAAGAACAACGCTGCGAAGGTCACCAAACAATGATATACTCGGAAATACACGTCAGACGAGCAGAGAAAAATGTCCGCCCTGTGGGATTGAATACAGCTGCAGCGTTTCTATGCATAGCGTGCAGGCTTGAAGGTAAGCGACGGAGAGCCATGAGGACCATTGCTTGTGATTTACGCATCATTAATTTATTGAGTTTCAGAATAATAATCCATCTGAGAGGTTAGCTGAATCTAGATTTCCTCTAATGAACTGTGGATCGGCCAGGATGAGACGGGGGGAGGAAATAATGTCACGGGCTCAAGCCCTATGCTGACTACTCGAACCCTCGAAGACGACAAGGTTACAAAACCATACTACTCTACATTGTACAACTTGAAGTACTGTGTCGCGCCGCTCCGGCATCTCCTGACCACCCTTGGCACTCCTGGCCTCCTTTGCTGCCCTACGGGCCGCTCCGCTCCGACTGATAACTTGATCAACTCTCAGGCATCGATCAAATACTTGTATAATATTGTTCCTTGTGGTTCAAGCGCATCACATTGCTCGACAGGGTTCAACCCCGGAAATTAGTAGTTGACCGCATGGAGGAGCACGATACGAAACTGTGGCTTGCACAACTTACCCTTATCTCGCATGCAATCTTAGCACACTACGTCGTGGGGAATAAGTGAGACAATATCGCCTGGGCTCCCCTGTGGACTCATCTCATAAACCTGTTGCCGATACAACACAAAGCAGCCAGAAAAATGTGTGTTTCAGTAATCAATTCAGAAGTCCTCGTCCCCTCTATCAATGTCAGTCCGTGATCCTCAAGGGATCCCGACGTTCTTGTGACGTAACGGCAGAATCCGTGTTGATTCAGATGATGATCAGCTTCGCCAACGATGCGGCAATCGCGAACCCCTACAACATTTGAGACCGCTGTGACAAATTTCATTGCTCCGCTTGCTGGATCAGTTGGTTCTTGAAACAGGTTTGGCAGGAATATAGTTACAATTGAGTTTTCCGAAATTCTTGTCCAGGTGACACACATCCGAAAAGGAGAAATTCGTAAGATTCGGAAGATCAGAACAGCCTCAAACACCAGGTGGGTTTCCCCAGCGCTGTCTCGTCCAAGCTAGAAGCCGAGAGTGCGAGGGACTAAAAAGGAACCAAAATAATTGTCCAGGTCCGCAAGGGCGGTGGAAGGAACGATTGTCCCCACATATCCATCTGGCCGAACGACCACAAGCGTAATCTGCTTTGGATCGGTCCCAAATCTCGCATACGCACCTCCACCTTTGCTCCCTGTCATATCAGTATCGTCGAGAAGTACTCTGCAGCAGGCCCATCGATCAGCCTACCAGCGACAGGGATGAGAGGATAACATTTACTTTGTCCAGTGGGCACGGAAGAACGACGGGACGACCAAATAATTTGTGTCATCCTTCGTGCCTGCGATGATCGTGATAATGTCGAATATAGTTGAGATGTTCCCATCAGCACTGTATTTGTGGAAGACACTCGACGGCTTGCTCAGTTCCTCGGCAAGTAGCATTAACTCAGCAACCCGCGTCTCGGTGAGGTTCCCCACAAAGCATAGGACTTTAAAGCGAACGTCCGCGGGAAGCATGTCCTGTATGTCGACTGGGCGTATATCTGCTGCACGAATGAATATTTGTGGGAGCATTCTTTTTCCAACGATCAGATTCTCCGTGCATTTCTGGTGTTTGGGATCCACAATCGCGGAGGGGGAATAGTGAACTCCGATACCGCTCTCGAATTCTGCGAATGTCATGCTGCAAAGGAGAGAAAGGGTATGACAGTCCGAAACACCTTGTGCAACTTGAAGACACTCACTGCAAGACTCGGAGCTGTTCGTGGAATACACTGCTTTCGTTCTCTGCTGCCCTTGGCTTTTCGGAGATCAGAACCGCAAGCTCTTTATCAAAATTTATCAAATCCTGTGCGTATTTTCTACGTTCGTGTTCGTACTAGAGTTGTTGATATGAGATGCACGGAAAGGTAGTTCGTTGTACAACCTACAGTCTTCAAGAGGAATGTGTTTGACCACCCTCTAAGTACCTGTGCAAGTTTCCATGCTAGACAATCCTTAGTGCACGCCCAACGACATGGAGAGATGCATACCGAGATTATGAGTATCATTCATGCTAGCGTTCATACCCTGACCTGAACGACGGAGAAATGAATTTAGAACACAGACAGCAGAGAAACCTTCTCACCAGCTTTTGGGGAGTGGGTATGACATGCGTCACCGGCGATGAAAACACGGTCCTTGTGGGAATAACTAGATGCAATACGCTGCCCGACTGGCAGATGATTCTCGTTGACACGACCTGCGGGATACTTGGAAAGGACATACTGATGTAAATAGTCCACCATTCGACCTCTTTCGGGTCGCCCAACTCAAATGGATGAAATATCTTCCTCAAGACCTACCGACGCTCATCAAAAGTTTGACAAAACTCGTCACTCGTTTGAAAATACTTACCGAAACGAGCTTCTGCGGAGTCATTTTGCTCTTGTCAGCTCTTCCAGTCAACGGATCCATGGCATCCGTACCCGACAGCTGGATGTAGAATCGGACTAGGTTGCCCTCACGGGGAACGATCAAGCAGGACCCGCTCCTGGAATGGATGACAGTGAAGTTATGGATATCCGGAAAGTTCGTTTCTGGTACGATGTCGATGACACCCCAGACGTAGTCTGTTCGGGTCGATCAGGCATACAGGGGAAGCACAACACCAGTCAGGCCAGATTACCTGTCTGTTCGCCTTCCATCTTAATCCCTAGAGCATTTCGCACCCATGAGTGTGCTCCTGCAGAAAGAATGTCTATCAGACCCGGGAAGTGGAGTGCGGGAACGACTTACCATCTGCACCAACAACGAATTTGGCGTGTATGATTTCTGTCTTACTCTCTTCGTCGATCGCGTCTAAACGTTCTACAGTAACCTACATTGACCATTGTGTGCAAACTAAAGAGTGAACGATCTGGTCAGCGCCCACCTTGACCGGGTATGACAAAGGGCTTGACAGTTCATCGATGTCTTCGGAGATCTCAATGTCAATAGGTCGACTTGGGCGTTCGACCTCGACTCCATGGCCCCTCATGGAATCAATGAAAATGTCTTCTATTGCCCCCTGATGCAGCGTAATCTAGACACTCGTCCAGAATCGACGCTCGAGAGAAATTATACGAGGACCCGTACCTGGAACGGATAACGAGCTGTTGGCGTGATGACACATGGGACGCGTTCTGTGCACTTCACGGTTCACCCTTCAATCCCCGAGAAACACTCCAAGGCCGGGGATGGCTCATACCTCGATTCCTCCATCGCAGCCGGGGTTGTAAATTACCTTGAACCCGCCATGCCCCGTCTGACGAGCAAAGTATGCGACCAAGCGAAAGTTTACTTACACACATGTGCATCTGGTTTCCCTCTCGGATCAGGCGCTCGGCAAGTCCATAGCTCTATTGCAGGCGTTCGGTATGTAATGAAAGACGCGGGGCGGGAGCAGCATGTACCTGCAACACCTCAATTGTCCTCGGCTGAATACCGTCCGCTTGACCAGCTGCGACCTTCAAGGGACTAGGGACAATCAACATTCGAGCGCTACTGTCGTTGAACACGATCCTTGCCGTTTATCAATGATCTTCACGTTTGCGCGTGCCATTGCAGTGAGTGCGTTGGCACACATGAGTCCGGCAGGACCAGCTCCAATGATCAAGGCATCGACACGACTTTCCAGAGACATGGTGAATGGCGTTGGTGAAGAAGAGAGAGTCTTTCCTGCAGAAAACCCGCGAATCTCGGTTCCACCTCATGATGAATGACGTGATCTAGATGTAATTCGGAACCTTGAGCGTTTGTCTCAGCTCACCAAAAAACTAGGCAGGGAAAATCTGCACTTACACGCGGTTCCTTGCGCTCGTTTTGGAACGGGTGTGGACTCCAGCTCATCATTGTCTGGCATGTTGTCCGAATATTACTAACCTGGTTGTCTTGCGACTCCGAGTCACACCGAATCTAACGTTATGTAAAGTATCTGGCCCGAAGTGATCACAACACAACCAAGAGTGGGGATTTCGTAAAATCCATTGAATTTAGAGCAGCCTCAATCACAAGGTCGGTTTCTCAGTACTGCCTCTTCCGACCTAGGAGTCAAGCGCGTGAGGGACCAAGAAGGAACCAAAATAATTGTCCAGGTCCGCAATGGCACTCGAAGGAGCCATTGCCCCAACGTATCCATCTGGCCGAACGACCACAAGCGTAATCTGCTTGGGATCAATTCCAAACCTCGCATATGCACCTCCACCTTTGCTCCCTGTCATATCGGTATCGTCGAGAAACACTCTGCGACAGGCCCAACAATCAGCTTACTAACAACAGGGATGAAGGGATAACACTTACTTTGTCCAGTGAGGACGGAAGAACGATGGAACGATTAAATAATTTATGTCGTTCTTCATGCCTGCGGTGATTGTGATGATGTCGAATACAGTCGAGATGTTCCCATCAGGACTGTACTTGTGGAAGGTGCTCGACGGCTTGCTCAATTCCCCGGCGAGTCGCTTTAACTCGACAATCCGCGTCTCGGTGAGGTTCCCCACGAAGAAGAGCACTTTGAAGCGAACATCTGCGGGAAGCATGTCCTGTATGTCGACTGGGCATATATCGGCTGCGCGAACGAAGATTTGTGGGAGCATTCTCCGTCCAATAATTACTCCCTCTGCACATTCCTGGTGTTTGGGATCCACAATCGCAGAAGGGGTATAGTGCACTCCGATGCCGCTCGCGAATCCTCCGAAGGTCTGGAACGCTCTGATATACGAATTGAAGAAAGAAAAGTTTGCCGACAGCCCGGAACACTATGTACAAGACACTCACTGCATGAGCTGTTCGTGGAATACACCATCTTCGTTCTCTGGTGTCCTCGGCTTTCCGGAGAACAGAGTTGCAAACTCCTTGTCGAAGTTTATCAAGTCTTGTGCATATTTTCTGCGTTCGTGTTCGTACTAGAATTAATATTGTTGACGTAGATGTACAGAAAGGTAGATCGTTGCGAAACCTACAGTCTTCAAGAGGGATGGGTTGGACCACCCTCTGAGCACCTGTGCAAGTTTCCATGCTAAGCAATTCTCAGTCCACGCCCAACGACATTAAGAGATGTATACCGAGATTGTGGGTATCATTCATGCTAGCGTTCATACCCTGACCTTAACGACGGAGAAATAATAATTTCAGAACACAGACAGCAGAGAAATTTCCTCACTAGCTTTTGGGGAGTGGGTATGGCATGCGTCACCGGCAACGAAAACACGGTCCTTGACGGAATAACTAGATGCGATACGCTGCCCGACTGGCAGAAAACTCTCGTTGGCACGGTCGTAAGTGAAATATCTGGAAAGGATTCCAACATACTGGTGTAAATAGTCCACCATTCGACTTTTTTCGGGTCGTCCAACTCAAACGGGTGAAGTATCTTCCTCAAGACCTACCGGCGCTCATCAAACGTTTGACAGAGCTCACCACCTCCCTGACAATACCCACCAAAACGAGCTTCTGCGGAGTCATCTTGCTTTTGTCAACTCTTCCAGTCAATGGATATATGACATCCGCGTCCGACAGCTGGATGTAGAACCGGACTAGGTTGCCTTCACGGGGAATGACCAAAGAGGACCCGCTCTAGAATTGATCAAGGCGGTGTTACGAACATCTGGAAAGTTCGTTTCTGGTACGATGTCGATGACACCCCAGACGCAATCTATCCGGGTTGATCAGGCATACAGGAGGGGCATAACACCAGTCAGGTCGGATTACCTGTTTGTTCACCTTGCATCTCAATCCCTAGAGCACTTCGCACCCACGAATGTGCTCCTGTAGAAAGAATATCTGTCAGACTCGAGGAAGTGGAGTGATCTTGATCCCCAGAGCATTTCGCACCCACGAATGTGCTCCTTCAGACAGATTGTCAATGTCCGGCACGGGGGGGGGGGGGTACGGGAACGACTTACCATCTGCCCCAACAATGAATTTGGCATGTATGATTTCTGTCTTGCTCTCCTCGTCGGTTGTGTCTAAACGTTCTACAGTAACCTACATTGATCATTGTTTGCAAAGTCAAGGGTGAGCGATCTGGTCAGCGCCCACCTTGACCGGGTATGACGAAGGGCTTGACAGCTCATCGGTATTTTCGGAGATCTCGATGTCTATAGGTCGACTTGGGCGTTCGACTTTTACTCCATGGTCCCTCATAGAATCAAGAAAAATATCCTTTATGGCCTCCTGGTGCAGTGTAACCTAGACGCTCGTCCAGAATCTACGCTCGAGAGAAATTCAACGAGGAACCGCACCAGGAATGGATAGCGAGCCGTTGGCCCGATGACACTGGGGGCGCGTCTCGTGCACTTTAAAACTCCCCCCTTCAATTCTTCGAGAAACACTCCAAGAGCGGAGATGGCTCATACCTCGATTCCTCCATCGCGGCCAGGGTCATAAAATGTCTGCAGCCCATCATGTCCCGTTAAACGAGTAAAATTTACGACCAAGTAAACGTTCACCTACACACATATGTATCTGGTTTCCCTCCCGGATCAAGCGCTCGGCGGGTCCATAGCTCTATTGCAGAGGTTCGATACGCAGTGAAAGACGTGGGAAAGAGCAGCATGTACCTGCAACACTTCGATTGTCCTCGGCATTATACCATCTGCTTGGCCGGCTACCAACTTCGTGGGACTGGAACCAATCAGCACTCAAGCGCTGATGGCAATTGAAGATGCTCTATATCGTTTATCAATGATCCTCACACCTGCGCCTGCTGTTGTGAGTGCGTTGGCACACACAAGTCCGGCGGGGCCGGCTCCAACGATCAAGACATCAACACGACTTTCCAGAGGCATAATAGATGGTGTGGCCACAGTGGATGTGCTGGCAGCCACCCTCCGCGAAAGTGGTCTATGATGTACGGGTGAAGGCGGGTGGAAGGAGGCTTTTTATCAGCATGTTGAAGCTGCCGGAGACCTGTGAGGCTGTGAGTATGTTTGATCCCGCGGTGCGTCTGTGCCTCGCGTCTATAGCTACGGACTGCTTCTTGTATTCTTGCGACAATTGATACAACGACAATTACCAAATACCAAGCAATCGCATATCGCATAGTGGGTTTCTGAGGGGGTCTTATTCGTTTCATTGTAGGCAGATGCAAGTAACCATGGCAACATCTATGCATGTTTGACGGGTTACCGAGTCCCTCCTGTCCCACTTTCCTAGGAATTAGGGGACTGCCGTTCGGCGCCACGCGTACGGTGACTTTCCCCTGTTCGACTTGCTTTTGAAGCTGCGCGCTGTTTGGATTGACTTTCCGGCGAAATAAGAAGCACTGCTTGCACGATACTTTTTTGACTACAATATTGGTCGACTAGCGAATTTTCTGAGTCCTCAGCCTGCGTTAAGTCGAGCGGTTGCTTGCATCAATCTTACTCCGTCATTTGACGTGTTTCCCCGTTCGCACGGTAGTTCTACATTGCCGGATGCAGACCTCGGCGTCTTCGTTGGCCGCAACTGCGGCGTACACATCCACTCTTGCTGAGAAGCATTTGCGAGACGTTTTGCGTCGGTGGCCAACATCAGGTGAGTTTATGTTTACCACGCGGATGCCGTGTTGTTGCAAGGGATGTGTGTCCGCCACGATTACTCAGATGTTGATGATGCTGATCTCGGCGCTTGCGTGGACTGGTTGATTTCGCACGTGTTCACAGGTGCTTGCGTCCTCTTCCGCGTTGGACGCCGCCGTCGGGAGTGTGGTGCGCGGTCCTGCGTGCGTTGACATTTCGATCGGAGTGGGGGACACCGAGCGCGTTGTCGCGATTCTGGTGCAGGAAGTGTTATCGCGCCGCGTGACCTTCTATTCTACCGCGTCGCTTGTTAAGTTTCGTAGTGTTCTGGTGCCTGGCCACCCTCAGAGTGATGGGAGTGGGAAATCCGATCGCAACGCCGCCGTGGATACATTGCGCACGATTTGGTTCGCTTCTGAGCAAGGCTCGCTGTCGGAGGAATATGACCTCGTGTGTCCTAACGTTGAACGATATCGGAAGCACCGTCTCGTCACCCTCGCGAGTCTTCACGGGCTTGAATCCAACACTGATTGCGAACGGTTGGGAGATTCCATTGTTCTCCATCTCACGTCCAGTAATTGCGCCCATGCGCCTGTTGACGACGCGCCCGCGTGTGCTGCTGTCATCGGTCGTTACTTCCCTGCTGGCTGCGACGGGGATTCCACGGAATTGCGAATACGAGTTCTAGACGAGGCGGGTATGAAGCTCGGCTCCGTGTCTCTGCAGTGCGCTCTCAAAGTTCAGGGTGTGACTTTTGAGGAAGGGATGTCTCTTTTCAGGCTACGGAGTGCGCTGCAGTCTCACGTCGCTCGCTTGCATAAGGCACGGCAGGAGGCCGACCGTCGGACGATGGACGCTCGTCGTCGGGCTTGCTGGCCCGAGGTTGTTTCGACCGAATGCAAAGTTGAGCTTGTGCGGCGTTTCGTCGAAGTCACGAGTTCACATAGTCTGCGCGAGTTCATTTGTGCGAGTTGCAATGGTAAGCATGAAGTCGCAGAGCGTTCGGACGTTCCCTTCGAGGAAGTAGACTTTGATTTGCTCAAACGCCCTGATCGACGGGTTGTGGATGGGAATGTGGTCGATTTTCGTTGGTTGGATAGCTCGTGTGCTCCGCCTGTACTCGCGCCTTCATGCGAGGAACTTCGTTACATTCTGGTGGCGAATACTGGGATAATCTTCCGAGACGGTGTTCCGCGCGCAGTGACATTGTGTGCTGCGTGTAACCGAGCGCTTGCATCTGGTGTTACCCCGTGACCTACCGGGATTTGCCGTCGACAACATCGCCGTAGGGGGCTGTGCCACAGATGTGGCCTTTCCACCTTATATGGCAGTTGCGATATTGATATTGGGTGAGATCATAGCAGATAAATACGACGGTTAAAATAATACAACACGTCCATTCACCATCCACAACCTGTCGGCATAAATTCACGCCCTCACGAATCGCGAAAAATAGTCATTCGACCCCAGCAACGCCATCCAAAGGCGCGATTGGTATCCGTCTGGCTGAACCACCACGATAGCACCTTCATCGGCCATGCCATAGTACGAGTAGCCTTGTCCGCCAACGGCGCCTGTAACGTCCGTATCATCAATTGAGACCCTACAAGATACATATATCAAGTAGGCGAGTCCAGATCAAACTCTGTACTCACTTGAACCGGTGTGACCTCAGCAATGACTGGTATTTTCAAGAAGTCGAACTCCTCCTTCGTTCCTTTGCTGATCGAGATGATGTCAACCCTCGACTTTGAGGTCTCGTTCGAGGCGTATTTCGTCAAGAAGCTCTCTGGTTGTCGCAAGTCCCTCACCATCGATCCGATACTTCCCTGTTGCAACGCATCTTCTAAGTCGCCGGTGAACAGGAGAAGCTTGTAGCGGAAATCTGATGGAAGAAGATCCTGGAGTTTGTACGGCCATGCATCGGCTGCTCGAACAAACTTTTGTGGGGGAACACATTCACCGATGATGAGGTTGGCAGCCAGAGATTGGTGTGCATCAATGACAGCCATGGATGGACTATAGTGCACACCAATACCACTTGTGAACTCTCCAAAGGTTTTGAATGCCCTATGAGTTACGATTAGACGGGAATGGATAACCCGTGACTTTACTCACTTCATGAATTGTTAATGAGAAACGCCATCGACATTATTGGCAGTCAAGGGCTTTCCGGAGAAAAGAGTGGAAAATGTTTTGTGAAATGCAATGAGATCTTGTGTGTATTTGCGGCGCTCCGACTCGTACTAGTTCGGACGGGTATTTTAGGCACCAGCCAGATATACCACAACAATGACTTACACTTGACAACAGTGACATCTCTGCCCAACCCCGGATTACGAACGCAAGTTCCCAGGCTGTGCTCGGTGGTCAAATCGTACACACGGAATGATAGATCATGCCATACTTACCGAGATTGTGTGCATCGTTCATACTGGCGTTCATGCCTTGACCTGGAACAACAGTCAGCTATCTACCTGGATTACAGATTAGATGGGACGAATTACCTGCTTTGGGTGAGTGCGTATGGCATACGTCTCCAACGATGAGCACGCGATTCCTAACAGAGAACTTGGATGCCACGCGTTGGCCAACTGATCAAAAATCAGGGAGAGAAGGCAAGCTGTGCTGAGTATATAGTGTCAACCAATTGATACCATCCGTCGGGTTTAAAGAGTATGGATGGAGAGACTGTTGTGCAACCTGCACCATAAGGATAAGCTAATTAATGCAATCGCCAACGAAGGAAATTTGACCTCGAGTAATTGTTTGGGTCCCATCTTTGCCTTGTCGACCCTTCCTGTAGTCGGGTTTAGCACGTCCTTGTCGGCGAGTTGCATATAGATCCGGATTATATCAGCTTCCCAAGGGACGAGTAGACATGAGCCGTTGTTGGAATGGATGAGACTCTTGTTCCGGATATCAGGGAAATCCGTGTCCGGGACTATGTCCAAGACTCCCCCAAAAGTCTGGCCAAAACGATGAGACACTGTAGTATTTAGTAATCCGAGAAAATATTTTCACCACTCTGTTCGCCATCCATGCTTATGCCAAACATTTTCCTGACCCATGAATGGGCTCCTGTGGCTACGCATGAGTTCTTCCATGGGAGTGGTAGACCTTGGACACCAAACTATCTGCGCCAAGTACAAACTTTGCTCGCACAATTTCTCCATAACGCTCTCCATCAGGTTCCTCTAGATGTTCCAGTGTCACCTGAAATTTCCCCATGAGCGCATACAATGGTATGGGTAGAAATAATTCACCTTGACCGGACGTGAGGTAGGGTCGGCAACTTCTGCCTCATCAATCGATAATTCCATATGGGTGGAGATGGTTGACCGTTAAACCACAATTTCATGGAATCCAAGAATATCGACTAGATTCATCCTTGGTGGAGCGCAAGCTAAGTGCTTGTCAGAAGAACGAGCGGACCACAAACTCTGGTACGACATACCTCAAAGGGATAACAAACAGAGGTTGCGGTTATGTCTAAGGCGCGACTCGACAACTGAAGGCGAAAAATAAAGTTCGATCACATCGTGAGCGAGTAGAACATTCGTATTCCAACGAGTCGCTTACAGCCATGTGTATTTGACTTCCTTCCCGCAGAAGACGTTCTGCAGTCCCATAGCTCCGCAAGGGCCGCCATCCAAGAGGGGAAGGAAGTAAAAGACAAGGATGCCCACCTGGAAAACCTCGATGGTTCGAGGTGAAAATTCGTCTGCTTGACCAGCCGCGACTTGGGCAGCGCTACATGGCACATCGGTGAACATGCGTGCTAGTTGTAACTGTGAATGCCTACCGGTTGTCCACAATTCTGACGTTTACTCGCGCATTGGCCAGAGCGTTGGCACACATGAGCCCAGCGGGCCCAGCACTAATGATGAGAACATCCACTTCAGAGTGATAAGGCGAAGACATTATAGTATGGAACGATGGGGTCGAGTCCACCAGGGTTTGGACCCCCTTTATAGGTGGTAACACCCGGGGGCAGCTTTATATCGGCCAGCAGGGCCTTTCGGTGCGCCAAAGAAACGACACGCAAACGTACATGGAGCAATCGAGAAGACAGTGGTCTCCATGAAGAATATTTCTCTTCGAGGCAACACAACCGCAACCAATTGGCGAATCGGGACTAATGATCCGAGTGGCTCTTGTGATTTCATGCCACCTATCGTGTCCGAACAACAGCGCCCAATGTCCCCGGGATCGCAATGAGACCGCGCTGTGACACACCAAGGGCGTCGAGACGCTAGCACTTTCGTCGTTTCCTTTCCACGATGACGGGATGCGGTGCTTTTTTTTGAGCACCGCTAGAGCGGGACGCATCCTCTTGATGGACATGTGATAGTGGCCGAAGTGACCAATACGAAAAAACAGTGGACTCACGAGGTGCACAGAGGGAAGTTGATACCAAACGGACTTTTTGCTGAGTTGGCAGGGAAATGGAGTGGGAGTTTACTACACGCATAAAGTCGAATGAGTCAAATCCAAAATGATCAGAGTGGCGACGGCGGCCCGGGCGTCGGTTGACGCTGCACCCAACCAGATGTGACGCAGTGCCATCAAGTTGCTAGTAACCTTCAAGTTAGTGATGGCTGGTCACACTGATGAGTCACGAGGGATTCTCGATAGGTTTGTCAGTGTGAGCACATTACTGAATAGAATACATAGTACGAGAGACGAAGCATTGCCGGTTAACACTGGCATGTATACGGTCAGTATTGAGTGCCGAATGAATGCCCCATCTTCTGAGGGCAAAAACAACTCCAAAACATTTTCAAACCTCATCATGCAACACACATTGAACATATTCAACCTTCTCAATGCCCTCTTGTGTGAGTAAAATGTCCCGAACCTGAGAACATGTTTATACTTGGGCGGGCAAAGAGCGACTCGAACGTACTTCGACAGGGGGGTTAAGGCCGAACGCTTCTGCCCTCTCCCATCGCTCCAGCCTTGTCATTCCAATACATGGCCCAAACTCGTACGACCTGGGGTCACCATGATGACAAAACAATCAACTTGCCGGATAAGACTCACATGTCAAAGAAACGAAGCATTTGGTGTATCCTGTTCTGACCCTCTGAATGGACTATAAAAGTAGATGGAATAAACGCTTCTTTTCCGCGGTATTGACTGGGTCGTGTATGCTTACTGGGAGGCATATGTCCCATCTTTGATCTGACTTCATTGTGGTATTTGCGGTAACGACCGGCCTTGTCATCAACATCCAGGCGCTTGATCTCTGTCTTCCCAAGGGAAGGTTTCTGTGAAGGCTGTGGGGGTTCTTGCTGCACAGATGACCGCGTCTTCGTACTCGGACGGCTTCGCTTGACCGGCACGATGATTTCCGATGCAGCAACCTCCTCTTCATCAGAGGAAATCTCAACAACCTTACTGAACTGTGCATCATTTCGAGCCTCCACCGGTATCTCTACGCGCTCATTTTTCGCTTTTTCTGTGACCGTGGGTTTCTTTTGCGACTTTCCATTGGGAACAGAGTTGGTTCGTTTGGCGCTTGCGAACGAAAGGGTGCCCTGCTTCAAATTTGGCATGTTGAAGGCTTGAGCAGTCCTACTTGAAGGCTGAAGAAAATCTGAGGATCAACAAAGACCTAGCACAGAGCTTTGGATAGTTGCAAGGAACCAGGGCGGTTCAAGTGCCGTCCTTGGGAGAATAACGACAGGGGTGTTTGAAGTTACACCGTAACGTTATGCTGAATCAGTGTTGTCCAAATCACGTGCTTGCTTACGAAAGCTACTTGACTTTCAGAACATCAAAAAAGTTTAATACAGCTGTAGGGTATGAGGCCATGAGGATACAAGCAAATGCGTGACAGTGCCCGAAAACGCAATCGATCTCTCAAAATCAAAAATCGCCCGAGCGTCGTCCCCCAGCGTGGAAGCGGAAACTGCCGCCTCCGCCGAATGGTTCACCGAAACCACCACCCTGGAACTGCGCAAAGATATCCGCTAGATCGGCTGGATTCATTCCCCCAAACGGGTTGCCCATTGGGCTTGTGCCAGAATCGTTCTGCCCGTCTTCGTCCTCGCCCAAGTCGTATCGCTCTCGCCGTCGAGGATCTGAGAGCACGGCGTGTGCTTCAACGACGAGTTTGAATTTCTCCTCGTCTCCGCCCTGCAGATATAAACAAAGATAAGTGTACACAATTGCAGTAAGGACAGGGGATATGACCTTATCTGGGTGGTGTTTCAGACTTTCCCGACGATATGCCTTTTTGATATCACCATCTGCGCAGTCCCTTGGAATGCCTAGACATGGACATAAGAAAATGCTTACTTTCCAAACGCTAAATAGGGACCCACCGAGAATCTTGTAATAATCCTTCGTCTTACTCCGTTTGAGGGCAGCCTCACCTTTCTTAAGTTCAGCCCTCAGAGATCTAACATCTGCGTCGGCACCTTCAAACTCTGCCTGCTCGATAGAAGACTTGAAATCCGCTACTGCGGTATCAAATTTCTCAAGGTGGAGATGGATGCGGGCACGAGTGCGCAGCGCTTTAAAGGATGTCGGAAAGAGAGCAAGGGAAGCTTCCGTATCTGCCAAAGCTTCATCGTATCTTGTAAGCTACGCTCAAGACGGTAAGAGACGAGAGAGACGCATTATAGTGAGAAGGTACCTTTACTAATGTGGTGGCACGGTTTGACAGCAGGGTAGCACGGATATGTCCGCCCTTTCCCTCTTCTTCTGCCTCGCCTATTCGCTGTTCAGAAGAAAAATCAACAAGATCGTCGGAATTGTAGGAGTGTTACACACTTCCAAACACTCCGTATAAAGTGTAACTGCCTCGTCCAGTTTACCACTTTTAAAGGCTGTATTACCTTCTTCCTTTATCCGTTCGACGTCTTTTATACGCTTCCGTAGTCGTGAAGCAACTTCATGTTCGGGGTCCAACCGGAGTGCTGATACAACATGTTGAAGTGCTTGCGACAACCTGCCGGAAAGGAAGAGTACTAGCCCACGCACGGCAAGAATCTCTGGCGAGTTGGGATCAAGTCTCATAGCGTCACTATGGACGAAAATATCATCCACCAAGTTAGACCCTGTGGTAATACCACTCCACTCACCTCGCAGCGATGTTGGCGGCATCCCAATTAGCGCGTGCAAGTTCTAGCCCAACTCTCCACAGGCGCCATTGTGTTGGTACTTCACCACCCTCGCCCTCTATGCTTTGTAGACACTTGTCCAAAGCTAGTCGAGCCATCCCCCACTCCTTTTTGCGTTTCGCATTGTCAAAGTTACGCAAGTGAGCTTCGAGCTCGAGGACCTTCTCCTGAAGTTGTAGTGCGGCAGCGTTGGCCGGTTCCAAGGTAATTACAGTACGTAACGCTGTCAGAGCAGGCTTCGAAGAACCTAGAGCCAGATGACATCGTGCGAGGCGGATCAGAGTCTTCGATGAAGGTTCATCCGATTGCAACGCGGCCGCCTGCTGACAATCAGCCAGTGCCGGGCGGAAGCGTTTCAAGGCCATGTAAGATGCGGCACGGTTGGTGAGATAGGAAGGTTCGGTGGACTTCATCTCTGGGGAAAAACATGTCAACAATCAGACGATAAGACCAGCTACAGAGAGGGGAGGGCGGACCTATGGCTTTGGTATACAGGTCGATCGCATCGTCGTAATTTTTTGCTTTAAAAGCGACATTTCCTTGCTCCTTTATGTCATCCGCCGTAGGGCCAGTTGGTTTTTCCAAGGAAGGGGACTCGACCAGTTGTAGGGTCGAGGGGGTGAGGGGACTTGTCGGTTTCGATTGAGCCTCCGGCTGAGTTTGAGTCCTGAAGGCAAATTAGCGGGGGCCAGGATGAGCAAACGGCAGGGTGAGCGCACTTGATACCGTTAGCCTGGGCTTGTTTCTTTGCTTGAGCCTTCTTTTTGCTAGTCATTTTGCTCCAAGCGCGTCGGGTTCTATTAACCAATTTTTTTTGGAAAGCGTCCAGTATGATTTGGCAGGGATCAAGCCAGAAGTGTGGCTTAAATATCCAGGGAAGACGAGGACAAGGACCAGCGAGCGCCGGTGACCTAACTCCTGCGCCAGTAAGGGTCTGCGCGTATATTAACGAAATCAATTATTTAATGACACTACTAAAACAAGAAGTGTGTCACGTGTAATACGGTATGTATATCCATAAAAGGGATTTATTTCCCATGCAGTTGTCAATGATGAGCTGAAATGTCGAGCTTTGACCCCACTCGACGACCACCTCGCGCTGGACATTTCATTGACCATCGAGCTCATCGGTGGTTTATTCCTCACTCAGTCATCTACAGGTTGGTTTTATCATATCTATGGCTTCTACTAGTTCACTATGCTCGCAAGATATGAGCGACGATATGACTGCCAGGGTGGCCAGTAGAGGCCAACAGCCATCACGTACAGATGACCATCGACGCTACGTGAGCGTTGGCAGGTCACCTTCCACTGTGTATATGCCCGCTGCCTCCCCCCCGACCCCCGCACCATCACCTGGACCGACCAGTTCCCTCTTCGCCGATGCTTTCTACCTCTCCAAGGCATGCTCAGCATCGTACGATCCAGCGAATCTGTCACGCATCGAGTTTGCAAACCTAATAACCCTGGGCCCTGCATCTCGCAAACGCTACCTCGTGTCTCTCCTTAATGACTGCACCCCTTCGGAGCTTCTATTCATCTCACAAACTATTGCCCCTATGCTTAGACGTGACTTCCTTGCGGAGCTCCCCCCGGAGATAGCATTGCATATCCTTAGCTTTGTAGACGACCCGAAAACGCTTGCCAGAGCTAACCAGGTTTCCAAACGGTGGCATGATCTCGTTCAGGACGAATGGCTCTGGAAATCCATGTGCGGGACGTATCGTTTTAATACTGAGATGGATAGTGCCGAGGAAATTGAATTCGATGACGATTTGGTCGAGGAATCTTCCAAAGAGACGGATTCGTTCCCAACTCATCCGATGGATCCAGCTCTGCAATCTCTCACCGCGGAAGAATGTTTGAAGCGACAGGAGCGATCTCCTCTATCCTCGTGGAGACGAACTTTCAGTGGCAAGCCAGCCGACGACGCCTCCCCGTCATACCGGAAACATTTTCAATACTGCTACGTCATAAGTGAGCGACGACTATCTTTTCCAAACACATCACTTACTAACATCGTATCGAGTGGCTAACATGCGAAGAGGGGGGTACCTTCTTCGTTCGCACCGCATGCCCATCGCGACACCTGATGGTGGTGTCGTTACGTCCGTAGCGCTGGACTCTGATCGCGTCGTCGTCGGCTGCGCCAACTCAAAGGTTCATATCTACAGCGCCAACACTGGTGTTTTATGTCGCACACTCACGGGACACGACCAAGGTGTGTGGGCAGTACACCTTGTCAGCCGCGGCGGCTATTGGGACGAACCCGAGAACGATACCAAGGCACCTGGTAACGAGTCAACAGTGACATCCTCCTCCAACTCACCTGTAACAAATGGTTGCATACACGTGAAATATCGTCGCGCACTGGGACTTGACATCCCGAAGAAGAAGCGGCCCAGAACGGCACAACGGTTGGAGAGTCCGGGAAAACCGAGCGACTTGTGTTGTACTTCAGAAGGCTGGGGTCAACCCAACCCGATCGTCGTCAGTGCTGGCTGTGATAAGAGTCTGCGCGTCTGGGACGTGGTATCAGGGTATGACCTTCGTAGTTCCTTGTCCATTGTAGGCTGATTACGTTACCTGTAGCCATTGTGTCTACATTCTACGAGGCCACACTGCGACTATCAGGTGTGCCCGTGTTCTACACAACCGTCCAATCGCGGTGACTGGCTCTCGTGATACAACAGTTCGAGTTTGGGATATACAAAAAGGCCGGATGCTTCGAATATTGCAGGGTCATTCGAATAGCGTGCGATGCCTCGATGTCTGCGGTAATAGGGTAGTCAGTGGGAGTTATGACGCAACTTGTCGAGTACGTCCATTGCATTGTATCTGTGCAATCTGATGGATTTGGCGTGGCAGATATGGAACGTAGACACAGGGGAGTGTCTACACGTCCTCGCAGGCCATCAGCAAGAAATCTATTCGGTCGCATTCGACGGTATCCGCGTCGTTTCCGGAGGAATGGATACAACCGTCCGCGTATGGGATGCCATTTCAGGGTCAGTCTATCCCCCGTAGATTGACATTCTTTATCTCGGAAGCTCAATGGTCATTACAGGCAATGCATTGCATTGTTACAAGGACACACGGCCCTCGTGTGTCAATTACAACTCTGCCCTACCACTGGCCTCCTTGCCACTGGGGGGTCCGACGGGCGTGTCATTACGTTCGATCTGCACAACTACACCTCCCTGCAACGCATCTCCGCCCACGATTCCTCTGTCACGTCTCTCCAGTTCGATTCAAACTTTCTCATTACCGGTGGCAATGATGGACGGGTGCGGATGTACGAAACGCAGAGCGGCGTTTCTGTCAGAGAATTGAGTGAGCGGTGCGAAAGCGTGTGGAAGGTGGCTTGCAAGAAGGGGACATGTGCAATCATGTGTAGGAGGTCAGGAAAGATGGTAATCGAGATCTGGACATTTAGGCCGAGACCGTTGTATCTTTGAGATGTAGGCCTGTTAGCTAGGATTTGAATATTCGCCCATGTACTGTACTATTAATTGTTTTATGTATTGGACACCTTGGCATGCGTATGGGGATCCGAAGATAATTCAGGTTGTGAGGATCCGTAGAGTTCGACGTCACCATCTGAAATGGACGCAATTGATCATTGGTTGCCCCAAGTCACTATTCATGCATCATTTTTAATTATCGAGTTTGTGTTTCCGAAAGAAACGCCCCATCAGTTGGGATATATGTCCAATGGCACATCCGCCTGCTCTCTTTACCAACCAGAGACGTGAAGAAACGGCTCCCCACTGTGCTCTCCCATATCTGCCCAGTTCCACCCTAATGCCCCTCCACCCAGGTCCTGATGACCATCCGAAACCAGCACCGGGTCGCCCTGGCCCTTGTTGAAATCCAATCTCTCCATCAGCGCACGCAGGACCAGCCTTCCAAGACCCCGCCGTTGGTATCGCGGGTCCACGCGCAATGCCCCGATGCTTCCGTCGATGTGCATTAACGCACATGCCACAGGCTGTCCTCCATTCCGAAACCGGAGACACACCGAATACGGCGCACGCGACAAAAGGTACGCGTCAGAACGTGGGATCGGTGAAGTACCGTGTATGAACGACAAGTCCGACGCTCGGATCTGGGATACCTCTAAATCTTCCACCATCCTGGGCTTTCCACCACCCCCGACTCCGCATAGCGTCGTCCGACGGCTCGCTGCCAGTGGCAACCCGTCACGCGCAATAGCGCCGGGCGGAAAGACGTATCACTCGTTGGGATTTTGAACCGTCGACATGGGTGCGAGCACGTCTACCCACTTTGCGTGAACACCGCCGACGGTGATCATGGGTGGGTCGCCGTCGACGCGACGCGTGGGAACGGCCCGTCGGCCCTGTTCCCCAAGGGCAGTGAAGAAAGAGTCATACGTAGGACGCGCTTCGCTGGCCATCTCGCGGATGCGCTCGAATACCTGCTTGACATGCTTTGCTTCGGCCTCCGTCGGCAGGTCGGACGACGTGTTCGAGTAGCCTGAGCAAAAAACAGCGAACTGATGGTTCAGGTGGGAAAAGGCGACGATGGAGAACAACGCGGGGGGCTCGGTGGTCGAAATGGCATCGGAGTGGAGGGGTATTGTGGACCAGAGTGAGACTTTGGATGAATTGACATCTTGTAGCGTACTGGCGCGAGGACCTGCATTGAGGACGGTTCCTAGGACGTGAAGGCTGTAGGGTACGTGTGGTTCGAGCAGCTTGATGAGCGCTGTCAAGGTATTGCGAGAGCTAGTATACAAATCGATGCGATCGAGCAGTGGCTCTGACGTGCTCATCGTGATATGAAGTTACCCAGTACTAGGTCCAGGGTTAGACCCCAAAGTCCTGCTTTACGACATCGATTCACATCTCTACGTGGCATTGGAACGCCTCGGTGGTATACATTAATAGTCTTTGGCATTAATGTGTGCGCATGTGCGAAAATCCAATCCAACAGCCTACCAACCGTAACCCACATAACGAAAAAAACTATGATCAACAGAAAGCTTGAGAAAATTTAATCCTGAGACAATGCGAGTCTGCATCAATGAAGCCGCTTTAAGCGTGGTGTGGGCTCAGGAGGATCGAAGACGGCCGGAAGGGTACAGGCGTGGCTGGTATGGTGGTCAACGCATGAACATTTACATCCCGGTCACGGATCGATTTTCTCGCATTGAGCCTGTCCGAAGAACATACAGATCTCTCCTTTTGATATGAGGAGGGTGTTAAGAAACTTACACAGCCAGCATAGAGTTCACGTAACCTACACACGATGGGCAAATCAACATTGTATCATTTGTCGTTGGAAAGATGGTGCTTACTCCGGGCAAACAACATACCCGCTGCACTGTCCCAGTAGCTGTGGTCCTGAGCAAGGTACTTTTCTTGCCGGTCAGCAACTGCGCAATGTACCAATGCTAAGCATACCGTGATACCAATGATAGTTGCCACTGTGCTGAACAAAACATGATAATCAAGTGCGTAGGAAAGAGATGGTGGGCTTACCAGGTGAACGCACCCGTATTGATACAAACGATTGCCAAGTCCTGAATTACACTGCGTTGCCTGCGGAAGCCAGATTTCCACATATATTTAATGACGGCAAATGTGATGAAAAAGTCGCATAGAGTGCTTATTCCAGCAGAGGGCAATATCAGCTGAAATATCGTTGGATGATGGAAAGAAATCAGCGAACACCCTGATACAATATATGCACCTCACCGGACACTCGTATAGGGAATCGATAGTTCCAGCCAGAGAGCTAAAAACAGTTGCTTCAATTTTCCTGAGTACGACCAAAGAGGACATACACATCGACCGTGTAGCCTAGGGTAGCATACACTCAGTCATTCCCAGGGTGATCTGTCAGAGTACGTACATATGCCAACAACTAGCAGGGTATCAAGTCAGAAAAGGCTCACAACTTCGATGATAGACTTACTAAATCCTGAGATCGCCAAGATAAACTGCAGGAAAGTAAGATGAAATCTAGAAACGTGTGTTGTGATATCGAGACTGACAATAACAAGAGTGAGGGGTTTATTCTTTGCGCTGACTGTGGAAACATCACTGTGTGGTGCAAAGCGACGATTTAATGGAAGTGACTCACTCGTCCATATGCGACGGCAGTAAAAACTGACAAAGGAGTTGAGTACGTTATACACCACTGAGCTCCTATTACAAACCTCTGCACGACAAGGGTGATCAGATACTGGGTAAGCTGGTGGTGAGCACAAAACCTAAAGCTCCGAATAGAGTCTTACACTAGGCCACAGCAGAACCTCCAGTCGAGAGTGCGCATAAGTATTGGACGGCGTATCAGTAACTACAACGCACTTACATGTCCACCCCTAAATGGCATATAAATACAGGTCGAGTGCAACTTGGATAGCTCAGGACTTACCATGGTAGTTCATGTCTGCAGCTCCAGGAGTGATCTTGATGGCATGATACGAGAAGTGTCCAAACATATTGAGTACTCCCAATCATGTGAACCGTGTCTGCCAAGCTGGGAAAGGGCACCATGACGATGCACGAAAAATACTCGATGACACAACCTACATGGTGATGAACACCTGAGGAAAACACGTCAGATACGTGGTTAAGGAAAGTACGTATGCATACAATCGCTTTTGTAAGCCAAGGATCCTTCGGAAACCAAAGCGCGTAGCAAATCGACTGGCCCAATGTAGCACCGTACATTCTGCTAAAAGTATCAGAATGATGTTGGGCCGGCGAAGGAGATCGAGTGCACATACAGGCCAGAAATTGAGTACCCTACCCAAATTGGTGAAACATACTGATTTCGAAGAACCCACAGAAATATCCTTACCTATTAGTAGTGGGCCCCATACCAAACTCACACTGTCAGAATTGGACATGGCTGAGGTAGAACCACTTGGGAGTCGTCCGGACGAGGATGTTACGACCGACACTCATTGAAACAGCGCTGTATAAGACGATGCAGCCGATATCAAGTACCACGCCACTCGACAAGGAGCCGGGCCGGAGTTTGAATTTACATCACGACTCAATGCTCCTCAATTCAGCGGATTCTGTATTCATCTCGGCTCGACTACCATCCTATCTCTGGGGCGTTCCAATAGTCATGCACCAAGTTGACAGCGTTCGCGGCGATACGACGGTGAATACAGGGGGAGGGTTTGGTTAAAGTTGAGCAATGAGCCTGAGAGCGACAGAGCCTCGCATGGCAGCTACTGTCGACGAACTTTCCAATGGGCCTTCTGCACGCCTGGTCTAACCTTTTATAACAGATGTAGGGACTCGGAATTACACCGAGCCAGCCCATGCACAGGGCCAGATCTGGCAGGAGATAGGAAAGGTTCGGAGTCCCATGCCGGTGCACATCCTGCGTAATGAAGTTTAAGATCATAACACATCATGATGTCAACCAGATGGCGCCAAAGCGCTCGAGGAGTGTTATGCAATGGATGGTAAACAAAAGGTATCCACATCCCAGTAAAAATCAACTTCGTGAAACCTTCTTTGACCTGTCCGTCGTGCCACAGCTCTTCTCTAGTTCCTCTTCTTCCTTTCTCAGACGTGCACTAGCGGCCTCCAATGCTCGACGTCGTCTATCCTCAGCTGAATCACCCAATGGTATTTCGTTTCCTCCGAGTACATGGATTAATACTTCAGCTTCTTCGTTCGACGGGGGCTCATAGGCGCCTCTCATGTCCGATAGGTAGTGTGTTCCACGTTTCTCCGCAGCTTCAAACTCAGCAACTTCCCTGTTGAGCTGCGAATTGAGTTCTTTGAACTAGGGTATGTCATGCCAGAATCAATTCCGGTACCGATCGAGAAATACCAGTATATCTCACATTATTATCATGATCGCCCCAGACATTGTGTGCCAGTTCGTGACAGAGCACGCGGCGGACCTCTAGATACGGTCTGAAGCCATCATACGCATCTGTCCGTATGCGAAGTTTGATGGATTGTCCCGCTCCGACATTGAGTCCTAGTAGGTGAGGTTGTTCATGAGGAGCGAGCTCGGTCAGCACGCCCACAGAAAATTTGTGTTTCTGCATGATGTGGCGAACTGCCGGATCGTTTGACAGTTTCGATAATCGTTCGAGTGCCGTTTCTGGCTTCGACAAGTGTCCCAATGGTTCGATCTTATGGAAGACATACGTTGTCGAGGCGATGCTGGAAGAACCAGTCGAGCGGACCTGCAATCGAGATCAAATCCCGCGCTCGTTGGTCCACCAAAACACGCACCTTGGCCTGCGGTTTAAGAGAGCGATCACGCAAGATCCTCTCTGTCCGTTGGTGTTCCAACGTGGTCGCGTTAAGAGAGGCTATTTCCTGCACAGTCGATCCTAGCATCTGCACCTTTAGTCCGTCCCTGAGACCAATCTGGGTTAATGTGAGGTTATCGGCATGCTGAACTTTCTTTCCTCGAAACAAGAGTTTCTGAAGGGACGGAGGTACTGATGTCAGGTCTTCCAGCAGGGCTCCTAGGGACGTCAGTGGTGCATCGGGTGGAAACGATACCTCGTGTGTTGTACCGCGAAAATTAATTGATAGAGAAATGTTTTCTGGAGTCGGCATGGACGAGATTACTGAATGATCTCAGGCTGAGTCGTCTATGCAGGAGCTGAGTAAGCGATCTTGGACGCGTCACTCTTACCATATTTAGCATTTTCTGCAAACGCAACGGATGTAGCGCTTACGGCAGTATTGCTCATGTGGGTCCATGCCCGTGGCATCGGGGAAGTTAGCACTCGCTTTCTCTTACCCCGCTTTCATTAGAGTATCAAGTATCTCCATCAAGAATGTGTTTCATCCTCTTTCCCCACCAACTTTCCCATGCCCTCTCGAGTGGTGTTTACTACCCTGGACATGGTCATTCATCATTATCTGCTTGCCGTGCTTTCGGGATATCACACGGCAGGAAACCATCATCTCGACCATAACTTGTCTCATGACTGTTGGTCTCTTTCCCCGTTACTGCCAGTCGCTATGGCGATCCAGTTAATGGCCAATTGGGTCAATTAGATCATGGTCCATACTTCCCGGAAATGGGGCGCGACACTAGCTCGGTTCACCGTTGAAACTCGTCCATGTCACTGGCGCGGTGCGTATCATACGGACTTGGCATCAGGGTGGCGTGTTTTTGTTTGAAGCACCACCGAAAACTTCAAGACCGCATACATGTTCTCTCGTTCGTTTCAGACCCACTGTTCAAACCCCTGGTTAGGTGTTCCCTGCCGCGCGTATGTCCATACCGTCAACAGTGTTGAGCCAAGTGTTCATCCGCAAGTGAGGATTGTTACAGCATCATCACTTCGTTCGTTTGATTCCGTAAATGAAGGTTATGCGCCTTTGCAGGGTACAGTTTCCTCGTTTATGATTATCTCCTTACTTTTTCGCTCGAGGTATGTTTGATGCTAAAACCGTGAACCGGCTCGCTCGAGACGCTTTGTCAACAGGTAGCATATATCTGGGATGACCCATGGTCAATCGTCAAGATACTCTTTCTGGTAAACCGGTATGGGAGTCTGATCGGACAGACATTCGTAATGCTGGAGGAAACGGGCTACGTGAGCCACAACTCCAAACGAGTATATCTTCGCGTGTTTCTGCGTCACCCGTGGAGCTCAATCGCATGCCAGTTTTGCTCGGCATTCGAACTATTCGTCCCATTCTTTGTAATCTTGACTGGGGAATCGATCCGCCGTGAGTACACCAGTCACATTCCAAAACGTCCACTATTTGATGGCTAAGCATAGTTTTGGTCGTGATGCGTGCTTGTGCAATCTTTGGGTGCAAGCGCCACGTTGTACTGGTGTGGAATATATTATACGTTCTTTATGCTATGGTTGTCCTTGGGGTCACAGCCTACTTGTTCAATCATGCTGGTGGTGAGTGTTATTTCTTATATTTATATTGATATATCACAACCTTTTGCAGCGCTGCAATTCGAGTATCTAAATGAAACTGGTATATGTAATACACCGGTGGCTCGTATGTCGCCTATTTCCTACACTCATGATCTCATTCTTATATTCCGTAGCCAATATCGTAAGTCTCTTTTTCTTGCAAGGCATGTCGAAAGTTGCTGCAACATTGGATTCACCAGTGGCCGATCTTGTTCATAACGTGCGCTAATCATGGCTAGACACGTCGTCGTTCAGCTCTCATTCTTGGAACAGACTAGCTCTTGATAGCTTCATACTGGTAATTGTATATTACAGTGTGAACACCAAGGTGTCCCGTGACATCCACCGTTCACGGTTATTCCGTCTTCTTTCCCGAGATGGTGAGGACGTTGTGACCCGTTTATTGTTCTGCCAATTCTGACCGATCTTCCAGCTCTTTTCTTCTATATCGTAAGAATTTCCAAGAATTCATCTGATCCGTCAATCTTGTCCATCTAATGCTCATGCAGGCAACCTTGTTCAATTCCTTGCTTTGTATCGTGTGCTGGTACGTCCTTCCGCACAACATGCCATCATTCCGTTCTTCACTCAAGCACACGATCAGGACCGTCTTCAGTCAGGTAAGCACGACGCTATTCGATTGGTGCCTCGTTAGGACATCATGGGCTGAATGGTATGTCAAAAAAACAAAAAAAAAGGATCCACGAAACTTTCTTCAGTTGATGTAAGCAATACCTTACGCTGACGCATCCCACCGATCCTTGACATGCTGCAGGCTTTCAACGCCCTTTCTCTCCGTCGTGGGACAGCGTCTCGTGTTCAACCTTCGAAGACTTCGGGCGCAACCGGACTCGACGCACGACATCAGCCGGGAGATAGCCAGACAAGTGGCAGAGATGCCAACGTTTGGTGAGCAGTCGTTGGACCTGGACCTGGAGTTGGAGTTGGCTCGACTCGGAGAGCATGAGCAAGCAGCGGGATAACTCGGACAGGTTGATCTTCACCTGGACTACGATGCTGATTAGAGGGGTCGAGGTACTCCCGAGTACTTCGAGAGCGAGAGTCGACGAGGGTTGGCGGCCAATAGGCAGACGAACCGGACATGCTTTGCTATGAGCTTGTAGCTACCCGTTATTGTAAAAACATTCAAGATCTCATCCCACTGGCTCTACAGTAACATTCATGTTCTCCGTTTGTTCATGCTGAACCTACGATTGCCTGCCTTCCGGCGCGGAGCCTTGCCGTCCACCGCAATAATGTTCATATATTGATCCCTTGCGATTGTGGCACTGGCGCAGGTCCGGAGACACGTTCAGGAAAAGACCGCGGAACAGGGATAGGAACAAGAACAGGGACCGTTCGGAGATGGGCTCGAAGGCGGGGGTGGCAAGGACCTTGCCTCCTCTGCCTTCTCTTCCGCAATCACACACGGCGGTCCAGCAACTTTTTCAGGAGGGCATCCCATGTATAGTCTGGGTCTCGGACGAGCTTGTACTGACTGTCCACATCCTCGACCAGCTCTCGCCGTTCGCAACCGGGTGTGTTCCTTGGTCGCTTCTCTAGCACCTGTTTCCTGCACCTCCTGAATCTGCTTAACACTGCCTGCGGCTTTTGCATCAACAGCGGTTGCGGCAACAAGTGTACGTCTGCACCATTTGCCATAAAAGTTGAAGATGCGTGTGAAATGCACTTGAAACGTCCATCGCGAGGTATGCTATTCATAACGAGGAAGGCTTGCTGGAGAACGAGAATTACCTCGTACCAAGACTCGTAATATTTCGGCAGTACGACAAGACAGGAAATATGTTGGTAAAGGACAGCTTTCACTGCAACAGATTTCATGAATGTGACCACTCAGGTTTGCGTTTTTCGGCGAACGCGGCCATGCCTGAAGACATCCGTTAGGGTTTCATTCACGTGATACGCGCGTCTCATGAAAGCCCACCTTCTTTCTGATCCTTGGTCGCAAACAACGAATGGAACAACCTCCGTTCAAACCTCAACCCTTCCGCAAGCGACAGTTCAAATGCGGCATGGACTGCCTCCTTTCCGGCAGCCACGGTCACGCGCCCCTTGTCGGCGATATTAGTTGCCATCTGAACCGCGGCGTTGACGACCCCGACGTCCTCGGGTACGACTCTGCTGACGAGTCCCCATTTCTCGGCTTCATCCGCGCTGATTATGCGGCCCGTCAGGACCAATTCCATGGTGCGCGATTTTCCGATCAGACGAGCGAGACGTTGGGTGCCACCACCACCCGGAATGACGCCTAGGTTGATCTCGGGTTGCCCGAGCTGCGCAGAAGGCGAGACAAGGAGGATGTCGGCTTGGAGTGCTAGTTCGAGGCCTCCGCCAAGCTACAATCCTCAATGCGACATGGTCCGGGGGAATGTGAACACATACCGCGTAGCCACTAACTGCGGCAATGACGGGCTTGTTGAGTTTGGAAATGACCTCCCAGTTAGCGAGGAAGTTGGACGTGTAAGCTTCGGCGACTGGAAAGGAGCCTATCTGAGCGTATACCAGAGGAGGGTAAAAAATCGGATAGTACATGACTTGTCTTTCATTTCTTTGATGTCAGCTCCGGCTGGGCGATGATGTCGAGTGGGTTCAGGCATCCGACTGCACAGTTGGTTGGACCGCATCACACACCTGCGAACGCCCTGTCGGAACCCGTGAGCACCATGGCACCCACACTGGCGTCGTCATCCGCCTCTTTCAGTGCACTAGCGATATCTCTGAAATGGGCAGCGTTGAGGGCATTTAGGGCCTTGGGTCTGTTGAGCGTTATGAGAGCCACTTCAGGCTCCGGTCTTGACACCAGCACGTTCTCATAGCGGGCCGGTAATGATGTCGAGAAGAGCCGGGTGGGACGCGCGAGTCGCACTGCACGGATGGTGAGACGGGGCACGGTAGTGAAAGACATGATCCTGAAGCAAGCTCCGGACAGAGGCCCACAAAGTCCCGCCCACATACCGAATTAGGGAATCGCGCATACACAACAACTTGAAGTTGCAAACATGCATCCGCGGCAAAAGTGCAAGTGATTCGATTCGCGCTCCTCACGGTGCTCCTTGCATGCACACAGTGGGCGTTGGGCTTCTCAAAGTCGACGTCAGCAACCTTTCTCCTGTGGAGATGGGTAGTGCACCGGTCTTCGCTCCACGAGTCTCTTGACGCAACCCAAAGGAATACCGTATTCCTAGTCGGCATCCTCGACTCGGAGCTCGTCGGGAAAGCTGGCCAGTTCGAGTATGTTTGTCGTCGGGAATAAGTGGTGGTGAACGGTGTCATGGACGTTACGGCGTAGATCGCGATCGAAGGGGACTCGCTCTGGGCGCCGAAGTCAATGCTATAGTATACCAGTGCTATTCGTGCGGCGTGCCTGAGAAGCTACCCCCGGAGAGAAGACGCAGGGATCGAGCATGTCACCGGGCAAGAGTTGTGAACACTTTGATCAGGTTGGGACTAAACCTCAAGCTAGATGTTCCCGAGTCGAAAAGCTTCAAGCTTGGCATCTCTGGAACTGTGCATACCTGCGATACGATTACGCTGCCACAACTTGAACGAACGAGGTACGATATATACGGATACGAAATCTGTGGCAGTCTATACTCCTGGGCCACTCCAATTGCCGCATTCACAACCGGCAATCCAACACTGTCAGGGGTATCCATCCTTTCCAGGGACAACACTATAGGTAGCGCCTCCCTTGCCAAACATCTTGCGCAAATCGTGTGCCAGTTCATTTGGTTTTTCATACGCCGGAAAGTGTCCCCCACTGTCGTGCTCAAATTCGGCTACGATCCGATTGCCTCGCCGAATCCAACTGCAAGGAAAACACGTAGGTATATAAATCAGATGTCCGATTGGATCAAAACGTTCGCCAAAGAACTTACGCCTTTGGGAACACCATGATTTCTTTGGGAAAGAACGAGACGGCCATCGGAATCCCCGGGTATTCGGGTGCTATCGATAAAGTCGATTCACCCTTGAAAACCTCGAAGTAAATCCTGAGGGAGGCAGTTGGGCCAGCGCGCGAGAACCAATAGATGGATATCCAAGTCAGAACTGCTACAGGTCAGTGCATGTGACTGAGTATGGACTATACTACATAGCTCACTTTCATCGTCTTCCCAAGGGTAGCTGTCTGTCCAGTTGCGCAGTTTTTCGTAAATCCAAGCGAGCAGCCCCACGGGGCTGTCTGCCAACGAATAACCTAGGGTCTGGGGCTGGGTGCTGTGTTCTGCAAGGTAACCGCTGCCTCGGTTCAAGAACCATTGTGTACGTGCCAGACCCTCTTTCTCTTTCGCAGTCCATGGTGTAAACAAGAATGCGAGGAACGACAATGGTTCCCTCAAGGGAGACGGAGGTTGGCCACTGGGGTATTCTTGAGTCATTGCTAATAAACGATGCAAAGAAGTGACATTAGCGTATTTGTGTGCCAGGCCTTGTCATATTTTCCCCCATATACCATAGCCATGTGGCGCGTGACCTGAAACAGTTGGATACTGCACCACGAACGATGTTATCATGCGGACGTACAAGATATCCCGTGTCTCCGCCCTGTGTGACTACAAAAATACGACCAGTCCACCGTTGGAAGACCGTTGATGACATGAGCTTACCATATTCGTTGTACCCCAATGACAACATCAATCTATGTGCAACCTACTCAAATGACTGGGTGGTAAAGCGTATGGGGGATAGATGGAAACAAACCTCAGCGTAATGTTTGATCGTAAAGCCTTGCTTCCGAGGAGCCTCAGAAAAACCGTACCCAGGTAAACCGAGCGCCACCACATGGAAGCTGGGATGGTCGGGGGACGAAGCAGTCAATAGAGGCAATAACTTTCTGACCTCAAGGAAAGACCCCGGCCCTGGACACTCCGTTGAAAATCTTCAGACATCGGCCAACAGATCACACATACAACCATGGCAATAGAGCAAGGGAATCGCGTTCGTCACGGCACTCTTCTTGTGCACGTAGTGGATGTTGAGCGCCCCAAAATCATCCACGTCGATATCTCTCGTGAACATTGGCAACTCATCGTTGAGGTCCTTTTCATGCTTTCGCCAGTCGTACCCGCTCTTCCACCGCTCCACGAGTCTCTTGATGTCAGCCAGAGGAACACCGTACTTCCAATCAGCGTCCTCGAGCTCGTCGGGGAGCGTAGTGAGTTCAAGTTTGCTGCGGAGGAGTTCGAGTTTGCAGTCAGAAACGGAGATTGTGAAAGGGATTTCGGTCATTGTGAGTGATCGCGAAGGAGAAGTTGGTAAATCGTGATGGTCGCCCAAAAAAATCGTGCCTCGCGCCCGACTTGGAGAAGCGATCGGTAATGTCGAAAAATGAGAATCGTTCGACATTACCGATGGACCTGAGCTGTGGTCTTGTTTGCTGCGCTTGTCAGACACCCCTTCAGGGTCGTGCAAATTACGCGCAGGAGCGGGTGAGTCATCGCACCTTAGTATGCACCGTGGTGGGTAGTGTTGTTGCTGAAGTGAAGTGACTTCAAGTTAATTCAGTTCAATTCGCGTGGGCAACACTTCCTGAAAGCACAGTTCGTTGCGACCGAATTGGGAAGGAAGTGAGTTCATTCAGTTCGAGAGGTAAGGTGAAGTATGGTGTATTTAGCAACAATGAGATATATCTAGAAAATATAGCCCCTGTGCATATCAGCTTAGTTTTAGACCTCAATCCACGAGTTGTGAGTGTGGACGAGAGTCAGGGCCCAGTGACCCAGGATGCTATGTCGCCATGGACATCCACCCAGCACAGGCATCATCAGTGCCATGCGAGTAAACTCACATGAACTGACAGCCAAAACCGCCTTCCCTACCTGAAACCGTCGAGGTGCTAAATTTCTCAAATTTACTTACAGCAGTCTCGTGACTCTCGTTTGTGGACTACAGCCTATCTTGGGGCTGGTTACCCAGAGAACACTGGATGAGGTTGATGAACTTTACGTAACGAACCGTTTGCTAACGAGACCAGACCAGACTCAGCATAGTGGTCTTACTCAACTGATTGATAATCACTCATGATTGGACAGAAAATCGGACCATACTCCCGAGAACTTCATCCCACTTCCTGAAGGTAGATGAAGTCACTTTCATGCGCCTTCATTCAATCGAACTGACTCGAGGTGCGCCAAAAAACACACTTCGGTTCACTCCAATTCACTTCGCGGCAACACTAGTGGTGGGTCGTCATGTCATGTGACTCATGTGTAAGAAATGTGCATTATGTGAAGCTCCGTGCTATCGGGTTCTGCCCAACAGTGGAGATGATTCAGTGCGGCGATCCTACAGCTGCAAGCTAGAGTACACCCATGGAAGCAAAAATAAGCTTCTGTAGTGCAGTGAGTACTCATACTGGATGTACTAGAGTACCAGCTTTCCCCAGGAAGTGCCTGTACTTACCGATCTGGGAGATGCAAGCGATTCTCGGCGACACGTGAGCGTCTGGTTGTGGAGGCCGAGGTCCGGCGCCGTCCCCATTACACCTGGGCCCGATGTGCACAACGGTATCGCTATCAGGTGGTCACGTATGAAGGGAATGTGCTTCATGCCATCTGGATTTGCGCAACGGTGGGAATGGTTCAGATGTAGGCGAGATAGGCTTTTGTCGTGCAGTGTACTGATGCTGGATGCGGAGAGTTATTGGCAGATATAATACACGAGAGAGCTCCAGGGCATTGCACTAGTGAAGTTCCATGGAGGGCCTGCCATTATGGGCGGAGAGGAGAAGTAGGAACGTTCTGAGATCGTGAGATGGGTTTGCGCCTTTCTCCCGCGAGCGTGGGATTAGCCATCAGTCCCGGTGCGATCTCTTTTCCACATCTATCGCTACACGACACCCTAGACCAGTGCATACACCAGATATCTCACGGGTCGAAGGAGTGGCGATTGGACTCGACGTCCCCTTGAAATGGTTACAAGCACTCGGTCCAGAGGCAAGCAGGTTGCTCACTGAGGCTCTGACCGACGACGGATGCCACAGAATAGACATGTGATTCTCGTGATCGCCTCCCTGCCACATGCGAGGCCGCCCTGGTGAGTAAAGCGCTGACTTCGGAGGTGCATGTCCGTGCTCGTGCTGTGGTCTTCAGCCTCCCCATCCGAATTGTCCCGACTCGGGAAGCACTCTGCCTGCCGTCATCAGGTCACTCTTATCTTGCCTATTCTTCATTTATTCTTCAGCAGTACCTCTGCCATGAGCCCCTGCCGTCGCGAGCGTCTCACGCTGCCAACCTCTCTCCCCGAAGATGTCGCTCTACGCACCATGAAAGCATCCGATCTCCCCCATGTTCGTGCGCTGCATGTAAGTACCTGTTTTCTCCGTACATACAATGTTTTCCGTCTCACCATTACGTCCAGCGCAGTCTCCTCCCTATCTCCTATCCAACTGCATTCTTCGTCCAACTTCTTATCAACCCGCGACAGCTCTGCTTAGTCGCGACGGACCGTGACGCTGTCGTTGGCTTCGCTTCAGCAGCCATTGACCCGCATCCGAGCTCAACGGGAGGATACATCGGGGATACTCATTCCGATCGGGTATGCTCCGAATCGCCCTCCGACATCCCCCAGTCACACATGACACTTCTCACACTTGGCGTCCTGCCTCCCTATCAACGCAAAGGCATTGGGCAATCGCTGGTGCACGGCGTCGTCCGACGTCTGGAAGCGTCACGCGCTGGTGCTGCACAACCGTACCACTCCATGCCGTCCGATTACGTGCCCGATCAAGAGAGCAGGACTGCCGTTCTTGTTCGAGCGCAAGTCGCCCAGTCCAATTCTGCGGGCAAACGTTTTTATACGCACCTTGGGATGATGGATCAATGTGGCCGTGACGATCTTTGGCTTCGTCTTGGGCCCGGACCACGAACCTCCGTGATGGAGGGGGTGTTGTGTGTATGAGCGACTTGTAATGTAACTTAGGGGTCATGGCTATAATGAGTGATCTGGAGGAATGGGCCCCAAGTTGCGGGCAAGTGGCTAGTGCTTGAATGTAACTTAGGGGTCATGGCTATAATGAGTGATCTAGAGGAATGGGCCCTTGCGGGCAAGTGGCTAGTGCTTGAATGTAGGAACGTCACCAGTTCACCCCGCGATCCGGCAAGTCGAACTGGTCCCACTGGCACGATGGCCTTCAAGTTTTAATTCGGCACGAGTATGTAAAATGAAACTTCTCGGATCAATGAATTGCACAGTGCTGTTTTTCGCGGATATCATGGTTGTCTGCAGGGATGCGGTACAGTAGATATGCTCATAATGCATACTGTCGGGACCCGCAAAAACCTAATGCATTACCATGGTTATTCAAGACGACGACGTGTGACAGAGGGTGACATTACTGTCACAACTGATCCCGGGCTTCGACTACACCAACCTTTACCTACGTACACATCCAAAGTTGTCTGTTTCGCGTTGACAAACTCCTGTCGCCGTAAGTGTGCACGAAAATGACACAGCTGCTTCGACAATTCGAAGATATCCTCGGCCTCACCATACTCCTTCACTGCCCCTGCAAGTTGCTCGCATAGTGCCATTGCCTGGACCCTTGTAATGGATGGGTCTGGGCTATCCTCTTCGTCCGAGTCAATCTCAATGACCTCGCCGCTTGCCACAGCCATCTCGTGGTGTACTGCATCTATGATCTCTTGCTCGCCTTTCTCACCGCTTGAGAAATTTTCGATTTCACGGATCTCGACCTCTTCGGGGGGATCCAGCACTTCATCCAGCGTTGGTAGGGTGCCAAAAATGAGACGTCAGAATTGCGACTTGTCGCCGACTCGCCGACTCGGGCCTTGTTCGCAGGCATAGACCGTGCGATTTGCTCGGCCCACTGACTCCATCATAATGCATATATACTCATAGCTATCTAATGACTATGCAATATCCATAAATTCACAGATTTTGGCTGGGCCCAACCTGGGCCCGCCCGAAAACTAATGCAAGATGACGGAGATGCATTACTACCATATGCATTATGAGCATATCTACTGTATTCGTTCGCCGACTCGCATCAGCAAGAAATCACTGCAATGCATGTAAGTGTCGTTCCATCGAGTCCGTCTGTGGATAGCAAAAGAAAATTCACACCGGCTAGTTCCGGTGTCACTACGCAGACCGAATGTTCAGAAATTGTTATTTCATGCATTTTCCAACTTGAGAACATCCTGGAGGATAATCTTCGCAGATCATATGACCTTTGATCCATACGTTGTCATGCGAGGGATAGAGAAGGAGTGCAGCGAGTTCTTCGCAGTAGCAGACATCGGGGTCGGCTTAGGGACGACTGGCTCGAAACCAGGCTCTACTGCTTGCTGATGTGACTCTACGACACACCGTATTACGAGGCTCTAGCTGCTCTGACCCTGTGCATCGCCACTCGCTCTCACTGACCCTCTGCGAGGGGCTACTCCAACATCAAATTAGGTGCGCGTGTTATGATTCTCCTGACTCCTGTTTGACGCCATTATTTGTTATTTGCAGGACCAACTCGAAATTCAATCTGGAAATGGTGCCAGTCAAACTCAGTGACTCTTAGTAAGTAAGGTCATCAAGTGATAGCGTTGCAGATCCGGGCCTGGCACTAGATCACCGGGGCCGATCTACCTTGGTCGCATCTGCGACATTATCGCCGATGAAAACGGAACTTGACCACTGTTCCTGCCTATATATTTCCCAACGAACAGGCTCGTCGGACAGCGGGGACTCCGAGTTTGGTGCCAAGTTTTTTTTTTCTTGCTTCTTTTTTTTTTTTTAAGCAGTGATCGATACTGTAACTGACACCCCTGAGCAACAATTTCTCGATATTAGATCCGCGCCGTTATGCATTTTTCGTTCCTTCGGTCCCCGCTGTTCAATCTTCCGCACCATGGAGTCCGTACCACCAAAATTTTTGGAACAGTTATTCATTCGCAAGTGAGAATTTATTACATAGCATCATCACTCCATCCGTTGATCTGCGCATATGAAGGTCATTCGCCTTTGCAGGGTATACTTTCCTTATTTATGATTATTTCCTTACCCTTTCGCTCGAGGTACGTTTGATGGTATGACCGCGAACTAGTTCACTCGAGACGCTTCGTCAACAGGTAGCGTATATCTGGGATGACCCTTGGACAGTCGTCAAGATACTCTTTCTGATCAGCCGGTATGGGAATCTGATCGGACAGACATTCATAGTGCTGGAGGAAACGGGCCATCTGAGCCACGGCTCCCAAAAAGTGTGTCTTCCTGCGTGCTTCCGCGTCACCTGTCAAGCTCAATCGCACACCAGTTCTGCACGGGCTTTCAACTATTCGTCCCATTCTTTGTGATCTTGACTGGCGAATTGATCCGCCGTGAGTACACTATCCACAAGCCAACGCGTCCATTTTCTGACGGTCAAGCATAGTTTTGGTCGTGCTGCGCGTTTGTGCAATCTTGGATTGCAGACGCAGAGTTACAGTGATGTTGAATTTACTATACGTCATTTACGCTGTCGGCATCCTTGCGGCAACACTCTACATGTTCAATCAGGCACTCCGTGAGTGTAAATCTTGAATCTTCTATTGGTGCACCACAAATTTTTCTAGCGTTGGATTTTCCGTTTGTAAACGAAACTGGTATATGCTGGACACCTGTTCCCCGTATGTCGCCTATTCTATCCTATTCTCTTGAGCTCATTCTTGCACTTTGTAGCCGACATGGTGAGTTTCTCTTTCTTCCAATCCATGCCGAAAAGCTACTTCAACGCTGGTTTCTTCAGTGGCACACCTTGTTCATACCGTGCGTGCATCATCGGTAGACACGACGCGGCCCGCCTCTCATTCGCAGAACAGACTCGGTCTCGATAGCTTCATGCTGGCAGCCCTATTTTTAAGTCTTTATCGGACGACCAAGGGAAGCCGTGGCACTGTCCGTCCTTCACCATTGATCCGTCCTCTCGTACGCAATGGTGAGCACGTTGCGCTCCGTGTTATCTCGCCTTGCCTATTCCTGAACGGACTGATCTTGCAGCTGTTTTATTTTATATCGTAAGCATTCTCTCCCTCTCGCCCCCGTCGATCTTGGTCATCTCTAACGCGCGCGCGCGCGCGCATGGTCATACAGGCAACCTTGCTCAATTCCCTGCTTTGCATGGCAAGCTGGTACGTCGTCTTGCATCCATCATGCCAACGTTTCATTTCTCAACACGAGAACACGATCACAGGACCGCTCTCAACACGGTAAGCAAATCACGCCCCATCGATTAAATCGATCGATGCTTCCGTCGACCGATGACTGATGCTACGTCGCCCCCCCCTCCCCCACCACCAAAAAAAAAAGGATCCGAGAGACATCCTTCAGTTGTTGTGAGCATCCTCCTCCTCCCCCCCCTTTTTTTTTCTTCTGTTTTCCGATGCTGATGTATGAACGCTGCAGTGTTTCGACGCCCTTTCTGAACGTCATGGGTCAACGCCTCGTGCTTAACCTTCGGGAACCCCGGGTCCAACCGGACGTCACGTGTGATATCAGGGAGGTAGCGATGGAAAAAGATGCCAAGCTGTCGTCGGATGTGAGTTGGGAATCGGGCCAGGGTAAAGGACAGCGAGCAGTGTGATGCGGCTCGGACGGGCCGCTCTTCGCGCGATGCCTATCAGAAGGAGTCGAGTTCCTTCCGGGCAAGGTAGACTGCAAAAAGTAAATGAGCAGGGCGCGATTGTTCCGAGTATGTGCTGCAGTGCGATGTGTTATGTATGATATTGAACTTGTAGCTACTTGTCATCGTAAATATACTAAAGATCTGGGATCATCCCGCTGGAGCCGCAAGTTCTGCACCACCACTACCAGCCTCAGCAGTTGTACTCGGATCCGCCGTTTCCATCGCGTCTGACTGGGGTTCTCCAGCCGCATTCCCCAGCCCCACTTCTGGGTCCGTCGCCATAGCCCCGTGCTCCGCCACTATTCCCTCCCCCCCCGTTTCGATCACATCAGGTTCAACAACGATATCAGCCTCCGTCTCCATTTCTGCAATCGCCCGTCTAGGGAGATGAACGGCTGTTAGCGACGAGTCGGGAGAGAAAGCAAACGAGGTCACGCACGCATAGGCATCTCGGCAGTCCTTTCGAATGCTCGCCGTCTTCCAACGTTGTCGACGTGAGGTCGCAGCCACCATTTCGGCGTCCAGAGCTGGCCATAGGGGTGAGAATGATCAGATCCATCCACGATGTTCGGACGCGCCGCCGCTCACCATTGTCTTCGCCGAGGAGTAGGAGCCGACTCGCTCCCATCCATTGCCTATTCAGCGTGATAGTTGAGATCGGGTCATCGGTGGGCAAACTACGACGCGTACCATTGTGACGCCTTGTCAAAGAATTGAATCAAGTGCACAGGACCATCGCCGATTCTACGTCCCACGTCACGTTGTTTCTTCACTGCAGGAGGAATACGTTCGTCGTCTGGTTCATAGACGACCGCCGGCCACCACGGGTAAGTATCTGATAAAAGCGTCAGTGTTTGTGTAGTATTGGAAACGGGTTGGACGAACTTGCTTTAGCCCAGACTAAAGGAAAGGATTTGTCAGCGAGATACACCACGCCGATCCATAACATGATGATACCCACCGAGTGTTCCTCCTTCCAGGGTTTTACCCTCTGGAAGAATAACCACACCTGGCTCAGCAGGCTGTGGTGCTGGGGAAGGACCGGCGATAGGCGGAGCGGGCGGGAAGGATCTCCACAGGTTGTCGTTCCTTGGGACCTACCTCGCGTCCGCCGTCTTCTTCACTCTCGAGGTCGCTAAGAGAGGACAAGTCGGACTCATGGCCGTTACCCTTATCACGTGAATGTTGAGCCTGCGAATGCGCAGCAGCAGTAGCTGCCGCTGCCGCCTTCTTCTTCTCTGCCTTCCGGCGTGAAGCCTTTTCCCGGCGCGTGGCCGGTGTATCCAGCTCTTCGATGATGATCCTGCCACCCATCGCGAAAATGTTCGTATATCGATCTCTTGGAATTGCAGCGATGCGCGCTTCCAATTCAGATTGTACCTCTTCGTGGACCTCCGGCGCTGGCGCCGGCTCGGGCTCGGGCTCAGGTTCGAGGACAGGTTCGGGCACAGAAACAGGGACAGGGAAGGTTTCAAAGACAAGGACAGGGACGGTTTCGGGAACAGGACAGTTTCGGGGACCAGTTCGGCGATAGGTACGGGAACAGTTTCGGGGATGGGGACGGTTTCGGGGACGGTTTCGGGGACCGGTTCGGAGATAGGTTCGGGAACAGGTTCGAGGGCAGGGATGGGAAGGGCGGTGGGAGGGCCCTCTTCTCGCTGTTGTTTGACATCCATCGGAACATCCATCTCTGCCTTTTCTTCTGCAGTCAGACCCGACGGTCCAGCAACTTCCTCAGGAGGAACCACCACACGTATAGTCTGGTTCTCGGATGCAGTTGTACTAATCGTCGAAAGCTTCGACGTCCCGCGCTCGTCTAAAGCGGACGCTAAGCAAGTAACAAACGGGAGATTCTCTCGACACGCACCTGTTCGCATTCGCTTCTTTGGGGGAGGCAGCAGCGGCCTCTCGACAGCTTGCCTTCCCCCTCGTTTCTGCCCTGTAGGCAGGATCCAACCAGCATCGAACATCTTGAAAGAACCCTGACTGTCCACATCTTCGACCAGCTCTGGTTGACCCGGCGTTCGCAACTTGGTAGGCTTCTTGGTCGCATCTCCAGCACCTGCTTCCTGCACTTCCTGAACCTCCTCAACAACACTGCCTGCAGCTTCTGCCTCGAAAGCGGCAGCGGCAGCGAGTGCACGCCGAGTACGGGGAGCACGGAATCCAGGTGCAGCATCGAGAGCACTGGGTTCAACAGCTTTGGAAACTTTCGTACTCTTCTTTTTGCCTGGTTTTGGCTTTGGAGGAGGTGGCGGCGGAGGGGGTTTGATCCGTCCTAGCTCATAATCGAATAGAGAAGTGAGCGGGTCGGTCTCAAGGATGAGGTTGACGGCGTCTTGTATCTGTTCTTGGGAAACGAGGAGCCGCAGTGCGTCCAGGGGCAATTCAAAGTCACCGATAGAACCCTGGGCGTCATCTGGTTGTGGATGTTGTTGGTGTCGTAACGAGACCAACTCTTCAAAGATGCGTTGAACGGTGGTCTGCATTCGCTGAGCAGTCTTGTAAAACGCCGTCCCGGGTTTGTTGTACAGGATCGCATTGGACAGCACGAGCTCGACATCACCCTAGAGACAACGGAGTTACAGATCAATCACCCAGAAACAAGTTCTGTCTTAATCACTCGCCTTGAAACTCTCAAAATCCCAGTATTCGTGTCGGTCTAGTTTTACATCGATGGCGTCCCAAGTCATGGGGTTCTTGACAACCTCGTAGTAGTCGGGAACTTCAGTTCTGGATACCGGATGCTTGAAGAGACCGTTTCGGTCGAGGCTATCAATCCGTGAATGACTTGCCCACGTCGATACTGCCCGTCACTTACGCGAGAACCTTCTCAAAAGCAAGGCGCATAGGCGCCAGATGAGGGAAGAGAGCGGTATCCAACACCTTTTGTATGGCCTCAGCTTGCGCGAGCTTCCGGCTCTCTCGTTTGCGAGAGAGCAAGGCTAGTTCATGAAGCATCTCAAGATCTCTTCTGACGTGCTTCAGGTGCTGAACATGGCTCAGTCACGCAACGACGGTCCCGAGACATCGCGTACCTCGAGTTTCAACGTCTTTTCCTCCTCGCTCAGCAACTTGCCAGCATTCGAAGCAGTCCATGGCTCAAGGTGCAGTCTCTTCAACAACGGTGCACCCCGCCTTGCTTCACGCTTCAAACTCCAGTACTTACAGGCCATGTGAACGAATTCAGGTTTCTTGCGTATGTTGATCTTGGTGATGTAGTTGATAATGCGATCAACGATGATTTGAGGAACAAGGGGAGGTCCAGTCTTGTACGTCTTTGCGTACGCCCTGGCAGATTTAGACAGCTTGGAGCTTGGACTAGAGATAACGCTGTCGAGTGCGAGAGCCTTAAGACGTGCCTCCGCCTGTTCTTTCTGTACTAATTCGTGAATAGACTGAAGCAAATCGTGCACGTGTCTCATACTGGAAGGTGTTTTTCGCAATAACAGGTGAGTGTGACAGGCTCCGAGCCTTGTGTGCTTTTCATGGGCATCAAAAGCTTCTCCTTCCTTGCACAGGTGGTGTGGAAGGCAAGAAAACACGATGTCTTGGTGCATTGAATGCAGGCTCCTTCTCGAACGCCGCATACCGAGCATTTCTAAAAGAAACGTTAATTTATGACTTCGCACTTGCGCATAGCCAAGATTGACATGCTCACTAGCTTCCACCGTTGTTTTGGAATTTTGTCAGAGCCTGTGATGGGCTCCATGAACACCTCGTTCGCTACTCTGGTCTCCGGAATCCATATTGCACATAACAAATGAGCCCAGTCGCCGAGGGTCGTCTGTTTGAATGCGCCGCCTTCGTTCGGGCAAAATATACATGACTGACGAAGTTATACAGGCGGTGTTAAAGGGTATTTATTGAGAACTTGAACACGCTCACCACTGGGTTCTCGGGAGACACGGTACACTTTCGGCAAAGCCACTGTCCCTCAGGTATGTAAGGAACGCCATAACAATCTTGAACTTTGAGAACACTCTGCAAAACGTGGGGCTTACATACACACCTTGATGTACGGCAAGGTTACATCCATCACAGAACACGATCGCATTGCTATTCTCTCCCTCCGAGTCATCGCATATAGCACAAGTCGAATCCTCCGAAGGCATGGCATAGTCCGACTTGGGAATGTTCTTGGTCTGGTTTTCGTAAGATGGATGACGCGATTTCACCAGAGTACGAGATACACGACGTACCAAGTCGAAATACTCCTTCTCTAAACGATCCATGATGATTTCAAACGTTTCGTACGTGACTAGGTTGATCTGGTCTTTCTTTCGCTCGACGTTGATTGCATCTAACCATTCCTGGTCTGCACACCAGCTTCGTGTGAGTGAACAGGCCACTACGCGGTAAACAACGTCGATCGAACCTTGCTCGTCCATGTCATACTCGACCTGAATGGCTAGATCCTTCTCCAAGGGCTCTGCTGGAGATCAAAAAACGGCGGACCCGACAGGAGGCCACACCCACCAATATACCGAATATAATGGTCTGGTTTCTGAAACTCGGAAAAGTCATTGTCTTGTCCAAAGCGTCAACGAAGCCGTCCCAGCAAAGCAGGCATCGAAAACGCACATCCATATGACCTTGCTTGTTGGTCGTGCACGCCAGCGAGTTGCGCAGAATCGTCGCCTTGAACTAACACGAAGGAAACCTTGGGAAGTGGGGCTTGATACCCAGGCGACTTGAACCCGCGAGTCATGCTGAGTGGCTAAAGGGGAGCATGAACCAAACACAGGGGGGAACGTTGAGCAGACGCGACACGGCCGAACACGTTCAAGAAGCGGCCATCGGGTCACAAGTACCAAATTTGGAAATTTTGACTGTTGACAAGTGTTTGCGAAGTGACAAGAATGGAAATCCCCTCTGACTCCACAACGACGCCGACGCACACGGATCCACAAAACGCTTTTTGCTGGTAACGAAATAGTTTGAGCTCGTGTGTCATTATCGTCGACTCACTCATTGATGCTCAGCGGTTCTCTCCTATTCCGCAACACTTGCTTTCGTCGAGGAGGCCGATACTACAAGTCACTGGCATGGCGGGAGTATTCCGAGGGGAAGAGGTGGACGAATTCGAAGCTGTGGGAGGACGAAACGTAATATCTAGAGATCAGTGTAATCCTACGTCTGCAGTGGGGATGAAGAACAGGAACGCGGTCGCGCTTAGATCGAGTTTCAGACTCGTTTGCCGAATCCTCGGAGGAATGGGAGTGGTGACGAAAAGATCAGGAGTGGGACTTATGTGATTGGGGCCATGTTCCGCCCTCCAATCCGCAATCGCCTGCATGCAGAGGATTCCGACTCGGATCAGCGCCATCATTGGTAATCTACCCCAACGGTCCGTAGTACTACCTTTATCACAATTCACGTCTACCTTTCCATGGAGCTCCCTCCGAAAATTGGTTACTACATTCACCTACTCATTTTCCATACATTCCTCGTGGTACACGCAATCGTCCCATCGCTATTACATATCGTACCGAACCATCCAATGGCGGGCACACCCCAAGTCACATCACTCACACGTATGACTCCAGGACGTAAACGCACAACCGCGCGTAACACCTAATTCCCCACCCCACAGGCATCAGAACGACCTGCGTCCCAACTCCTGATCGGCGGTGGGGAGTGCCATCAGAGCGGACCTTTTTCCTGCAAGGAGAAAGGAATTCACAACCCTACATCATGAAGCTGTGGTAACACCAGTAGTACTGGCGGCGCCCGCAGGGCCCACGACCACTCTAGACTGGAGTGCTTCATGATCGCACAGCATCTCGGCAAATGACTGAAAGTCTGCTTTCTGAGCACGGCCAGACTGTGTGGGCAAGGCAACGCGTGGGTGCTAAGAAATTCTACGTAGGAGCGAGTGCTGTGTTGACTGACCTTCAAGGCATAGATGACGACGTCTTCTGTGGAATCTTTCCCGTCCGTCGCCACCTGTTGCATCAAAATTACGCGCAGAATGTTCTCTGCTGTATCAAAGTGGCACCGTATCGTTGGGTGCAGTCCAATGTTCATTGATACCTGTCCCAACGGATCACGGCGGAAGACTGCGCGTGACAAACGATTTATTGTGAAGTGCGCAAGTAAAAGGCGATGTCACAGGAAAGGTGAGGCAGCATTCAACGATCGGTAGCGGAGGGTTCGGGGAGGGGGTGACTTACGTAGACGGGCCCGAGATTTGGTTTCAGCCTGGGTCCCCAGTGGGTCCTCGTTGCCCGTGTTTCGCGGCGTAGACTTTTGAGTGAGAATTTTGACATGCCCATACATGCCGTCGGTGAACTCTTTGCGCCCGCGCTTAACGAAGAGTTTTACACCTTTGAGCTCAGCCTCGACAGTTTCGTCTTCTTCGCCCGTTAAACCTAAGCACAGCTTCAGCACATACCGCCAAGCGGCCACCGCGCAAACAGCTTACAATTAGAAGATTTGACGAGGGATTTCATCTCCCCGAGAACACTTTTGCTTTGAGATGGAGCGGGGGATTTGGTCATCGTGGATGCGACCGCGTCATTCGGTGATAGCGCGAGGGCATTCGCGGAACTCGCCCGACCGAACGCGCCAGATTCACTCTCGTTGCCACGCCTCCATGCGGGAGCAGTCTTAACAACCCGGCCAGGGGGTGTAAAGGGCGAGACTCCTGAGGCATTCGAGTACGAAGAAAATGGTGAGCTGGAACCAGAGAATGCGGAAAAGGCGTTGACGGGATCAATTTTGGCTGGAACAGTAGGCTTTGGCGGGGTCGTCGGACGTGCTGGTGGAGTGTCAGGCTCATTAGGCGATAAGTTAACTTGGGGTGGTTGTGGGGTGGAGCAACGCGCTGCTTCTACCCCTTTCTCTTCCGGCTGTGATGAAGTTGCTGATGGAGTAGGCTGGAGAGGTCTATCAGACACGAGTTTCGGTTACTAGAAGGTAACTCTACCTCTCGAACGGGCGTATCATCCTGTTCGATAGCGTGAGAATCCACTTGGGGAGGAGTGCTCTTATCTTGCACAGGCTCGAATTCTGGCTGTCGAAGCCCAGTAATCTGTTCATAAGGGGGTGGGGCCACGACGACTTCCCATTCCTGGTCAAACTTTATCTTGATAAGTAAGTGAACACATGGACCGAAGGGATGTGAGGCAATGGGCAGAGTACGTACGTCCTCGTCTGATTCATGTAGTTCGACGGGTGGAGTCCTGTTTCTTTTCATCGGACGTGATTGCTCGTCTGCATCAGTATCGTGCTCATCAGAGTCATCGAGTTTGCGCTTGAGGGATCGTTCTTCGGACGAGCGGGCCTCGACATCGCTATCGGCCGCTGTACGTTATTGGTTTTGAGGGAGGTTGACTGTCGGTGACTTACGCTGTGGAAGGCTCGTTCGGGGAAGCAAGGGAGAGAACAGCTCGTCGAGCGCAGGCATAGCTGAGAGTCGCTGCGACGGTAGCAATACCGCAGAAAGCAAAATGAACCTCCGAAATGGGTAGCATTGTCGACAGACGGGGGTGTCAATGAATCAATACAGAATGGGAGAGCTGGAAGAGATCCTGGGTATTTAAGGGAACAACGGGTATAGTCGGTATACGAATGTGAAGTGACAAGGAGAAGGGTGGATTATCGTCGGGGAGTCTGGGCTGGTAGGGGTATTGGGCAGTCGTGGGTGCGGTGATCAACGCCGTCTTATATGGGGTGGCTGCGCAGATACATGACGAAGGCACGAGCGGTCGGCCTCGAGGCTTCCGCACGTCACACAAGGTACACATGTTGCTGCCATTAGCCTGATTTGGGACGCGAGCCGAGAAACGCCCCATGATATCGCGCTGCACAGTCCCCACAGCCTCGAGCAGATCCGGACGTTTCGTGCACGACTCGAAACTTTCGACGATAGCGTCGGCTCTTCACCGGTAAGCAAGGTGAAAGCGTGCTCGAAACACATCGAGGAGCTGTGCAACGTTGCCGGCCCCGTTTCGGTTCACATCTGGGCAGGCTCACTATGGGCTTCCGCGGAAGCATACCAAGTATCTGGTGTGAGTCTAAGTCCGACTGCCAGCTCGTTCTTAGCCCCTGTCTCGAGTATACCCCTCTGAGGGGGGTCGATTATTGACATAAGCAGTTGGACCACATCGACTTGCACATCCAACTTGCGCAGTCGCACTAGTCGACTGTTACCTTGTCATCGACAGCAGCGGCCATGCCGGCCGCCTACCCGCTCCCTCAGAATCTCTCCCCAGCAGTCGTGTCAAACACTGCTTCTCTTCTCCGCATCATAGCCCTTGGCCTCATATCGGGTGCTGCAATCGCTTCACGTCTCTTTGCTGTCGTAAATTTCGAGAGCATCATTCACGAATTGTCTGTTCTCCATTCCCTTGGCTTGCCTCTCGCTCACCTCGCTTTTCTGTTCCCAGCGATCCATGGTTCAACTAGTGCGTGTCCTCGTGTCGTTTTCGCGACAGGAACTCACCCTAACGTGTCACAGCCGCGCGACTAGAGTTCTAGCTTCAAAAGGTTTTGATGTAGGCCATTTTTTCGTCCATTGGGTTAAAGGCGCTCATTTTCCTCCGTAGGCATTTTGGAACTGGTTTGATCCCACAGCATGGTACCCCCTCGGTCGCGTCGTCGGCGGTACCATCTATCCTGGTCTCATGGCCACAAGTGGCGTCATATACAATATCCTTCATGCTTTGAACCTTCCTGTCGACATTCGTAACGTTTGTGTCCTCTTGGCCCCAGGTTTCAGCGCTCTGACTGCATGGGCTACCTATATGTATGCATTTCTTGCCTTCCTTTGCCAACGGGATCACTGATAACCATACGTAGGTTCACAAGAGAAATGAAGGATGATAGCGCTGGTTTGTTGGCTGCAGCTTTCATTGGTATCGTGCCGGGTTATATATCCCGTTCCGTCGCCGGGTCGTACGACAATGAGGCCATCGCCATCTTCCTCCTCATGTTCACGTTCTTCAGTTGGATCAAAGCACTCAAGCAGGGTAGCGCATTTTTTGGTGCCGTTGCTGCCGTCTTTTATTTCTACATGGTTGCCGCATGGGGTTCGTATCCATTCTTCTCACTTCCCGCGAGCAAGATTAATGTGAGATCCTTGCAGGTGGATATGTGTTCATCACCAACATGATCCCTCTGCACGCCCTTGTTCTCCTTCTCATGGGTCGATACTCAAGCCGACTCTACGTTGCATATTCCACTTGGTACTCTATCGGTACACTCGCAAGCATGCAGGTTCCGTTTGTTGGTTTCCAGCCTGTCCGGACAAGTGAACACATGGCCGCCTTGGGTAATCTTCTGTGTCTCATTCATTCACTCGCTTTTGCTCACTATTCACCCCAGGTGTGTTCGGACTTTTGCAAATCGTCGCCTTCGTACAGCTCGTCCGTTCTCACATCTCCTCAAAACAATTCCAGGAACTCTTGTTTGCGAGCATGGTAGCCACTGGAATTCTTGGGTTCTTTGCCATCGTCGCACTCACATACAAGGGCTGGATTGCACCTTGGACTGGTCGGTTTTATTCATTATGGGACACCGGCTATGCTAAAAAGTTTGGACATCCCGCTCCTCATTACAGAATTTCATCTCACACGTGAAACTTTACAGGTACATTCCCATCATTGCCTCAGTTTCCGAACATCAGCCCACAGCATGGCCCTCATTCTTTATGGATCTTCATTTTCTCATCTTCCTATTCCCGGCTGGCGTCGTGCTGTGCTTCCGTTCGCTCCGTGACGAGCACATATTCGTTATCATCTACGCTGTGTTGGCCAGTTACTTTGCTGGCGTCATGGTCCGTCTTATGCTAGCCCTTACACCCGTCGTCTGTGTGGCAGCTGCGATTGCGTTGTCGTCCCTCCTTGACACGTATCTTGACCCCAGCGAGCCCGACGTCGCGCAACCGGACAAATCATCAACGCAAGCGACTGCCACAAAAGGTTCTAGTGCTCTTGGTACATCTTCAACCGCTGCCTCTGCGGCTGCCACTCCCAAAAAGGCAAAGAAGAACAAGGAAAAGGAGGCATCCGCCGTACCAGGAGGTGCTCTTGGCGAGCTCGTTTCTGGAGTTGCTTCCTCTGCTGCCGCTGCCGTTCACAGTGACGAGTCCGACTCCAAGTCATCCAAGGGTATATTTGGTCTCGATACGCGTCTTACGGTCCTCCTCAATACCATTGGACTGCTCCTGTTCTTCGTCGTGCACTGCACATGGGTGACTTCGAATGCATATTCGTCTCCCTCTGTTGTTCTGGCCTCAAGTGCACCGGACGGGAGTCAACAAATCATCGATGATTTCAGAGAAGCATATTACTGGTTGAGACAGAACACGGCCGAGGATGCTGTTGTGATGAGCTGGTGGGATTACGGATACCAAATTGCTGGCATGGCAGATCGTCCGACGTTGGTCGATAACAACACTTGGAACAACAGTGAGTCAAACCAGTCACCCTCCAAGAGAGGTCTTACCTGACATCGTTTTTTTAGCTCACATCGCAACTGTCGGCAAAGCCATGTCCTCTCCCGAGGAGGTGGCCTATCCCATCCTTCGCAAACACGACGTTAGCTATGTGCTCATCATCTTTGGTGGACTCATTGGCTATTCTGGAGACGACTTGAACAAATTCCTTTGGATGGTTCGTATCGCACAGGGTGTATGGCCGGATGAGATCCAGGAACCCAACTACTTCAACCAGGGGGAGTATCGCGTCGATGACCAAGCTTCTCCGACAATGAGAGAGTCGCTGATGTACAAAATGTCCTATTACCGTTTCGCGCAGCTGTTTGGTGGACAGCAACCCATGGATCGGGTACGTGGACAGAATGTGCCTATGAACGGGCCCAAGCTGGACTATCTCGGTGAGTGGAATGCAAGTAAGGAGTTGCGGTAGTGTCTGAATTATTCTCGTGAACAGAGGAAGCGTTCACTTCGGAAAACTGGATCGTGCGTATCTACGCGGTCAAGGGAGACGATGTCCTTGGACGAGACCACAAAGTTGCCCACGGCTTCTCAGAGGGCAAGAAGCGCAAGCGCTCCAAGCCCATCTCGAGGCGGAGAGCTATCGCGAGCACCTGAGGATATGCGCTCAATTGTAAAGCAATCCTAAAATATTTGGGTTTCCGAACACTACCCGCGTAATCAGACCATAGGCGTCGCTGTGGATGTAGACAAAAAAACGAACACGCTTTATAATAGTTATTTCGCGCTGCGAAGCGGCCGATGAGTCTTAGCAAATGATACATAGAATACTACAAGTTGGTCCCTCGCGGACTAACCGGGGCCTGCTTTGCGTAATGCGCCGAGTCGCTCCAGGGGCTATTTCAGTTGAGCCACGTCAGCTTACACGACAACCTGAGTTTACAACTTGGTTGTCCCTGTACCACCATTATGATACTACACACACTGTCCGCGCTTTTGCTCGTCTTCCCGATGCTGGTAACAGCAGCGATCTTTCCCCCGGATACCAAGGTGAAGATGTTGGATCCGAAGGGCTTCAAACGAGTCATGAAAAACAACGTACGTACTCACATCTTCGTCGCTATCTCCGATGCACTGAGCCAGTTTCATACACACACAGCGTACGAGCGTCGTCGCGTTCGTGGCACCATGGTGCGGGGTGAGTTGTACGTTCCGAGTCCCCGCCCAGTCCTCTAACACACCCTTGACCAGCACTGCAAACAAATGGCTCCGGAATACAGCAAGGCTGCGAGGAATCTCAGTCCCCTGGTACCCTTTTACGCCATCGACTGTGATGCCGAGTCCAACAAGCAGCTCTGCGCGTCTCAGGTGAGCGACGGACCTCGGGCCGTGGTTCGACGTGCATGACGAAGACAACACCGACGCTGATGCGCGCGCGTGCAGGAGGTCCAGGGCTTCCCGACCGTCAAGGTGTTTCCCCGAGGTGGTCAGCTCCCAGGACAAAAGTACGAATCGGGCGAGCGGACGTCAAACAACCTGATCAAGTGGGCGTCGCGTTCAGTTCCAAACAAGATCAAGGTGTTTTCGAACCAGGGCGATATCCCTGAATGGCTTGACAAGGTCCGCTGTTCGTTGTCTCTGCTGCCCTTTTCTGCTCTCCACGCCGCGTTTCTTCTCGCTCCTCACCCGACGCATATATGGAGGGTCTGACGCGTCGCGCCAGAATGTCGACTTGCCACGGGTCATCCTTTTGAACAGGGATAAAAAGTTTCCGTTGTTGTGGCAGGTCCTCGGCAATAACTATTACAAGAAGATTGCTTTTGGCCACCACAGCGATCCAAAGGGCAATTTTGCGGCGTCGTTGGGATTCACTGCGAGGGAAGAGGGCAAGCTCTCAAAGGTGGTCGTGTACCCTGCTGGTTTGAACGTCCCCATTCTATACGAAGGTAAGTCTTTTCCTGTTCGTTCTCATCGCGTTGGGTTGCTCAATCTGCGTGGTGTAGGAGGGAACAAGTATGAGCCGCTGTTCAAGTACTTCAGGTCGATAGTGGATGGGACGGTGGACTTCTTGAAGGCACCTACGGAATCTCCGGCTAAAGACGAATTATGATGCCTTTTGTGAGGGTCAATATATTATCTGCAGTATTTTCACCTCGAATGCCCGGGATCTGACCCTAACGATGTCAAGCCATGAGCACCATGTGGACGTTCAAAGGTAATTGTTATTTATGTATATCTATTCCTGTTTAAATTCCAGGAACGATCGAATAAGTAAGAAAGCATCTCAGAATCAAACCATCTATCGCATATCGTTGCGTTTCGCCTGTGATACATACCGTTTTCATCCCTAGCTCTATCATGAACTCGTCCCCTTCGCGTAGATCTAGACTTGTGATTTAGTTGGTGAGTTCACCTTCCATCCGCCGGCGGTGCTCCAGTAACGCCCTTTGCTTCGCTTCCTCTGCATTTCTGGCAATCCCTTTCTCAACCTCTTTGTTCCAATCGGTGCCAAAACAAACCACGCCGTATTCGCTGATACCAAGGGTGAAAAGTCCAATGACCTGGCCTGTGAGGCGATGGTCAGGGATCGCTCATGACGGATGATACCAGGAATACCTATCCAGAGACCTTGCAGACCAAGATGTTGCCTGAACGCGAGCGTGATCCCGATCGGTAGCGCCAATACATAGTAAGCAATAATGTTGAAGAAGGCACCGAGGTGCTGACGGCCTGATTGCCATATGTCTCAGCTGACCCAGGGATGCCGACTACGGTCATGCTGCTTACCTTGCCCACGGAGAACGCCACCACACGAATTTGCTAATCCATCCGCAATCTATGCGCGCTTAGGTGTTGTACAGGCATCTCATGTGTGAGGAACTCACCTGAAAGGACGCTACGAGCGGCATGACTTGACTGACCACGCGCACGACATCTTCGTCGTCGCTGTATAGATACCCGAATTGCTGGAGGATCTATTTCAGCGCGAATCAAAGCTCGTGAGGGTGATTGACTTGCGTTTCTAGCGGCGAGGAGGATGATCATAATCGTGAAGCCAACCAATACGCTGACAAGTGCGCTTGCGTGGGCTGCCGCGCGGGCGCCGATGGCAGTTTTTGCCCCTATGAGGTTTCCTATGCGATTGGAGGTCACGACCCCTGGTTCGGTTAATCCAACAAACAAAACTCAAACGTGGTCTCAGTGAAGACCTACCAAAGCCAAACGGTATCGTAGCGATGACTCGAAAGCAAACAAGGTTAGTTTCCATCCACAACGATTGAGTGTCAGATACTCACTCTGATCTGTGGTCATGATGACGGATTGTCCTGCCAGAGCAAGCACGCCCAGCCGTCCAGCTGCGAGTGCGACTATCTCAAACGCTGCCCTGTCGGGGTCGCTGGTGTGTTAAAAAAGACCTGCGTGACGTCGGGATCTACGTACCATTCCGTGCCGACCATGAGGATGCCTGGGAGTGCCAACCCGAGAAATCCACGGCAGCTTTTGTAATTGAAGACGGCGCTGGGTTGCAAGCTAGCCCATGTTCCGTTTGCTTTGTGCGTGGGTGACAACCATGTCACGATGGCCAATAGGATGAAAGCGAGCCAATAGGTGATTGACAACGCGATGGGGCAACCCAGCATCCCGAGCGGGGTATGATGAACCAAGACCACGTTCAAAGCAAGATTGATCGGCCAGACGACGATCAAGACCAAGGTCGAGGCTCGCATGATGCCTATCGAGGACGTTCGAGGACGAACGACGCGCGTTCAAAATGCTCATAGACTTACCCTGGCACTGCAAGTATTTCTTGAGAGATTCAAAGGCGATAAATCCTGGCGCTGCAAAGATGAGTATTCGCATTATGTCTTGTACGTCTTTGCAGAGACTGGCGGGCTCTCCGATAGCCAACAGGACGGGTTCCATGAAGAACCACAACACGCCAACGGGGATGAAGAGGGCCCACAACAGTACGACGCATCGCTGCAGATGGATGGACAGATCGGTCTTGCGCATGCCGCCCGTGAAGGCCTGTGACCCGAGCGTGTCCAGCGCCGACCCACCACCGAGAGCGACGCACCATCCTGCACACATACAAAATATCATGGGACCCTACGAGCACGATTCGAATCATTGAGAGTACTAGCCAGTTACGAATGCCAGCATCATCGAAAATGCGGCGGCGGATAATTCTTCGGGACCTAGGCGACCGGTCACTACGATGGCGGTCGTCTGTACCGAGTTTTGTAGGATGTATGACAAGATGACTTTAGGGTCCGTTTGTTAGACTAGGCTCGGCGTAGTGGAGTGGCTCGTTACCGGGGATGGAGTCGACGACCAAGGAGACCAATAGTTTTGGACCGAAGCGGTGGGTCGTTCCTGCCTCTTCAGGAACCGTCGGGATTGGCGGTGAAGCATGATGGCTGCTGATCGCTTGTCGTAGCAGGTTTTGCGCATCACGGCGAAGGAGTGGTGAGGTTTCGTCCGAGCTCGAGTTCATCGTTTGCTCAGAAGAACTGAAAAAAAGGCGCAGACGCTGAATTCCATCTCGCTTCGCCTATCTGTGCTTATAACGCGGAGTAAAGACCCGAATAGGCGGGATTTGTGCTCGCACGATTGGCCCGGGATGGGCCTTCTTGCTGACAACTCTCTTACAGCACGCCATGGAATGATTCGGAAGCGGGCGCCACGGTGCATCGTGCTGATGGACCTGGTATACCCGTTTAGTATCTCTTGCGCGCGGTTTCCCCTGGTATAACCACGGTCCCTGCTGATAAAGGGGTTATCTCTCGACGGGATCGCATCGTTCGTCATCCCTTCCCAATCCGCTTGCCTCGAGGCTGAAAACAATGGATCCAATGTGACCTTTTATCGGACTATCTAGGTGGCATGAGGCAGGGGAGACGACGTCTTTTTCCCAAGACGAAACCTATTTAGCTGCGCTCAGCTCATCTTGGATTTCAACGTCAACTCCACCTCCATTGCCGAGTCCCACATCAGTGCAACTGTACAGTTATATTTCCCCTCACTCACTTGAACACCCCACTGTCTGACATTCTGATCGTCAGAATGCCCAAGACGCTGACCCAGTTAACTGTCCTGCTCGCTGTGCTCGCTTCTGTCGTCATCGCTCGCGATGATCACGATCATGGTGAACAAGTGCCTCTCGGATACGTCAAGTATCCCTATCAGGCGGTCTACCCCAGTGACAATGAAGGTGAGGTCATACGGTCCTATCCCACAGGTTCCCCCCTCAAAGTTGAATGACTGTAGTCACCGCCAACTCTATTTTCTCCGGTATCACTACGTTTGCGAAGTTACCGTGGGTGCAATGTCTCGGTAAAGACAGAAATGCCGCATTTGATATTGCCTTCATTGGCGCCCCGTTTGTAAGCGATCTAGCTTGTGCTTGGAATCGATTTGATAATATGATGATCGCAGGACACTGGCACTTCATACCGCCCCGGTGCCCGCTTTGGTCCTGCCGGTATTCGTGCGGGATCACGTCGTTTGACGTTATACGGAGGCTACAACGTCCCCCTCGAAGTCAACCCTTTCCGAGCCGGCCTCAAGATCGTCGACTGCGGTGACATTCCCGTCACGCCCTACGACAACAAATTTGCTATCCAACAGATCGAGGACGGCCACAAGGAGCTCCTGCACAGGCCCACGTTCTCTCCCCTCGGAAATGATCCGTTGACGGGCAAGCCGCTTGTCCCCATTTCCGCCGACGGTAAACATCACCCAAGGATCGTCACGCTTGGCGGTGATCATACGATCGTCCTTCCCCTTCTCAGGTAAGCGTTGTAACTGCACCTCGAATTTATTGCGCTCAGGGCCCCCGATCTCGCCGTAGGTCCATCCACTCCGCCTACGGACCCATCTCCGTCATCCACTTTGACTCGCACCTTGATACATGGAAACCATCCGTCTTTGGAGGTGCCCCATCGGATCAGGCTGCCATCAACCACGGCACCTACTTTTACTGGGCCAGCCAAGAGGGCCTCATCAAGAATGGCAGCTCCGTTGCAAGTGTCTCGTTTCCTTTTCTCACCCCTTTTCTTTTTTTTTCTCCTTTGGGTGTCCGTCGAATGCTTTGATCCTAGTTTGTCCGTTGATTTCAGCACGGTGCGATTCGAACGACGTTATCGGGTCCCGCGGACTATGCGAATGATGATGCCTCTGGATTCCAGAGGATAGAGGCACGCGAGATTGATACGATCGGTGAGTTTCTGGTTACCTTTCTACTGATGGTCTGAACGACTGACGAAAAAAAAAAATCGTGGACAGGCACCGATGGCATCATCAAGAAGATTCGGGAGGTCGTCGGGGACCGTCCGGTATACCTTTCGATTGACGTTCGTCGTTTCGTCCGTTCACCCGCAAGAACCTAGTCACACATCTCGAACAGATCGACTCGATCGACCCCGCGTTCGCCCCTGCTACCGGTACGCCAGAGACCGGGGGTACGTCCTTTTCCCCCCGCCCGTATCGTGGAGTCGATTATATGCACTTCTTTGGCACCCACTGACTATCGGTGCATGTTCTAGGTTGGTCGACACGCGAATTGCGCACGATCTTGCGCGGCCTAGACGGTCTTTACATCGTCTCTGCCGACATTGTTGAAGTCGCACCTGCGTATGATACGAACGCCGAGTTGACCACCATGGCAGCTGCTGACGTGAGTCCTGCACCCTCTCTTGTTTCGTTTCAGAAATGAAAAATGACTCGGGGCGCGATGTAGGTCCTATACGAGGTGATCAGCGTGATGGCAAAGACGCCTCTCGGAAAAATTGCCAACTGATCCGCGCGCTATGTTCCTTTTCCGAAAGAAATTTCTCGTTGGTTCTTCCTATGCTGAAGTAAACGGTCCTCTTTTTCATTACATGTTCCTCGTTCCTCGTATCGTCGCCAGCCTTGTCTCAGCCTATGTATGTACAAACAACAATGAATGCCAGTTTCCCTTGGAGCATCTACAACTCCCCATTGCCCTTCGCAAGCCACTCGGAGATATCCGTCGTCGAACGCTAAATCCACAGTTCAGTCTAGGTTCTCCTTCTACCGTGAAAATCTACCTCGATCCAAGCAGCAGATGCTCGCAATGAGTCCAATGTTTGCGCAAGCGCGAGGTGGTATTGCGAAGTATTTCTGTGCTGTATCTTCCTTGAGCGCCGATACGAATGTCGTGGTGCGATAAACAGACCTCAAAGAACTTCTTAATCCCTTCGATATCGCCCTCGGTGATCAAGTGACCAAGCGCGGCCTGCCAGCACATAGATCATGACGCAAGCATGTCCCTAAACAATCTGTTGACGCACCGAGATAACGTTTTTGAAGGAAAAGTTTCCCTTGAATCGTTCCTCGAGCTGTGCCACGCCATCTCGACCACATTCCTGACCAATTAAATGTACGGACGTACACCTTCAAAGTTATCCATGAAAAATTTGGCTGATCTTCGTCTTGTGTCATGATTCATCTGTTGACCACTGAAAAGGTACGTGATGTCCTGATTTCTGGCTTTGTTGAGGATGAAATGCTCAGTGTCCTTGTTACACAATTCGTTTTTACTTGCACACGTCGCATACTTGGTCAAGATCAATGAGACGAAATATAGGATAACGACCGATCATGGTACGTACATCGCAGATGTTCCAACGGAGGGTAGCGTAGTTCGGTCTTCGTAAAGACCTTTGACGAAATTATATTCATCCGGGCCCCCGTATTTCACAGCCTAGTGACGCTTAGTTCTCGTCAATGAACATATTATGGAACAATTAACCCACATTTATAGCGGTTGTCCTGAATAAATCAATAGGGATTCTTGATTCATCTTTGGTGGCCATGTATGCTTTGAACATTTCCCTAAGTGTGTCAACGACACTTCCACGATGTTAACCCACGGTGCGCTCGCGGCGCATATCAACCATGACATACACTTATTCGCCAGCTGCGGCTGCCTGTTCGATGGCTTTCGTTCGGAGCTGTGAAATGTCTGCGGGCTCAGATGGCAAATACACATAGCCGAGCCTATCCACGATTGGTTTGAAGAGATTCTGTATGAAATGACAATCTGATGATAGGATGCGATAGAATCCCAGTGCTTGCCTTTCTGAACTCATTCAAACCTCGGACAATCCCTTCGTTTTCCCACCACGTCGACACTAACAAGGTTTTCCGCGATACCGTCCCAAACCAAGACTGCAATCCACCAACCAAGTCAGTAAAATAACATGCTTCGAAAACTGAAACACTGACACTCGGTCTCATTCCTGAATATATCTACCACCTTTAGAGCACTACTAACAGTGACGTATCCAGACTTGGCGAGTGCCATGGCGTCATGAACTAACCCTATGCGATCAGTTGAGGGAGAAGATAGCATCACCCTGAGCCGCTTCACGCGCGATGCGACTGAGCCGTTCTTCAGGGTAATGGACTCTGTCTGTCTGCTCATTAGAAGTATGGCCAAAGGAGAAAAGAGCAATCATTCATACAAACACCATGCGTCCCCGCATTCAGCTTGTATGGTTTACTCGTATCAATCGAAAGGGTAGTCTCACGGGCGGTGAGCACTGCAGTCTTGTCGATCAATCGTCTCCCTGTTTCGTCCACGGCTAAGATTGCGAGAGGGATGGTCCTATGCGTCTCGGTAAACAGCGCCAGCTGTGGAGATAACATAAGGGACATACCAGGTAGTTTGGTTATCCTTCTCTTCGGCAGGACCAGTTTCAAGGTAACGATCCTGATGTACTTTTATTCCATCTTTCGTCTCAGTGACAGTGAGCACTGGAAATCCAACCTATAAGATCCAACCACTGGATGAGCGGCAACCGGAAACATCAAATTTGTGGACATATACTTTCACAATCCAATTCTCCATCATTCCCGAGATGTCCATGGCTACCCCATCCAGGACTTGTGTGGCTTTGTTAATCCCATCCCACAAATCCTTTGTGGTTGTATTCCCATAAAGGTGGTCCTTGAGATACATCGAAACACCTCTCAGGAAAACGTCCTGTCCAACGAAATTGCAAAGCATGCGAAGGACTGAAGATAGTTTAGTCGCCACGATAGGCCCATCTACAACAACCTTACCAGAGGCAGCTTTGGCATATGATAGCGAGTCAAATATCTACAGGTCGCTGTCCTATTCTGCTGTTAAACCATACATATTTGAAGACTTACTTGGATAATTTGGTTAGCGTCAGGACATTGAACCTCGATCGGGTGGGAAGACAGCTTTGCATCGAGGTCGAGGGCGTCGTTTAGACGTTTGGTAATGAACTTGGAATCGACCCTCCACTCGGGGTAGAGACTAAACAAGGATCAAATAAAAGACTACATATAGTTGAAGCGATCTTACTGCTCTGGATTTTTAAAGTCAACAAAGCAAAAAACGAAGGACTAAGACGTACCGAGGATGATGACTTCACCCATCTTGATAGTGTGAAGATAATCTCTGAAACTGTGAAAGTGAACACATACCAAGGTGGCAAAGCCTTCGTTCAGATACAAGTAGTCCCACCACTCCATCGTGGCAATGTTTCCAAACCTCGAGGGAAGTTTAGGCACTATGCAATACCATGACGAACAAATTTACTGACCACATATGGGCCACTTCGTGAGTTTGGAAGACGGCGATACGTTGCTTCATCGCCATATCGGGGCGATCCGAATCCATAAGAAATGCACTCGTGCGTCCAGTGATAAGCCCCTAGAAATTTCGTAAGGGTCCAGAATGATACCGATTACTTGAAGTTGTTACCCAGTTCTCCATCGCGCCGGCGTCAAAGTCATGAGCCTTTAGAGCGTTCACTCGTGATGTCTCGAATATAAACATGTGTCTTACCACTAGGGTATCCAGTTTCGGAAGCGGATACTCGATGTCGAAAATTTGCTCGTAGATGGGAAGGACTTTAGTCTTTACTTCGAGTGCATACTGAGCCCGAGCGATGATATCTAGGGTTCCTGACAAGACATGACAAATCAACACCATCTGCGAAAGCGAGAATACTTACCATACATACAGAGTGGTCGAACTTTCCCCGTTAACGGGCTCTTGTACATGCTCTGTAGATGACCGAATTGCCCATTGGCATAGGCTACAAGGTAGGTTGACATCTAGCGCAGCTTATCAGCGCTCGAAACCGAGGATACTTCTAGATCATCTCACGAGGAGAGTTGTATTGAATCTTGTGATCTTCCATTCATCTTTGCTCTGATCCTCGGTGCCGAGCACAGCAAATATCTTTGCTAGAGCTGCATCGTTGTAGTTTCCTGTTCCTGGCTTATGGACCTCCTCAGAAGCAACGGACATGTTGCTTAGATTGGTAGTATTCATGCGGGATATCATAGTGATTGTAAATCTGGCCTTGAGTGAGGGTTCATCCCAACAAGGGAACGCACGTCGAGCAGCGGTAGGCTAATGCATTGGATGCATTTGGATCAAGTGCTTCTTGAATGCAGGAGTGATGGACCAACACACCGCAAACTGCATGAGACTGTACACCTTCTTTTCGCTACCATCCTCGTATGTGGACTTGTAGTATCCCATCATTGCATCGGTCAGTTTTCCCGCAAAGGCGATAGTCAAGGTAGCAGTGGAATTGGCGAGAAGCGCTGTAGGGAAGTTGAGAGTACCCCGCTCTGCTTCAGAATCAAATGATCTGGATATGTTGATCTGTTGCCTCCCGAGATCATGAGAGAACAACGATATGTCGGACAACTCTAGTTCTGCCACATTGAAGGTGAGAGCATAAGTCTTTTCCTTAACCTCCGATCTATAGTATGTTGTGAGGATGGACCTGTTATTAGGGAAAAGATATAGTCTACTTGCCTGATCTTTACCAGGCCCTCGAAGATCTCTCTCTTAAGGTCCGTCTTTATGGTAAGATCATAATGACTCGGCTGGACAATTGATGGTAAGCGGAAATCGCTGCTGGACATCACTGAGGTGGAGAACAACGTCCTAGCAATGGTGGGCTTTCCGGGGAGATGTGGCCTGTGATCTGCCAAGTCCGATGTTGCAAAGTTCGGCCGCCGTCGGCAGAACTTCTACCATCCCAATGGACTATGCCGTAGTCAATGCCTCATTGGGAACAGACTCATCACTGGCACCGGTCTAGGAAAAGGCTTGCCCTTGTCATTCACACCAATAATTCAGTTGCCGCGTACTTTCCAGCACAGGATTCAATCATCGGGACTGAAGCTCTGACGCCTGAGAACGCCACCATCCCGTGGTACCCAGCTTGAGCATCCCTGTAGTTAACTGTGACGATCCACCCAACTTGAGACTCTGCTGGATCCACGGCAGGCTCAACCATTTTGGGGTTCTGTCACCTGACGACCCTAGTTCTCGTGCTCACCATCCGAGTTCTAACGCCACTTCTTGCCCCTCCAAACATCTACAGCATTCATGACCAAATATGCCATGTGGCACTGGTCTTGGTCTTTGACTGTGCATGCGCCTAGCAAAAACTCGACCAACCCTCCACATGGCCCACGCTCGTCACTCACTTATCCTCTTCCGCGCAGACGGCCTGACACGTCAGCCAAATCACGCGTAATGTCCTGAAGCACATAGCGCCTTATAAACACATCGACCTGCCAAAGTAACATGTGCTCACTCGCAGCGTCCCCACGAATGCCCAATGCCTTCAAGCACTGCATCCTGTCTACCAACGACCATGGTGTCCAACGCACGTGCCTCCTTGCACGAGGTGGATGAGGCAGATTCAAAGCTTTGTTGTTTATAGCAACTGATTGTTAGCTTATTTATTTTCTACAGTTGTGGCCTGTCTTGCATATTGTATGTAAAACTTGGTGTGATCTCATAATTAATATCTTCATGCACTTTGAATGAATAGATATGAGGTAGGCAATCAGATTTTGTACATATTGTACATTTCAGACCAACATGAAGATTCAAGGACACTTTCACAGCACAATCCTGCATACTAGGATGTAGCTAAAAATAATTAAATTTGAGACAAGAGAGAAACAGGAAGACACACCAAGTCTATGCTTCAAAATGAATGCAAAATAGTCATCTGTGGTAGGGTTCTGAGATACAAAGGAAAAAAGCTCTGCCTTAAGAGCACTAGACAAGCTATTCAACCTGGAATATGCTTCATCTAAAGCAGTGTCCAAGGTAGCATCAGTAGTCACAAATAGAATAGCAGTACATTCCAAAAGTAAGATGGAAACTGTGAATAAATAAGTCAAAATGCAAGGAAATGATTGTTTTCCTACCAAGCAAAGTATACTGTGGTGTATGACCATCGTTGAAAGTGGCTGAACCAATCTAATACATTTATCAACAAAAGTATAATGATTAACAATGGAGATACCTTGCCAATCATTGAATTGAGAGTGTCAGTAATGTGGTTCTATGGGATACATGTAGGCACAAAAAACAATCAGATCATAATATAGCCATTGCACAATATCACTTACATGCTGGAGAGTACAAATGGCAGAGAATCATAAACTTTTACAAGCTATTATATGAGATCACTCACCCTCTGGAAAGCAGGAATGGGACATATGTAAACCATGAGTCTTGGAATAGCAGCCATCACATGATATCACTCACTGCCTAGAGAGTAGGAATGGGACATAAGCCATGAGTCTTGGGATAGCAGCCATCACATGATATCACTCACTGCCTGGAGACAGAAATGGAACATAAACCATGAGTCTTGAAATAGCAGCCATCACATGATATCACTCACATTCTAGAACAGCAAAAATGATGGAGAAAGCATGAGCCTTGGAATGACCACTATCAGATAATATCCCTTCACCTTCTGATTGTAAGAAATGACAAAAGTCACTTTATTACAATGTAACCCCAAGAAAAATATGATCATACTCACTGTCTGAAAGCCAACAATCCATTGCATGTGTATATCCATGGCACATGACAAAATACTATTAGACTTCATCTCTGACTGAGCAATCAAGGGCCCACCAGATACTAGTGTATTCTGTCAATCATAGATTATTTCTGCTTAAATTAGCCTCTTACATACCCATATGTGTGGAAAGCAGTCTATGCAGGACTTGACTATTGATATTTGGTCACCATCAAGTCTTGCCCTGCACCTGATGAAGCATTTATCTAGGATTCAGATTAGGCTCACCTTCTCAATGAACTCTTCACACTCCTCTCAAGGTTTCCCCTTTGGGTAGCAAGTAGCATTAGCATTACCACCTCATTACTCAGGGAATTTTCTGTTTCAGCAATCAGGATGTCACAAGGTTCACCAATCTTGTGCATCTCTGAATATATAATACAGTAACAGATGACCAAATATGACAATGAAACTTACTTTGCAACCTAACATATCTTGGTGAATCTCCCTTTATCACACTCCAATATTGGTCCTGAAAAATTTCTTCTGCCCTATCATTCACCTCCTTCCAGGATACATTAGGATTTCCTCCAGGTCTGTCTTCCAGCTTTATCCTAGTATCACGTTTGAATTGGTCATACTTGGTGAACACTGCAATCACAGGCACTTTCCATACCATGTTGAGTCTAACCCATATTACTTGTAATGCAGCACATACCATTCTTATCCGGACAGATGGCACCAAAGAATTTCATGTCGAGGCTAGGTCGATCATTCTCCATTGGAATGCAGTACCTGGAAACTATATTTCAACTGGCACATTCTAAGTGATTGACTTGACAAACCAGATCGCATGCAATCTATCCTGTAATCGGGGTGCGGTTGCCTTCTTTCGCACAAAGTTCCGCACAATGTGTAACTCGTTTTCATGTCCAGCCTCGAATCCACACGAATCATGGAAAACATATCCATCATGATTGGTGAACACAAGCTCGTCTTCGATGCGGTGGTTGCCGCGCTTGTTGAGGGTTGGTCACAAACTGCTTTCACGCTCACAAGACTGTTGACTGACCTCAGCAGTGGGATCGAGATGGATCTAATCGAATGATAAGATCAGAGACAATCGGAAGTAAGGAACTCGGACCAACCTCTTCAGGAGTACCACCCCTAACCCTATATATCTTCGGACTCTCCGTCGTTTCGCAGACTCTCTGTAAAATGGACGTTTTCCCAGCATTCGCCCGACCAACGATGAGAACTCGAAACTTGATGTCTGGTACATGAAAACGTAGGCGCTCCTGGCTCATGGTTGTTGGTAGTTCAGTGAAAAGCAAACGGGGAGGAGAAATGGGATGGGCGAACGGGGGAAGTCCTGCGTGAGCTCGAGCGTTATCGCAGCTCTCGTTTTGTTCTCCGACCCGGATTGTTCCACTGCAAGAGCAGTGTCGACCGATAAGTGTGACCATGGCAACCAGGCCAGCCTCGTGTAGACGGAGGCTGAATGTTGGTCACAGCGGACCAGTGGTCAGGGAAGCGGGTTTCGGCGATGATCGAGCTCAACATGATGAAACGAATGACTGAACAAAGAAATGTGTCAGTCATTATGATCGCTCCCACTGAGTGTGTTTCCGCCCTATCTTGGTAGTGATTGGACGGGGCGGAGATAGCACCGATGATATTTATATCCGAATCAGCCATACAGAGAACTGACAACACGGAAGAGGGACGAATGCGAATCGTACTTGATACACCAAGGGCAGAGGGTGCGCATAATCGGGCTCGTGGTCTACGCAGTCTCTGCTCAACCCTTTGCAGGTTTCGAGGGATACACGAACAACCAGGCTGCAGTCCATCCGAGGGCATCGTATTGAACGCCTGAGCATACTACCAGGAAAAATCGCATTCGCACCGATGTACAACATGACGATTCTTACTGTTGGAAAGATACACCAGTAAGCCCTGACAGCTACAGGGCGAGAAACAATGATACACCTTAATCCCGACTCTCGACCCATCATGATGCCCACGCCCAGCATACCTCCCGATCTCTCACCCACCTATCCTACCCCATCTCTGCTAGTCATCATCCTCGACAGCGCAAACGGTAATAATTCCACTTACTCCACCCCAGCACCCGCATGAGCGTCTATATTCCTATCACCAGAACGGCGACGGCGCTACAACGAGTGGTATAGTGGAAGGCCACTGTCCACCGGCCAGCGGAGCTCCATAAAGCTGAGTCAACACCGACGAACGACGCGCTCGTGCGTTCATCGGCGTGCCAGTTTTCTTTGATGCGATCCAAGATGGCGTGCAGCTCGGGATCCTCATCTGGGCAGAGATGTATCAGAAATTTGATGGAGCGTAATGCGTCCTCCCCTCGAGAGATGTTCACCTTGTGTTACGTGCGCCGAATTAGGCTCTCGAACACGGTGAGGCACGCCTGGGAATTTTTGGAAGCAAGTACTGGCGTTAATGTATGAAGCGCAAAACCGAATGTGACCACAGGCAGCGCACGAGCCAGTTTCTTGCGACTTAAGTGATAACCTGGGAAACCCCTTGAAAGGGTAGTACAACATCGTGTAGATGTCGATGGAGCCGGCCTGTAGGATCATGGTGCCAGTGAGCGAGCACTGAAGAGCATTTCAAAGGCACCAGTCCCGGCTATGAGCTGTCCAGATCGTCCGTTCGAAAAGAGGTGGTGTTGTCCAATGGCTCCATTGCCCCACCAAGCTTTGTGGGGGCTGGCATCGACCTGGAGAGCGTTAGACAGCAGAGGGCGTAATACTTCATGTAGACACGATCGTGCGTGCAAGGGCGGCAAGTGGCGCAAAACTTTGAGTTTACTGAAGACCCTGAGAGTCTTCGATGCGGTGTCTGCACCAACCCTCACATTCAGGTTCGCTCCACGAGACGAGGATCTCGGATTGGTCCGAGTGCTTACATAATCAGCTTGTATGCCAGTATCCTGTTATTCTCACCCATCATGGCCCCGATCTCCCCTGTGATCCAGGGACGTTGGTTCGTGAGGTGCCCTTATCTCTCTGAGGCCGTGGACGGCGATATGTGGTGTCCTCAAATTTCAATTGGCCGAGAACGTCTTCCCTCTCACCACTTCCGATGATGGGAATCCTCAACTGCTGTCCTACGGCTGTGCGTCGTGCCTTGTCATTCACGCCAATAACCCGTTTGCCGCGCACAGGTTGAAACTTTGTCCCCCTCATCGCCAACATGCCAAGAAAACGGACCTGGTTCGACTACTAGTAGCGCCACTACATACACTAGGTGGACTGCTGGCACGCTGTCAAGCGCATCCCTCTTTGGGACCGAAGTGCTGACGCCCAAAAACGTGACGATCCCAACCCCATTGAAATGATCTGCTGACTAGGGGTCCATGTTTGGGATTGTGGTCGAATACGTCACCTGACGTGCGGGAAGAGATCGACAACCCCTGGTTCTCGTGCCACTCTGGCATTTGACGCCACTTTTCGCCCCCCCGCCACCCCTCCAAACGTACGCGATGTTCTATAGGATTCACCACGCCGTGCGACAACTCGGCGGCCTTGGGTCTTTTGGCTGGATGCCTTCCACCCGGAAGACTCCGAACGAGCACGGAGCAGGCAGCTTCATGGAGCGCCATGATCATTGGCGGTCACACCTGTGCACATGACGGTAGATCGCGTCGCCATTAGCGGCCGTCTGTACCTTGAAAAGGAAAGGTTCCGTTCCGACTGGAGCAGACGGTTATCCTTTAGTCGAGGAACGACCCCGCAAAGTGCCGATCGTCACGCACATCTTGGTGCGCGTCCTCGAAGGTACACAGATACTATGGATGGGTATCTGGAGTTATCGAGCGTGTTGCTTCCCCAGAACGTGGACTTGCTATCCAGACGGCGCAACTCGTCATCCAGGGATGAGATCATAATACACTCTGCTCTCGTGGGGGGGATGTAGGAGAGCAGGATCTTGTGGCGCCGATCGCGTACGCTGAACACGATCAGCTCATCGCAAGTCGTGCACGAGCACATGTACATTGTATTGCCGCATCAGCGCAAGAAAGACTCGGAAACGTGCAAATACGTCCGCACTATCATAGCAGCGCTTGCCCTTTATAGACTGAGATCGCTATCGCCAGCCACCAACTGATCTGAAATGCGAACCCATACACCTACAGTGGACACCACCAAGTGGTCTGGGACGGTATCGACAACGTACCGCGACGCGACGCAACACTCCCGCTGAATGGCCCGGGCACTGCGGCCATGGATAAATGGGAGAACTTGAAAGACTCACACGCACAAACGTTCATACGACCGTGATGGACGCCAAAAACCTCGTGTAGATAATACAACCACCGCGGCCCTGGACCCTAGATCCCTGCGGGCCTGGACAATGATGTCACCTCTACGATCGTACCACTCCATGATAAAATGGTTCTCAGCCACCATCGAACGTATCTGGCAGCTGCATCTGTGATTACACACGAGGAGGACGTCACGCGCGATGCGTACTGTGCTCTCGCTGGGTCGAGTACTACCCTCGAGGCGTGACACATTTTAGATTCCAGCGGCAACGACGCACACGGATGCATGTTCAAGAATGTGGGCGAGGATGATGGATGATGCAGACGCACTTGGCGCACCACCAGGCCAGGCCAGCCATGACATGTACGCATCGACCATATCTGTACACTGTGGAGCACGAAACAAGAGTCCAATGCGAGAGCACCACTTTGCTGCGCACACCCAGGTCCACCATTTGAAAACTGACCACCGCAATGATGATATGATCAAATTCAAGTGCAACGACGCGTGTTCCAGGCCTACGCAAGGTGTAAGACGGGTCGTAGTACCGCGTCATCGTTTGAAAAAACAAAAAGGCTACGTGTAAACTTTGTCCCGATGGCCAACTCGGATCGATCGGCCGACGACAAGGATGAAATAACAATAACAATAACGACGAAGCACATTAAAAGTGGGACGGGCCTCGCTGGACGTAATAAACACTTCTGAAGAACCCGGTTACGCTTCGTTTCGATCGGTTCAATTGCAATATGGGCCCACGGCCGGAACGGATCATCCGTCGTGCAATACGCACGTTTACGTTTTTGCGTGGACGTCCAGTCGAACGGTGGGCTCTCGGACGTGAGGGGCCCACGCAAGGCGAAAAAAGACGATACGGAGGGGACGCCAGAGGTGACGCGTATTGCGGAACCTGTTCGTACACTCGGTCCGAGGGATGCGGGGGTGATCGGTGACCGGTTACCGGTGACATGGACATGGTGCCGTATGTTCTCGTCGTGTCTGAAAAAGGCGATGCGTCTTCGACCAAGGTGGCGTACACACACCTTTGAGTTCCCTGGCCGTATCGACTCATCGGATGACCGTGACGATGCACGCTGAATCTCGAATCTCGATCGAGGCCCGCGGACACCTGGATGGGCCCGATGGGGATGTAACATCCGTATGAGCCCTATGACCTGGAAGGGGAAGGATGTGATGGTCGACGCCACGACAGATGCGGCACACGTCCGAGTCGCGATCCGAGGTCACACGATTCGGTGAACGCGGGCTGGGGCCACCCCGTCCTACATACCAGACGTTTTCGCACACCACGTACGATCGCAATGCAAACCTGCGGCCCGGGTATGCGGGGAAAGAGCCAACGTGTCGAAAGTGAACGAAACCCACAAACACAGCCGGGTGACGGTGCGGACCGTTGGTATATGATATATGAACAGGAGATCGTGATGGGGACCCATACCTGTGCCTTTATTCAATACATACGTCCCACGATCCCACGATGTGTGGGGAAGGAACCAACGCAGACACTTCGGAACTTGGGGACGAACACGAGACTCGAGCACGGCTTTTCTTGTTCGATGAATACGCGTGTGAGCGCTATCATGATATATGAGCGATGGGACGCCATCGCCGTGCCAGTAGTACGTGCCAATGATACGTCGCAGTTCGGTGAACGTGCCGTTGGTATATGTAGGGTGTGTACGACACGACCATGGATGCGTGGACTCGGACGGATGGTCGCATATGCAACACCTGCGGCTTTACTAAAATTCGAACCACGATGCATCCCCACGATGTGGGGAAGAGAACCATATCTCTCGAAAGCATCCAAACCTCATGGTATGTGGCACTGAAAGCCTCGGAACTTGGTAATGAAAGACGGCATATGAGCCTAGAACGCCTCTATTGAGTACTAGTGTGACACGAAAAAGGGAGCGTTATGCCACTCCATCCCCAACGGTTCCTCGTTTGGGCGCGTCTGGTGACCAGACAGCCTATGAGGCAAGGCTGTCATAGTACGCGGCGAAATCTTGATCCAAAACCTGGTCAGAGCCGTTAGAAAAAGGAATGCATTATAATGGAAAGTCGGATTGGAGCTCGACGCAGGGAACCGCGACGACGGGCCATGGTTCATGGCCATGTAAAGTTGGACGGTGTATTGACTGGACTCTAGACGGACATGAAAAGTAGTTACCCTCGAGACTCGAGTTCAAGTCCTTCAAATTCAAAACTTGCCTCACTAGGGCCGTTGACGCGTGGGAATCCGCGCGCACCTTTCAATCACAAACGAAGTCAACCAGACTGTGTTTCGGCCACCAACTGTGGAATAGAGTGAAACAAGACGAGGTATCTCGGAATAGAAGGTGCATCAGTCGTTGAGAGTATCGGCACTAAGCCACCAAGGGTAAAAAAATATGTACTATGTAGATGAGAACAAAGGAAAACGCGTGGAAAAACCGTACAGGTACCCAATCCGCTGAGTACAACCATGCAAAAAAAGAGTAAGGTAGCGACGAAAACGAAAGAAACGAAAGACGTTGAACGACGAAACGCGTACGTATTCAATATCATCTTCACCCCTGCCCTCACTGTCCAAACGAACTCCCGCTCCTTCCTCGCCCCATCCAATTCGCACTCAACCCACCTTGCACCGAACACCCCTCACCTCCCCACATCGGCGCGGAATCACTCCTCGACCGCAACCCTACCTTGCCGCCCCCACCGGTACCAACGCCAACGCCCGCATTCGTCGTCGTCGACGTCCCACTCGTCAACGACATTGGCGAAGGCAACTTGGCATCCTCTCCCGCATCACTAGGAACGACATCCATGTCCTCCCCCGTTCGCAATCCTTCCGGCCCATCCCTGGCTCTATCGCTCTCAGTTCGCGCACGCTTCTCTACACGTCCGTCATCACTCGTGTCGAACGTCAACGTGATGTTGGGCTGTCTCGTTATACGTGCGCCGAGGTGGCTCTGACTCCTCGCGTGCCCCAATCTGTGGTTGTGATTGAAAAAGGTGGGCACGAAATCGGACGCCGTGGGTGAGGACGAGGGTGTTTGAAAGGAATGGGAATTCTGAGAGGGACCCGAGTTGGGGCTAGCGAGTGTGGGGAGAATCGCCTGTGCGTTTAGATTGGAGTGAGTTTGTGATTCACGAGACGGGGAACGGGGGTGTGGGCTGGGGTAGATTGAAGGCGACGTCGGCGAGGTGATAAAAATGTTTGGATGACGCATAAATGGATGTGGTGAGGGTGAACGGGACGGCGAGATCGGCATCAACATGGGAGAGGGAGTTTCAAAAGACAGTGCGAGGTCGTGAAGCTCTTGTAGGATGCTCGGCAGGACTGATCATCCTGCTCAGTGTGCAAACACAAGGACAAAACCGAAGCTTACCTCCGTCTGGTTCTCTATCCATGGTCATACCTGCACTTGCGCTACTGCTTGACGCTGGACCAACACTGACGGCACCTTTCCCGGTAGCATCCACCAGCGCCTTGACAATGCCCACCAGCTTCTCGACCCTTTTCCTCTCCTTGATGATCTCGCCCTCTGCCCACTGCTTCCACTCTTCTCCAGGAGGTGCCTCGACAGTGTTGAACGTAAAGCCGGGTACGTTCAACCCGCCGCCTGACCAAAGATTAAAGCGTGAATTCTGGGCGTCCCAATCTTCCCCGCCTTGACTGCCACCCATTCCAATACCTATCATGGACATGGATGCATTCATGCCATCCTCGTCATCCCAGTCGACTTCCCTTTCACCATCACCACCTCCCAAATCTGACGACGACCTCGAGTGCGCAAGGACGTGCTCGCCTCCCAAACCGACATGAGTATTGGGCGAAATCTGAGACTGCGACCCTTGAGAGGATGGCCCGAAATTCGGCGAGATCATCGCTGGTCCATGATTGGCTGCCGACGACCCACGTTGAGGAATCCGACTGCTTAGTGACTTGACTTCTTTCCAGAGCGCGCGGTTCTCTTCGCGGAGATCGGATAGAAGGCGCGCCACTTCCCCTGGCAGTTCGACGCTATTTGGAGAAATGGTCAGCGGTCTCCTCAGGGATAGGAGATATGCCTCACCGGCTCTTCTCTCTCGGGTCGGGTTCTAACGCCTTGCGCTTTATCGCTTCTAGTAAATCTGGACGGCCACGCAAGAACTTTGGATGGGAAAACTCCCAAGTTTGGGCAACAGAGGAAGTGCGTTGAGCGCGCGGTGTCTATCGTGGTGGTAATCGTGATTGCGAGCCGAGTATTTACGTTGTGGTGATCCGTATGGAAAAGAGAATGAAATTGAAAGACAGCGCGAGGAAAATATAGATTGAATACGGTCATTACGGCCAAGATAAAAGAGGCGACGCACCCTATTGATCTTATGAAATCCATACATATTGAGTTGACGGACAAAGGACGAAAACTGCGCAAATAGTCAGCATCGAGATAAGAAAGACGATATAGAGGAGACCGACGTTGTTGTGCTTGAAATGTGCCCCAAGTATGCTCCTACTGAACTCGCCGGCGTTAGACACGACGAAGCTAGACAGATCGATTTGACGGTTGAGTATCTCCGAGGATGAGCACGAAATAAACAAGTACCTTGATCCTAACTCCGTCCATGTAATGAAATGCTGCGATTTAGCATCGTTGATCATGCTAGAAATAGATTGGTGATCACGCCCAAGTGACGTGAGGGGCATGACTTACTGATAGAGTTTCGTTACAAAGTTATTGGTGCCGGCAGACTTTGCCATCACGTTCTGCCCTTGTTGGCTGGAAGACCCGGATGGTTTCGAATTTGGATTGCCTAGAGGAAATGGAATCAGGACGATGATGGACAGAAAGTGGAAAACCATGTTGACCAGAAAACGAGCCAGAGGGGCTGCCCAAATCGTCGTCCGAGGCATCAAATGAAGGGCACGCGCTATCGGGTTCATCGTAAGGAGAGGTGGGATTGACTTCCATTTGGGGATGGGAACGTTGTGGAGAGTGTGACTGAGAGATGGAGGATTGTGAATGGGAGTGGGAACGAGAGTGAGGATGGGAAGGGTTGGATGAAGGAGACGACGGGGAGGAGGTGGGGAGAGGGGGAGAGGAGGCGGTCGTTGTGATTATGGGATGAGGAAGGGTGTGTTGAGCAGCCTGACCAGTCCGCGATGAAGCGTAGGAGTGGGAGTGGGAGTGCTGGTGCATGCTGTGTGCAGGAGTGGTAGCGGGGGTGGAGACAGGGTGAGAGTTTGTGAGGCTACGTTTCCGGGGTACCGTACTTTTCTGCGGCGCGAGGTCTGAAGAAGACGAGGGGCTGTGTGACCCCCGTCCGCGAGAGAGAGCAAGGTCAGGGGTGGGGTCGTCAAAGCCGAAGAAGTGGGGCTGGGGAGAGAGGAGGGGCATGGATGACGGCGAGACGGGGGTTATTGGGGAGATGGAGGAGCTCGTCGAGTGTGAGTGGGAGTGGGAGTGACGGTGAGTATGGAGCTGGTGTGGATGGAGCTGGGCGGATTGTGTTTGGTGGGGCGCGATGGGGGAGAGCGACGGAGGCGATGTGACAGAGAGGGCACTGAGATTGAGGGTGAGGCCGGACGGGGTCGGGCGGGGATCCGTGCTGGGCGACGTCTGCTGGGGTTGGGTCTGTGCGGGGAAGTAAAAGGCCCCTGGTGAGACGGGGGAGGGGAACTGGACGGGCTGCGGGGGCTGCTGTGGCATGAGATGGGGTGGCCAGACGCGCTGGGAGGACACGGGCGGGTGAGCTGGCTGGGAATAGTCAGGATAGTCCATCTCACAGGGAATTGGGGAGTTCGAGCGAAGACGGCCCCCTCTTGTATTATACGACGAGTCGCTCTCCTGCACCGCCCTGGAGGATGCCGTGACACTCGGTCACTTCCCTTTTTGGCGGCTCGCTTTGTTACAGCTTGGCCGGCCTTCCTGTGTGCACCCCTCGCTGATCCCTTTCCTGTCCTTCCCGTGTGCTACCCCACGCCATCAAAACGTGTCAGATTGCTCGTCGACGTCCCGGATCACTTCACACTCCCTTCGCTTCCATCCCCCCTTGATGTTGTCCCCTTGCTATGACGCCACTATTCAAGTCACCGTAACATCACAGGCAAGTCGAGTCCCTGAAACGCCGCAGCACCGTCTCCACGAGTCCGAACACGGTAAGCTCCGCGGTCTCAACCACGCGTCCGTCCACCCACAAAACACATTGGCCTCGTCCGATCGGGCATAAACTATCGTGTTCCCTAATCTAGGAGCCCTCCCGCGAGTCACCTCGTGGAGTATCCAGCATATGCCTGCTACAGGCAGACACGACCCTCTCACCAGATCCACGACTTCCACATCTGAGAGATCCTCTCGCTTCAGCCCGCCCGTTTGTCTTCATATCCCGCTACCTATAGTCAAACCAGTGCCAACGGGCGCAATTCGTTTATCTCTAGGTTCCACAATCGATCACATTGAGCGACCAACCCATCGCACATCCGCTTCCAACAAGCATGGGAAACATCCCTTCCATTCGTTCGTGCTCCACCCTCCCATAAGCTCGTGCTTACGCGGCTCACCCTCCCCTTGGCGATGGTTCTCTTGGTAGGGTCACTTTCACCTGAGCTCAAGACCACCTCCCCGTCCAACCCGAGTCAGTCCATCGTCCCGACTCTTACGTCCCTCATGGCCCAACTCCGCTCGATAACGCATTCCCTGCCGGCGATCACAACACGCACACCCGGTGCAAGGATGTCCAATTGATTCTCGGATCATATATTCCATGTCCGCTGTACACGACGGAACAGACAATCACGATGGCTATTCGCATGTGCTTGCCCTCACTATACGGCGCTGCGACCCGCTCCCCTTGGCCGCTTTCGTCACACCGCTATACGACATCTCGCAAGCGTAATGGGCAAACGTGTATTGACGCTCGAGAACACGGCATCCCGGAATCACGTGTCAGTAAACTCGAGGAAACCATTTCGAATAACCGACGCGATCGAACGCCCACAACCTCAACCTTCGTGCGATAGCCGATCAACTAACAAACACACCCGCACGCAGGGGAACTTCCCGTAACGAACCAGGAAAGGCGATGTCCCATATTACGGGCAGACTGGCACTACAACTACGGCGGGCATGGACTATACAAAGTTCTCTGGTAAATGCACTCTACGAAATAAATCCAGGCTGGGGATTGGACTTGGACAGGGGACAGGTTTACGAACCAAGAATGCGTGAGAGTCTTGGCTTGATTCGTGCATGTGTGTCCTAACCTTAACCAGAGTATAGGGTCTCGGCATGCGCGGCATAGGTGCACAGAAATGCTTGTGAGTTTACGATTTCGTTAACCATGCTGGCCCAGGATCAGTAATTTCATGCAGGCAAACCTCGGTCAGGGATGCCCGGAGGGTAATGCTATGTTGTAAACGACTCATCTTTTACACGAAAGCATACATGGTTGAAACCGCATATAATGGCTCGTAGTACAAACAACAGCAAACACCTCTGGAGCAACACCCCAATTTTGGAATTCCCACCTACCATCATGCACTTTGCTATCCTGGATGGACCCACTTTTGCGTCCCAGTAAGAGAATGTCTACCCAAACTACAGTTTATCCACGCGTTTGAATCCATCTCCGTGAGCTCTACACCACGTGAGCGGTTCCTTGTCAACCACACAGGTGCGATGTTGAAGCAACGTTGCGGAACGTGGGCGACACTGCAAGCGCCTCGAAACGAGCTCCTTGTAGTACAAGAGCACTCCGAGGGTTGCCAATCGCACACAGTCCAAGTTATCAGGCTGTCCCAGTGGCCCTATTCCTACCGTTTAGTATGTTCCAAGTTCTCGGCCAGCAACTCGAACTGGGGTCGACGACGATCCCGTTACCAAAACGTGGATGGTGCTGATCCTGGGTTCGCAGGTTCCGGGATCGTCACGTACAAGGACGACTTGACGCACTCTCCTCGGCCGAGCTCGGACGGGCAGGTTTTACCCTTGGCGGCGTCCCACGCGGGGGGAGAGAGAGAGAACTATCAGAACGCTGGTGTCCTTTTTTTCACTATTCGTTGGCGTTCAGAGGCACATCCAGGACGCGTCGAGAAATGTCTTGTCGAGGATGAGTCAAAGCCGGACTGGGGCTGCGCCACGCAAGATCCCCTTTGGTAAGAATTGATGGTGGTTTCCAACTCGCTTACGGCTAGACGCCCAAAGGGTTCCTGATATCGTTTACCAGTGTGCCAGTTGTCACGTCCCTCATGGGAACCTCGCCGTTCCTCTCGGCCTCCCACACTGCAACGGGAGCTGAGCTCCTTTCGGAAGGAAATTATCACTAGTAGCCTGTGTACAGCCGCGTTCGTCGTCGTCGCAACGATGGCGGTTGCTATTAGACAATGATGCGCCGCACACAGTGTCACCGAGGACGTTTAGTAGTGATGTGCAAGGTCCAACCAGACAGCACGCGATCGAGCGGGCTTCGGGAACTCTGGTGTATAAGTAATCGATCTTGTAACGCGGGCTCCTTTTATTCGCGTTGGTTTAGGGCGCGTCGTACTGACTCGCTCGACACCGTAGACCATTCAATGACGGGCGCTTTTTTCAACCGACTCACTTCCGCAGACGAGTGGGGCCTTTGGTTGAAAAACGAGTGGTAATCGGCATCCCAGAACTTGTAGTCCCCCGATCCGTAGTTTGTCCTATTCCGTAATCATTGGATCTGTACGCAGACTTTCTGCACGTACACCGTTGTTGGCACCACCTTGGTGAAGCATCATTGTTCCTGTTGTATCTGCATAGATTCATGCCTGAACGCGTTGGCAGAGAAGAAAAAAAGGAAAAGAAACGTCTCATTCGCACAACGAAGGTACCGCACTGAATACTGTAATACCAGGGTGTAAGAACTCACAAAGGAACGAACGACACGTAGAAAAAAATCGACTACAATCGAGATCAAAGCTCAAGTCTTCCGGGTCGAACGCATCAAAAAAAAAAAGGGGAATCCAAAAGTCAAAAGATATCAAGGGTGACAACAGGGAAGCAGACAAGGTATAAGGAATGAGCAAAACGCGGGGCTATCCGAGAACGTCCCGACCCCTTCAGTTCCACGAGTTAGCCATCATGCTCGGCGAATGTGGAGGCGAGCTCGACTGGAAATACGCAGACTGGGATGGAGACGCCAATGAACCAGGTGGGTAAAGAGGAACCGTTGGCACGAGCTCGAAAACGTGCTGCGCGATCGCCCGCGGTCGGCCAGGTTGTATGGTCTGACCCGAGGGTTCAGGTGCAGACATGACAGCATGGATTCGAGGATCGAGACCCATCGTCTGCTGCAGCCCTTCGGCAGCCGTGGCGGCTGCTGTGGCGGAAGTGCCACGGCCATCCCAGATGCAACGAATCTCATTTCCAGGAATGATCTGGGCAAGGAGACCGGTCGAGACGTGTCTGACTTCGATGAATCGTGAATCAAACAGGAGAATGTAGGGCCAATGCATGGCAACACGCTCTGCGGTGCCTTCCCACTCGATCGTTCCCGTGGAACGGCTTGGCGCCCCATGTTTGTTCACGTAGATACCGAATTCTATGACCATCTGAGCAATTGGACTGGATGATTGTAACGACGAGCCTTACCATCATAACACAACAGGAACTCATTTTCGACGCGGAACATACCCATTGGCTTACATGATTCGCAACGTTTTGCCAGCCGCTCGTGACCGTCGTCGCGAAGCGGAATCGTAACACTCTTGAAGCTGGTGATCACTATGTCAGTAAAATACACACTTGGCATCAACGGGTCAACATGCTCGGTAAGATCCATGATTTCAAAACCTTTGGTGCAAAGGATCGCAATCTTTGCTTTCAAAAAGACCAAGTCGAACGATTCAGAGGGCAAGAAGAATTCCTGGGCAAGAAAAAAAGAAAAGTCAACTTCAAAGAGAAAAAGATAGCCACGCTGCGAACCCTGTACAAACGGAACCACTCAGACCGAGCAGGTCGTATGCCAAATCTTGACGTGAACGAAGCAGGCGCCTTGGATCGTTCGTTGATTTTCTCGACGACGGGCTCGAGCACACGGAAGACACTGTCCAGCTACGAGAACATGAACAAGGATCATAGATTCCATCCATGAAAAAGACATACCCCCTTTTTCTTCATGTAAATAACCAAGGTACGTCCACCCTGGTTACCGACGCTGAAGAAGTGGACGTCCCGCGTACCATTGACTCGTTGAGGAGTCTGTGATGTATGCGCGCTTTGTAGCGACGATGGAACAAGTGCTTCTATATGATAAGCGAATAGGGCCTACGCGAGCGTCCTCTATATTTTCTGCGATGCCAAGATAGGATAGCAAACTTGCCTTGTCTGCCAGGACGAGGAACATCCCAAAGTCTTCCAACATCGCACATTGTGTGACCATCTTAAGGTGCAGCACACGGCGCATAGCTGACACGAGCAGTGAGGTTAGATCTCCGACCACCAGCAGCCAGAAAACTTACATCTCGAGTCATGTCTGAAGCCAATCCATACTCCCTCTGCACATCCAATCGCAACGAGTGCCCTTCCGTCTGTTGTAGCTGCAGGCGATGCTCGGTAAGAAACCACAGTCGCACTTCAAGGGAATGACCCACTGAACGGAACGGAGCACGTCACCTTTCCGGTAAACGAATTTTCGTGGTTCCACGATGGCGCGGTTGCGCTCGCCGAGATCCCGGGGACGAAGAAGGTATCCGTGCTCAGTGGCTCCATCTCAAACACCTTGTTGGACTCCTGGACAACCTTGCGCAATCCGATTGCTTCTTCCAGCTTCTGCTTCCACTCCGCACGCGCCTGGGGACTCTCTGTGTACAACGTGTATACACCACCGAGTCTCCCGCTGTAATGAATTGTGCAGGGATACACGAGACGAGAGTCCCCTGCACTGTCAGGCATGCCGCTACCTGGTGTTTGGGGTACACCACCATCGACATGTTTGTTACCACCAAGTCCTAAGCGCAGAATCCCTGCACTTCGTTGCGTCGGCAGTTCCGAGAAGCTGGCAAGGTTCAATAGGTCCAAAGGAATAGGCTATATGTGCTTTTAGCTATGAGAGCTACTGAATTGTTTGCGGACGACTAACCCTGCGATTGACGTAATACTTTGTCACACCATCTTTCTCCTTCGTCTTCGTCAGGACCACTACATACCATCTGTCAACAACAGAAAAGAATGGGTGGATTGTTGTGACTTACGGTAATTGTCGAACAGGAGGACAAAGAGTTCAGTCCATCCATTCCACTCGAAACCGGTCTCTGGCTGTCTCAACAGTTTGCCAGCATGAACCAATGATCGATTTTCATTCAGTAAATCCATATCCTTGCGTTCAAGTTTGTCAACATTCAACAGGTACAAATGTCACCAATATACTCACCACCGACTCTCCTGGTTTAAAAACGATATTGGAGTTGTAGCACCACAGTTGCACTTTTAACTTCGCAGAATCGACGCCTGGCTCGCTGTCTTTTCCGAGTGCTTTGATGATCTCGAGAACCTGGGGAATGGCCTCACGATCCTCGTGACCCGGTGGAGTCTCTTCATATATGCTTTTCAGAAGCAACTCGTATCGCAGAAGTCGAGGTATGGGACGGTTGATGAAGCTCTTCATGTCTAGACGATGGGAGTCTGAATGACGCGTACATTGCTATAGACAAGATCAACACGTCAGGAGGGACCTCGCAAAAACGATATACATACGTCCACAAAGGTCTTGAACTCGAAGTTATTGGCCATCTCATCAGCTATTCGATACGCTGCGATCGGGTAATTCGGAATGTACTCCAAGTAAGCCTCCCTGAAGCTCAACGCAGCATCGAACACTGCCGCTGTGACACTCTTGATGATGGGGTGTTCCTCACGCTGGATCTCCTGCAGTTGATCAAGCAACCTGCGGTGATGACCATAGATTTCTGCGAAATTGTGGAACACGTCTGTAATGAAGCTCTCCAACCTTTCCCGTGCAATGATGGGAGGGTCTTGTGTCCGCAGTGGCTGGATATACATCTGACAAAGTGAATACTCAGGGATTATTACACAGGTCACCAATACATCATTTCGTACCATTTCGATATTCTCCAGATCCTTCACGTACCCCATCTCACCTTTGATCAGCTCAAAGATGATCCTGAAAGTATGATCAACTGCCCATACTTTTCCTTAACAGGAGGGCTGCTTACGCCTGGCGTTTCGCCTCGGACTTACTCAAACCTGCTCTCAGCTCACTGGGAACCAGGTCGTGCCATTCCCACTTTCCGGTAGGGCCCTTACCCATGGCAGTCTGGAACGTACGCAGCTGAGCCACGTTCTGCAGATCCTTGATAGCATGGATGGCTTCTGCAAGGTAATACGCGTCTGGGTTGCCTTCCGTTGTTTCCTTCATGATCGCTTCGAGGGCAAGAGGATACTTTTGAAGATGCTCCGCAGGTCGTGAGAGGAAATGCTTCAAGTCCAGACGTCGAGGCTCTTGCTGCCTCGCAGATTGGCGCGAACATTCCTACGAACCAAACAGAACCCACAAAAATAAGCTAGGGTCTGTGATCAAGCGTAGATACCACTACGAACCTCGAGGAAGAGTCTCAGATTAGCATTCGCTTCGATCTCCTCCTTGAATCGCTTTTCGGCCAAAGGGAGACGAGCGACGTAGGTAGGATACGCGTATCGGAAGCTTCTAGCAGCATCGACGAAAACGTCTCCAATCTTTTGAATGATCGGGGACTGCTCTCGCTGACGAACGTACATCGCCTCCACGAGGCGCTTATTGCATTCTCGCAGATCGAGGATGTTACTGAACACCTCCTCAATAAATTCATCCAGTTGAGAAGTAGGCATGATGTGCGTTGCACGGCGGAGAGGGCGAATGAATAGCTATCCGGGGGTAAATGAAGGTTCATAAGTTGGGAATAATTGCGACGAACGGCTTCAACCGAGTCAAGATCCTGAACATACTGCTCCTCTTGACTGATCGTCTTGTGTATGATCCTTTTCCAGAAAAAAAAATAAGGAAAGTGATGCAGAACACGGTAGATACATACGTTTGGCGATGAATCTCGCTCTCTGGAAGACTGCAAAGAATTGCAGGGTCTACTGTGTTCAGCCAGTCTTCGGTCTATCGCAACATCGTGAGCACAGTTTCCGGATCCCATCTGTCAACTTACATGAGGCGTAATATCCGGTTCAGGTACCGAGGTGATATCTGTTACGAGGGCCGCCTAAAACAACATCAATTTGCATAATGGATGCACCTCGAAGACTCACACGTCTTCTTGGACAAACCCATGAATAACACGGATCTTCCTCGCTGCACGTCGAGGTGTAACATTTTGTGAGCATGGTGATCACAGCTGTTGGTAGCTCTTCCCTTTCCCTCTGCGACTCCGAATTACCATCGAGGTCATCCAGGAACATGTACACGTCCTCGACTCCATCCTGGAGTGGTTTATCACCCCACTCAACTTCATAAAAGAAGAGTTGACTTTGGAGGCTACGCGCTACCTGTAACGCTGCACGACGATCTGCCGTAGAGACACCATGATTAATTAGTAGTTCTCGTTGAATTTGTGATTGGATCGTCGACTTTAAACGGATCATCATCATCTGAACGATAAACTCCAAAAGCATAATCACATACGACTATGTCCTTGCCAGTAAAGGCACGGGGATAAGGGATACTGCTCTTGACATGTACGCCCCTTGGAACTTTGTCTCGCAGTCTAACAGCGAGATGAGAGAGTAGACTGAAGTTGACAAAACGATCCGGGTCTGGATCGTCGCTGTCAGTAAAGTACCCGTCGTCTTCGTCATCCTGATCAGCCAACGCTCCCCCGGAGCTGCCAGCAACACCGTAGCCACTTGGCCGGGAGCGGTCGAACGACTCTGTACTGGGCCCGCGGATGCTGTAGCCATTTACGGAACCATCGAGTGTTTCAGGGTATCCCACTGTTGAGGCCACAACAGATGGGAAACCATAAGAACCGACTGAATTGTCCCTAGCGAGCGCTGAAGAACCATCTTTGGGTGCCTGATAGTCGCTGTAAGTAGTAGCTGTGGTCGTAGCTGACGGATTCCGTCCAAGCAGATCTGTTCGAGCTGAGGAAGTTGTTGATCCTGTCGAGGTAGCACGGCCTAACCCGACGTCCGCGTCTTGTGAGCGTAACTGCGTCAGTATTGCTGGTTCAGGTATTCGGGGGTATCTTGATTGGCCAGACAGTTGTTGATGGGATGGACGGCGTTTGAGAGGGTCCTCTGTGGCATACATGTCAAGGAGTAATTTCTCGTCAAAACGACCATTTAAACCTGGAATTGTTGGCGCCAGAGCACCAGGAGGTCGCGTGGAGGGTTTACGGGATAACTGGTCACGGATGTCGTCCACACCTGGACTATCACCATTAAGGTGGGTAGGAACAGCTGGAACAGGCTTGTCACGGTAGATATTAGGGACGATGTCCGATTGAGGACTCATGATTGGTTTTCCAGGGGTCGGTGACGTTGCAGACCCGGTTGAGCGACTACCTATAAAGCCAGGAGGGGATTGCGGACCCGGTGCTTGGGGTAATTGGCGACGCCTAAAGATAGAAGCGTGAGAATGATGCAACAGCGGTCCATAATCCACACACCCGTCTACGCCCGCAGTCCCTGGACGAGAGGTATTCGGGAGACCCTGAGGGACTTCATGAAGATCTGTGGGACTAGGAACTGGTGGAAGGGGGGCGCCAGGAGGAAGGGGTAATGGTCTTAGTCGCCTCTGGGAAGTAGGAGAAACAGCAGGCTCGATATTTGGGCGAGCTTCAGGGGCGTGGGGAGGTTGTTCTGGCAAGGAAGTTGGGAGACTGTCCGTGACACGCAGAGAAGGGAATACGTACGTGGAAAGCGAGGAAGGGGATTTATTGTCGCAGATACAGGGGGGCTTGGCAGATCTGGTTCTGTGCGGAAAGCGTTGGGATAGTGCTCCCTTGAATTGAGCGAGGCTGCGCTGAGAGGTGGGCGCTCTGGAGGCGACGAGGATTCTTCGCCGAATATGCGCCATACTTCGTCGTAGAGATGTTGGAGATCCTCGTCTTTCGGAGGAGGAGGTCTAGGGTTGGATTGGAGAGCAGACATGGTGGGCTGCGAGCGAGCGCAGACTTGAGGCTGCTCACGGAATGGCTGTGTTGTCCGAGTCTGTGGGGTCCTTGCAGCCGGCCTCGACGCAACTTGGGAGGAGCGTCGGACACAGACAAGTCGACGACGATGGCCGTAGCTCCAAACTCGGTCAGTGTCACGCGAAGGAATTCTAATATTCACGCCATGCAGAGGCTGGGCCGCGCTGCGGGCCTGGCCATGCCAACAACCATACGTACAAATACAACTCGATTCCTCAATGGGAAAGATTCAGTAACCCCGTTGTAATGCGGCGTGTACCGTACGACAGATGTCTCAGCGTGTTGTGGGGCTACACACCATACGTGGGTCGAATCCGACGGTTCTGAATCCCAGCATCTACTATCACAGTAACTAAATGCTCGGCATGGCAAGGATCCCAAAACTAACTTCGTCGGTGCACGACATCAGCGCAGAGAACCCTCCATTTGGTTCCAGGTGAGCCACGCTGCACTCGTGCCATGTGCCAACAAACCATTGCCCAACCAGATTCCTCACAGAGAACGCCGACGTTTGGACCCAAAACGCGTGGGATCATGTCCCTCCACCCGATGATCAGGCAGAGCACATCGCTTCTTCTCTCCAAAGACAGCGGCTTGCTCCAGTGTCCGACGAAGATAAAGAGAAATACAACTCAAAACCTGCCAAATACTGGTGAGAACGGATCCTTCAGCATTTGAACTTTGTATCGTGACCCAACAACAAGGGACAACTTTTATAAAACGAATGCAGACAACTTTTTTCGTGACAGAAAATGGTATCCCCACGCCGATCATGATCGACTAGCATCGCCTCACTTTGACCTAGGTTGCACCTAGAATTTCCGGAGTTATTGACTGCTGCCGAGCCCAAGGTACTTGTCCTGCGCAATTGTTGTGTGTACCCTTATCAATTGCGATCAGGCAGGAGAGATCACTATCTGCGAAATCGGGTGTGGTAAGGTGGCAGTTTGCGTGGTCCGGCCAACGTTTCCTCTAAACAGTCAAGTCAAGGTGCTGGCAATGCTGCCTTTCCGCTACTTTCCGCAAACAAAAACCCTCGACTGGCGATTCGGGCATACGATTACTCCTCCCACGCAGTAAAGCTAGTGCAGGCAAGTACTCTCGCATTCCTTTTACAGGCGTCAGCATATAATGATATCCACATGTGCCAACAGAATAATCCCATGTATGCCAATCCGCCTACCGGCTCAATACAAGCAGCGGTATGGGATCTCAGTTCCGAGAACACACCCCCACCAGGCGTCGAACCAGGAACGGTCGACATACTTCTATGTGTCTTTGTCCTGAGTGCCCTACACCCCAACGAGTGGGGAAAGGCAATCGCTAACATTTACCGTGTACGCATCCACCAGTGTCGTCGTCGTGTGCGTTGTTCATGTCGTTTGGCAGATGCTAAAACCAAATGGCATCGTTTTAGTCCGTGACTACGGCCGATACGATCTCACCCAGCTACGGTTCAAGTCTGGGAGAATGCTCGAAGACAACTTTTACATACGCGGAGACAAGACGCGCGTATACTTTTTCGAGTTGGGTAGGTACCTCTATCTACGCCTTTCTACCGCATACAAACCTCGCCGTGGCCCCTGAAAGATGAATTGGCGTTAATGTTCACCGGTTCTCGAGCGTCGTCGTCGCAAACGACGGTTCGAACCACAGAAGAAGTGACGGAATCTCAAGGTCAGGAGGAAGACGGCGGGACTTGCATTTCGAGTCCATCGTACACCCCACCATCGCGTAATTCTGCCTCGCCAGCACCATTTTCGGAGCCGTCGGTGGTCCAATCGACTTGTTCACCCCAGAACCCGGCTCCAGCTGTCCTCGCTACAATCCATCCTAACCTCCTCGTTCCCCTTGCCTCCTGCCCCCCTCACCCCCTGTTTACTACCGAACAACTAGGGGTTGATAGGAGGTTACTCGTAAATAGGAAGAGGCAACTAAAGATGTACAGAGTGTGGATGCAAGGCAAATTTAAAAAGCTGTCGGACCAGTGACAGTTATTTCCATCTCTGCTACGGACTGAAGCAATATCTGAATCGGGAACTCGAGGTTGAGGGAAATGCGCGTGATTGTTGACAGGACCATCATAGAGATGACAACGGGTTCTTGACAAGGCACGATGCCCGACGATAGCATCTAGCACGGGTAATTAAAACATTGTGCTACAAACATTGGAACATACTATAAATTACAAGAAATCCACAGCACGTTTCCGTCCCCGAGGTGGTCCAACAACTCCATCGGCATTGTCCACCTTCATGGCGCCCTGATCATCTCGAGGTCTCTCGGCAGGAAGATCCTTGACGATATCCGGCGGTGGCTTCTCTACCCACACTTCCTCCTCTTCATGCTCTCTGTGTTTCTTCCGTTTCTTCTTTGGACGCTCCCGCTCCCTGGTTTCTCGCCGGGCCAATATCAAGAGCGACTCGCCACCGTCCTCGTCTACGTCAAACGACATGAGAGCACCCGTTTTCGATTTCTTGCTCTTCTTTTCCTTTGTCGCAGGCGCTTTCCCATTTCCCGAGTGTGCTTGCGAGTCACGAGGGACGAACGTCGGTTTGAAGGTCGCCAGATCCACTTTCGTGTCTACCGCCACGGCGCGTTCTTCTGTGCCAGTTGGAACAGGAACCCGCGTCTTCGCGGTTTGTTCTGCCGTTTTCGACGAGGTCGCGGGCGGTGAGGGTATCGGAGCCAGGGCGACATCGTCCTCTGGCGACTTGTCATCCTTTTCGTCCTCACTCTCCTCGTCATCGCTCGCGAAAATGGCCTTGAAGATATCTATTGGGGGCCTCTCGTAAGTGAGAATATCATCCCCTTGTCCATCGTCGTCTCCAAGCCCAATGTTGTCCAAGTCACGCTTGCCACGCGGGGCAGCGGGACCAGGCTGTACGTCCGTAACACCTCCTGTCCCAGCACCACCTGCGCCACCCGTCACGTCCGTACTCTGCGACACGTCCGCGGCGGCGGACGTCGACGCCCCTGGCGTATCAAAGTGCACCTCTGGGTTGGGATCCTTGACGCCAAACCGCTTGCAGAGGAGACGCGCAGGTTGCCATGGTTTGACTTCTCTCGTCATCGGACCGTACATGCCCATTCGGGCAGCGTGCACCTTTGGCTCTTCCTCCTTCTTTTCCTTTTCCTCCTCTGCCACTGGTTCCTGTTCTGTTTCCTTGGATGCTTGATCTGCACTTGGGGTATGCAGTCCTTCGACGATCTTGGGACCTACCTCGAGCACAGCGGCACTCGTGAAGCGTCCTGCCATCGCTCCCGAGACAGGGCGGAAGAGCGCGGCAGCCTTGGCGAATTCGCTCATCTCGAATGCATACACCTCTGGAGTCTGGGTTGGCAGACGTTCAGGTATAGAGACCCCAGAACCGGGTTCGGCGTGTGCGTGGAGATAAGCAGCATATCGAGATTGTTTATTAGGATTGGAAGTGAAGGGTTGAAATCCTTGCAACGCAGCCTGCGCAACGTGTGGCTCTGTGTGAGGGATATAGGGTCCCTGGGATGGGAGTGTGCTTAGTGGTGGTGTCGGTTCTTGTTCCATCGTATCGACTCTCGAGGGACCGGCGAAGCGACTTGTTGTAATGGTTTTTATTCGCTCTTGGTCTTTCTTTGACATGTATTCAAAGACAGAGCGCGGCGCGGATGGAAGGGGCGTCTCTCCTAGTGCAGCACCTCGCTAAGGGGGTGGATCAGACAGGCGAACGTTGCGTCGTTCAAAGGAGACGAACCTGATCTGGGGATATCCCGGTTTTCCATCGGGTGTGCGTTTGAGGTTGCCCTGGTACAGGAAAGCGTGGTATGTTTTCCTTCTCACTAAGCGTCGCGCCCTCCGGTTCCCAGACAGCCTTAGGATTGGGCTTCCATTCTTTTGGTACTTCGGGAAGAGGGAACCTGCAGGGATCGACCTGTGTCGGGAGGACTTGGACTCCGCAAACGACTTACCACATGTCTTCTGCTACCGGTTTTTCCGAAAGTTTAAAGCCAGGGAGTACAGGGTTGCCATCGCGGAATATACCTGGAGCATTTGCTTGTGTCTAAAGTTCGTGAACACGCTTTACGTCCCCCTTAGCATGGGGCGGGGCCTACCGATGGCGTTGGGACAGTCCTACTGCTAGATTTACCTCCACGACCTCCAATGACTACGCGTTCTTCCTCATGCATGTCGTTGATGTCGAAAGCGTGTCGACTTCTTCCGTGACCTATCGTGTGATCATAAACGTCCAAATCATCCTCATCCGCGTCGTTCAACGCGCCCAGTCCAAATCCACCTTGCAAACCAGCATGAGCGCCAACGAGTCCAAAGGTTGAATGTAAGACATACCAGCCAGTCGCGGTCCTTGAACACCTTGCGTTTGTTGTTCATGGATCCCCAAGCGGGCATGGAGTCCCAACGATGTGGCATGTCCAAGTCCATGGAAATCATCTTTTCGAGGCACGACGATCGGCGGTGTATCTTTCGGCGGATACATGTGCTTCTTGGCCTCTTCATCCACGTCCGGCCCAGCTCTGTCCGGGTCACGCCCATGCTGAATCTCGCGTTGCCGCCACGTCACTCTCGGACCTATACCCTGACCCGGTCTCCAACCCATCTTCTTGAGGATACGTCCTCCCACCGAATCCTTTGGTGTAGGTGACATAGCCTGTTCGAGCGCGAGCGTGATCGGGCTGACATGGCGCAGGTGAGCCAAGACACACGCGCAAGTCAGAAACAAACACACTCTTTCTGGCTGTCGTCTACGCCGGTTTTGCGGGTCTTTTCGGCCTGGGTACCACCGAGAATATCCATTTCGTCGTGTTCGCTGACAAGCTTTTGGTCCGCGCGACGCTCTGCGAGGTCTTCTTCATCCATAAAGTCTTCAGGTCTCACTGTCCGAGCCTTGGCACGATCCGATCGCGAGGAGACGAACGTCGAAGGCGCCCATCCTAAATACGAGCTCGCAGACTGAGGATAAGTAGAGAATATGACCAGACCGACCTTCCTTTGAGCCGACGGTGTTGAAGTAGCCAGCAGAGAAACCCCCAGTGAAAGCCCCGTGTAGTCTTCTTCGGCCTTTCTCATCTCTCACCTAATACGACGAGACATCAGATAAATAGCCCACTGACGAGCAGCAACTGACTTCTTGCTTCCAAAGTGGTACGAATTCGCCTGTATCTTTGGACTTTTCGAGGGGCGGTAGAGGCGTGCCAATCTGGGGGGCCGTGAGCGTACGAAGGCAGAAGAAATGAGGACATTACCAAGCAAAAGTTTTCACTGGCCCTCTTGCTCGAAGTATCGACACCCAAATCGCCCAGTTTGCGTTTGAGCTTTGCAGAGTTCATGATGAGCGCGTGGTTTACCGAGCCTGCGACATTACAGTCCAACCCAAATGTGTGATGGCAACCCTAACCATAACGATGGGTTCCCAAACAAGGGGGTCTATATAGCGCACGACACAGAACGAGACTAGCTCTCTAGCTCTTCATCCCTCGGGCCGTTCTCCTCCACTTCCACGCTTGCATCTGCCTCAAATTGTGGTTCCCACTCTGCTTCTTCCTCGTTGTCCATGTCCTCTTCCCTTTCTTTCCGCTTCCCATTCACGACACTCGATCGTCCAGCGGGTCTGCCCTCCGCAACAGTCAAACACGTTAACCGAGTGCCCTTGGTGTCGTATTCCGCTACCGGATGCAGTTGTAATTTTTCCTTGGCGTCAGCAGGCAATGCTGCCAAGTCATACACGAATATCTTGCCGTCAGATGAAATAGTACAGACGATCGTTGTCGTTTCTCGTGCATCCTTGTTGTTTGGTGTGGTTTTTGGGAGTGCGATAGGAAGAGCCTCTACAGCTTTTACTCTAGCGGGGGGTTGATCAGCTAGTCTATAGGAGAGATATCCTAACAAACCGATTTGAATGGCCGACCATCTCGGCGATTATCGTAGGTGTAGATTGTGGGTCCTCAGATACTTGATATACTGATACTTTTTTGTCTTCCGCTGCGACCAACAGAAGCTCTCCATCGCCATTTACGCGTTTGCAAAATCGCAGGCTATGTATTCTTGATGGGTGTGTGATGGTATGCCGCAAGGCCATGTCCTGTAGGTTGATGAGATACGAAACATAAGATGTGTCTCCGTGAAAGGCCACACACCGTAGAAAATACATCGAGAGAAGACAGTGACTGGACGATGAACGTTGAGCCTGACAACGACCATCTTACGACTTCGCCCTCTTGGTGGCTAGCTTTGAGTAGCGTTCGTTACCAACATCAACAATCTTACCTTTTCCTAATTTCGTGCTGGCCGACCCCTTGCCACGCATCAAGTCCCACATGCGCAGTGTCTTGTCATGTCCGACACTCAATGCGACTTTTCCAGAAGGGTGAATCGCAACAGAATTAACGCGGCCTTTGTGTCCCTTCAGCGAGCGTAGGACGGTCCAATCCCGCGCATGGAAAAGACACAATGTGCCATCCTCGGACGCGGAAAGCAGATAAGAATGTGACAGAAACTGGAGATACGTGATAGATCCTGAACGTGGTTGTGTTGATTTATTTTCGACGACAACGGACGAGCACATACCTTGGTGGTGCATCAGACCACCGATCTCCTTCCGCCTTGCCAAGTCCCAGACCTTTACAATTTCATCTGAGCTTCCCGTAGCTAGCCACTTCCCTCCGCTTGGTGATGCAGCAACAGCTTTGATGGACGATACGTGTGCAGGAAATATGAATATGGGCTTCAGATGAAACTCGTAACCAGATTCAGAGGACGTGACTGTTCCATCGAGTCCGTAGAGCAACTTTTCGTAGGAGCCTGCAACGACGACAAAAGAAGCAGGTAGCCCCGACTTGGGTGATAGTTCTGGAGTCTCTGCAGCATCTGCCTGGACCACTTTCCGCTTTCCTTTGTCTTTTGGAGAGAACGAGATGGGCGGCTTGCGTTTTGCGAGTTGTTGATCTGACGAAATTCCTTTCCTTGTCAAAACTGGCTTTTCGATCCGGGCTTTTTTGAGGTTTCTTTCTGCCTTTCGAGTAGCCTTAGGCTCCGCCATATTTGTGTCGTATGTAGTGCTCTCAGTCGCGAAAAACGGTGCAAGGTCGAAACCTCCCAAAATGGCATGCGACATCTCTCATCACAAACCGTGTCACTATCCCTGTAATTGAGCGGGACCTGTCGCTGAGCGTTACTTATTTTATAGGCGCTCTAATACTGTGAGCCATGGAGCAGTCGCGCAACGGCAGCTGCAGCAATAGGAACTTCCTCACATGTCAGGTCATTGCAAGTAAGTAGTCTGAATTGAAGTAAGCACGTTCACCGCAATTCGTCTAGCTCTCAGGCCAGTGCAGAATGACCTAAGGGCGGTATAGTTTCGAACGTGGCACGGCCCGATACTTGGCCAGACCGCTGACATAGGAATTCCATTATGGACTGCCAGACTGATTCAACCGTCCTTGGCTGACAACACTAAGACATGCTGGACTGAGGGTATAAGAGCAGCCTCTGTGAGCGCCTCTCTTTCTTCCTAACTCTTTCTTCCTCTGGATCCAGGTGGTCCTAGCAACGTCAGGCAGCGCTACCTTGCTTCTTATCTTGTCCCATCCTCATCATCTTTATTCTTCTGCGCCGGTCGCATACTTCCTTGTCATTCATCCCCGAGACTTCTTAGTCCCTGTTCCATTCATACGCGAACCCGATTCATCATGGTGGTTCTCTCCGCACGCTTCGCCGTCCTTGCTTGCCTTTGTGCAACCCTCTCTCTTGTTCTCCCGCCCTCTGTCGAGGCTGCACACCTTCACGGTAGCCACTCGATGGGGAAGCACGCTTCCTCCTCTCACTCTCATCATCGGACGCGGAGCGCAGTGCCAACTGCGACCCACGCACACGACGGCAAGTATCAGGGGCACAAGGTAAATATCCCCGCGTATTCGATGTATCGTTTCGGCTCGCTGATCGACGACCATTTATGCAGGCACCAGATCAGCGATCCCCGGACCTTCCGCCCCTTCTGCGACGCCACCGCGTCCATGATTACGATTACAAGAAAGCCCACGACTATCAAAGCCAGGGTCCTCACGACCATGCCCATCCCAAATCCCCCCGGTCTGCTTTCGCGCGAAGCCGCCAGCGTCGAGAACCTGGGTTCCACACTCGCCGCTCCTCGGTATATGTCCCTGGAGAGCATGGCAACACATATGTAATCTCTCGGACGCTGCCGGGGAAATGGGGGCATGGGCACGCAGGTACGAATAAACAGTCATCTCATGCCTTCAGTCGGCGCCAAGTCGATGAAAGTAGTCTAGTTTTGGGGAGGATCGACATTATGGTAGGTTCCTTTCCTCGTACAATCGTGTCGTTTTTGATAGACTATTCCGCCCAGGGTGGTAGCACGCAGCGTCTTGCGTCATTGACTGTGGACTCGACCCCAATTGACTGGACGTCGGGCCAGAGTTCTGCCAAAGCGTTCCCGTTGAACGCTTCTACGATCAACCAGACTCAATTCATCATGATGCCTACGGATGAACCATCGAATGCGGCGGGTATGTCTTACGTCTCTTAGGCATGAGACGTTACCGAGCTTCTCGTAGGAAGCTTGAACAAGCACGTTACTCTTTCTACGGAGGTGTTTGATGCAAGCAGCGCTGAAATGGTCATGTATTGTGCCACCTATGATCCGGATCCCGGGTCAACATCCGCACTCCTCATGACACCTTGCGCTGGCACGACTCAGTCGGCCGCTGCAGCTGACGACGCAGATGATCCTTGTTTCTACGGAAATGATGCTTCCTTGTCGGACCCCCACGAGAGCCAGATATTTTCTTACGACCCTTCTAGCGGGAAGATCGCACCGATATCGGCTACATCTAGCTCTTCGGGCAGTAATTATAGCCCCGGCGATCCGTCTTTGTGTGGCGGAGCAAGAGTCCGCAGAGATAGCGGTAACTCCACGACGAGCGGCTCTGCGAGACCTTCGAGCACATCGACGAGTACAGCGCCCGCCACTAGTGCCTCACAGCAAGCTCAAAATGTCACACTGATATACGTTGCCGGTTCTCTTGAATTGCCTCCGTCATCTCAGCGCCCGTCTAATAGCGCCAGCGCGAGCGCAGGCCAAGCGGCCTTCACGACGACCATCACAACAACGGTCGTAGCCACCGTGACGGCTTCTAGTCCCTCCAATCGGACCGCCACAGCTGCTCAGGCTGCCGTGTCGGCTTCGACTTCCTCTGCACCTTCCCAGTCAGCGACCACCATTGCGACGCCGTCTGTTCCTATCACAATATCTCGGTCGTCTTCGAGCCAGTCGAGTTCTGTGTCCGCGACCTCGAAGGCGCCAGCGAGTGCAGACGAGTCCCTCGAGGTCGAAATCGTTGGGGTTACGCTGTCTACTACCAGCTCCGCGTCGACGTCTACCACCGCCACGACGACAACGACGACTTCTTCTCATAGCTCTGTCAGTCCGACCCTCAACGCACAAGCTGTAGCGTCATCGATCGCGAACGAGATGCCACACCAGCGACGTGCATTCGTATCAGCAGACGGTAACGTAAATCCGCCGTGAAATGCAATGTTATTGGGAGATCGGTACGTCAATCATCCAGTCCCACAATGTATGTAGCCACCCTCTCCAGAGAACGGACGATTTGCTTTGAAGTTTGTACGCTTCCTACGAATGATATGGTTTTCGCGGACAAGATACTTGTTGGGTTATTGCTTAGTTCACAATTTTGACTATCACAGCTGGAATGGACTGATGAAGACATGCGCACGCGGGGGCAATTATGATACAATTAATGTCGGACACTCGGCGCAAAGAAAAGCTAACGACCAAGATGTCAGATCTTGTACCATTGAAGAAAATGACCGGTCCTAAGATGCCGAGCTGATCGTGCTGGTAGATGGTCAGCACCAATGGATCCCTGCCCCAGGCCGTCCCACCACATGATCGGTTTTAAGTATGTCACCCAACAGTTCCGAATGCAATTGACTCGAAAACACACTACAAATCAGCCACACGAACGGGACCACTGCGACGCCGCACAGGACGGCTCAGCGTTGTACTAGATCTCCTCGTCATCGAAATTGATCTCTTCTACAGGAAAGTCCCCAACCCTCACTCTATCCGGTCGAACAAAAACGCCATAATTGGGCCGACAAGTAAAATACCGTTCCCCTTGGACCCTAATCAAAGGATGTCACGATGGGCATTCGAGATCACGACGAAAGAGAGTAACGCACGATCCATCGTTCCGCCCGATCGGCTCATCGTATTCGATGCCGACCCAAACGCCTGCCTTCCCGATGATGGTCTGGCCCACGAAACGCACCGTACCGCGTTTATGGAGTCCTTCCTCGGCTGATTCGACTTCACAACGCGCACCGATCGGGATGTCCACGTCAGTAGCAGGTGGAGGCGTTTCCGACGGTGGGGCAAATCGGCCTACTTTGTGTCGTTGCTTGTAGGCAAGTACAGAATCTAGAAGAGAGCAAACGTGAACATTATGCAACGCAACCTCGTGATCCCGCGCGACCTGTTCTTTTCGCGTACGCGTCGTCGCTCAGCTCGAATTTCTCCACTTGGGATACGTCGGAAAGCTGTCCAGTGAACGACGTGGCAGGGTTCGTATCGGTCACCTATGATATAGACTCATTGATCGCGTCAAGCGGATCACGGACACGATGATCGATCTTACATTTAATGTTTGCAACGGCGTCAATCCATAAAAGCCCAGTTGTTTAGTGTCATCCGAGAGCTGCGCGATCGTCTCGTCTCTGTCATTTTGCACGGAAATGCGTTGATTTTGAACCGGGATCCCGGTGATGAACTCAAGTTTCGTCTAAGGCGTGAAGAGCCGCCGAGTCAATGGGCTATAAGATGGTGGTTGAGTGGGAAGATCAGAACCTTGAGCTGCTCAACGGTGATGTGGAGGTCAAACCGCCGCTCGGATCGCGTGTCTGGGGATACCACGAAAACGTTGACAATGCTTGATGACATGTTTTGTAAAGTTGAAGAGTCACGTTTGTGATCGAGTCGCCGCCGGCGCCGTGTTCCCACCCGTGGCTGTGTTCCCGAAGGTTGCCCTCAGCCACGACTCCTGCAGTGAGTGTGTACCATTTTGGCATGCCTTTTGACAGTCCCAGGTGCGACAAATCCCGAGCGTCATCAAGATAAACGGAGGAAGCACTTGTTCCACCTTCCACTCTATAGCAGCACGACAAGGGAATCAACAAAACGAGATACTGTACGCTAACAAGGCTCAGCCCCTAGTCTCATCAACCACAGTACCAGAACCCATCTCTACTTCCCCGGAATCACGTCTCCTCCGCTTGAGAAGCCTCGCAGGGTAGGTGAGCATCGGGAGGATGACCGACGGTGACATGCTGACGAGGGCAAGTCCAACAGCAGATCCAGGGGATCCAGACAGTGCAACGAATGCGACGACGCGAACGACGACGAAACCAATGTCGAGCACGGCAAAGAGAATCGCAAACGTTGCGTAACCGATATGCTCTGCGCGTTCCTGGACGAACGACAGTCGTGTTAGAGATGATTGCCATGTCGCACAATACATATACCTTCAGCTCCGCAGGTGAGAGTCGACCATAGTGGAGGTGTATGTTCTCAGCCATGACCAAGAAGGACAGAGCACACAACACGAAAAGATTGCCACCGTTGCTGAGATGGTTTTGAATGCTACGAGGTATCGTTAGTCTGAATATTCATGGCGAGAATGATCCCCTACACGAAACAGCTACGAAACTGGACAATAGTTCGTGTAAAGGTGAGAGGCATTGAAGTACGAAGTGAACGGGGGTGCTCACTAGTTCGATTGACCAATCTGTCCTGTCGTTCAGAGTTGCCTTGATGTCTTCAAAGTCGTCCGATGAATGCATCATATCGTATAGTGTGAGTCGGAGTATGTGTCGGGTGACAGCCTTGAGTGTCTTTGTGATGGAAGTTTGCATACTCTGGGATGCAGGTATAGTGGAATGGCATGGTACTTAAGTAGGCTACGCTGCCGAGGTCCGTCAGAGGCCTGAGCAACACTCGGACAGTATGAGATTACGGATCGGGACGAACATGGCAATGCAGGATGATGATGTCCCAAGATTCGTACCATATCTGGGAACTGTATACTATCCTGTACAACTACACGCTCAGGCTGCGTTCCAAACGAAGGCCAGGCTGGGATGAGGACGATGAACAAAATAGCCTTATAGGGCCTTACGGAAACACGGGAAATCGGGCGTGGTGGTTGGAGGACGAGAAATCTGTACGTGAGAAATCAGAGTGTTTAACATTGTCTTGCCTTCTTACGATAGCCTGTCTCTCATTCTAAGACACCATAAATGGGAAGCGGAGGATGATGAGGCGGAAGCAAATCGTCGGGCGTGCTCGTCCGTGCTGTTAATACAATATATGAACATTGAATGAAATCGTTGAGCGCGCTCATCTGTGCTGAATATGGTATATGAATATTGAATGATATCTGATAGCCAGCTAGCTAGTTTGAGATCTAATTACATGCGTTGAGAGGAAGCGGGGCACTGCTCGATTTGGAACGGGGAGGTTGAGGTTGCATGTTTCTGGATGTTGGCGTTCATTCGTGGAATCGGCTTTGGTAGCGGAAGTATAAGAGAACCTTTGCATGGACCCTGTGCAGGTTCAAGCTTGTTGTGAAATCGGCCAAAGACTCGCCATGATGTTCACCTGCATATTGCCGTTCTGCCTCAGGCTTGTCGCGTTATACCTTACGCGGCGACAGTCGTTACGAACTTGTATACTTCTAGATGGAGATCACTGGCCGTTATAACCCCGGGTGCTAGGGAGAGATGTGAGCTGCGGCATGTGGGAAAGCCTTACAAAAAGAAAGGGGAAGAACTGCGAGGTGCCGAAATGATGGAATTGAGGCTGGGAGTGGTGCCAGTGCAAGGAACAACAAGGTCGAGTAAGGTGGCGCATGGAAGAAGTGATAACTGTGTCACAGTGACATTCTTTTTTGACAGCATGCAAGTACACTTACACAGTTACCAAAGTACTCCGCGAGAGCATGGGTGACCGAGGATTTGCTTCGCCCTATCATCCTCCTCTTTCCATTTATGGCATCTAAAACGATCAGACCATCGCGAGGTACCGTCACCTGTGTCTGGACAGTGGACACCGGAGTAAGTAACGTGGCTGGCCATGATGACACTACAACGTGCCCCAAAACTTGCTGTATAAGGGTATCTTGTTCATCGTCCTCATCTCAGCGCTTGCGTACAAATGTCCCTGAGCAGGCTTCAGCAGCTGTGCAGAGAGTATACATACGCAATTCCCAAATACGGTATTAATCCTGGGACATCATCATCCTGGCTTGCCATGTTGCCTCGTTCCGACATGATCAGTTCAGACCGCAGGAGCGGCCTACTTAAGCACTGATGTTCCACTATACCTGCATCCCAGAGTATGCAAACTTCCATCACAAAGACACTCAAGGCTGTCACCCGACACATACTCCGACTCACACTATACGATATGATGCATTCATCGGACGACTTTGAAGACGTCAAGGCAACTCTGAACGACAGGACAGATTGGTCAATCGAACTAGTGAGCACCCCCGTTCACTTCGTACTTCAATGCCTCTCACCTTTACACGAACTATTGTCCAGTTTCGTAGCTGCTTCGTGTAGGGGATCATTCTCGCCATGAATATTCAGACTAACGATACCTCGTAGCATTCAGAATCATCTCACCAACGGTGGCGACCTTTTCGTGTTGTGTGCTCTGTCCTTCTTGGTCATGGCTGAGAACATACACCTCCACTATGGTCGACTCTCACCTGCGGAGCTGAAGGTATATGTATTGTGCGACATGGCAATCGTCTCTAACACGACTGTCGTTCGTCCAGGAACGCGCAGAGCATATCGGTTACGTGACGTTTGCGATTCTCTTTGCCATGCTCGACATTGGTTTCGTCGTCGTTCGCGTCGTCGCATTCGTTGCACTGTCTGGATCCCCTGGATCTGCTGTTGGACTTGCCCTCGTCAGCATGTCACCGTCGGTCATCCTCCCGATGCTCACCTACCCTGCGAGGCTTCTCAAGCGGAGGAGGCGTGATTCCGGTGGGGAAGTAGAGATGGGTTCTGGTACTGTGGTAGATGAGACCAGGAACTGAACCTTCGTATTGTCCAATATCTCGATTCCCTTGTCGCGCTCCTATAAAGTGGAAGGTGGAATAAGTGTTTCCTCCGTTTATCTTGATGACGCTTGGGATTTGTCGCACCTGGGGCTGTAACTCTGGACAACTCCAATGGCCGGTGGTCCCGTCGTGCTGGATTCATGTAGACTTCTTACTGGTGACCAGTCCAAAAGAGGCAACAGCTTGCCTCTTTTAGACGATAGGACTACACCTGGTTTTGTTTCACTAGGGTCTTTGTAGACGGAACTATGTTTGCTCTGACACAATCGGCATATTACGCCGCAGGCGGCTTGCTCAGGCGCTCTGCCCTCATGTCCGTGCACTCATGCGCACACTCCCATTGAACAACAAGTTGAAGTAGCCTGGTAACCACACGCCTTGGTTCGGACCCTCCTTGACATGCTTTAAGCAACTCGAGTCGATGGATATGCAGTCTTGGAATTCGTCAGCATGAAGCTCAACATCGCCCTCCGCTGTCGAAGATTTGATTGACCCCTGAGTAAAATGGAGTCACGTGTAATTTCCAGGAAAGGAAAGCTATCAGGCCATCGAGCGACAGACGTGCGGCACTGCCGGCAGGTGAAATTCAACCGCATTTACAATCTGTCAAGCGCAGCGGCCGCCACCGACGACACCGTGATACTCTTCTCGTACTCGAGCAGCTGGCGAGACGGCCAAAAGATGGATCACGGTCACCCATTGACGGCATCAACGCGAACACTGTCTGCTTCGGCGTTACGTGAAAGATTATCCAAATTGACGCCTTCGCCTTTGCGTCCCGTCGCCGCCCTACATGCATCAATCGAGTTGAGTGATTCGCTCGAATGGGCTATCTGAACACTGAGCCACCGGATCTTAGCTTTGTACCAACCAAGATACCCCGAAGACGTAGATTGCAAACGATGGCGGTCGCTGCCTGGTCCACCTTACTTGTTAATTCTATCTTCCTTTTTCTAATGCTATGGTGCGAGGCTATTTTCTCGCATCGATGTTTGGCTTATCTGGTATACTCTCAAGTTCGATCCCAGCTCTCTGGCCGTTCCTTGCTATTTATGTCGCTTGGATGCACTGGGTCGATACAAGTCCAGAGCATGGCACGAGGCTGAGCCCGTGGTTTCGTTCTTTAAAGATGTGGCGGTATTTTGCCGAGTACTATCCTGCATCGTATGTTTTTCAGAGATATGTCAGTCTTCACCGTCCTTAACTGTCATATGCAACGTACCTAGACTCATGAAAGTGAGTCGAGCACCTCCCGGGTCTCTAGTCGTTGGCCTAAATGTTTTGGTACAGGAATGCGATTTACCGGCAGACCGACCATATGTGTTTGGATATCATCCTCATGGTTGGTCCTGAATTGCGATGATTCCACCAGTCCTTAACCTATTTTGACTCATAGGAATCATTGGAATGTAAGCGAACAACTCTAGTTGACAAACTGTCTTTCAACGTGCTCGGATAGGGGTGCAATGGCTACTTTCGCAACAGAAGGTTAGTCTATACTCTCGTAAAATCACATACTGAGAATCGGGGAAATTAGCTACTGGGTTCTCCCTCGCATTTCCAGGGATCCAGCCTCACCTTCTTACGCTCAGCAATAACTTCAACGTACCTCTATACCGCGAAATTCTCATGGCCCTTGGGATCAGCAGTGTTTCTAAACGATCGTGCTCCAACATCTTGAGACGTGGTGCAGGACAAGCCATTGTTATCGTGGTCGGTGGTGCTGCAGAAAGCTTGAGTGCTCGCCCAGGTACTGCAGACCTGACATTGAGAAGGAGGTAAGTCAAGATAGTTAGAGCTAACGCGAATGTTCACACTCGAACTCGTAGGCTGGGGTTCATCAAGGTCGCAATTCAGCACGGGTACGTCAGATTACTTCTGGAAATAGCGTAATTTCACCCCTCATTCATGTCCGCACCGCCAGTGCCGACCTAGTACCGGTGTTTTCCTTCGGTGAAAACGATGTGTGGACCCTCGCTTTGACTGGAGTTTGAGTTGAGCTGACCCCATTGTTCCTCTAGATCTACGAACAAATGCCGAATGAAAAGGGGACCACGGTTTACGCTTTGCAAAAACAGTTCCAAAACATGTTTGGATTCACCCTCCCCTTGTTCCACGGACGTGGATTATTAAATTGTACGCCTCGCGTGACCTCCTGAAGCTGGTTTCCTGTTGATGAACCGATCCTCCACACCTCATCCACAGATAACTTGGGACTGATGCCCTATCGTCGAAGGATCGTATCAGTTAGTGAGTTACTTAATCTACTCCAAATCTTCCACCTTCAGACTTTTTGATGTTCATAGTTGGCCGGCCAATACACACCCAACAATGCGATAGGCCGTCGATCGAGGAAGTGACTCGGGTGCAAACCCTGTATATCGAAGAGCTGACTCGGTCCGTTCGGTTTTTTTTCGACGAACCTCTATCGCAGCGCCTGACCCACCCCTCTCACACACAGTATCTGGAATGCATACAAGGATGAATTCGCAAAGACACGTACCAGAGAGCTGAGCATCATCGACTAGAACACCCCTGTGTTTGGTATACTCTTGTTTAATGTTCCCTCAGGCATATTTTCAGTGTGCCATATGGGTGGGATGTTATCGAACCATGACTACAATAGAATGAAGACCAATGCAATGTGTAAAACAAGTTCGGTGCCCGGGAAGCCAAACGATGTCGTTCGTTTTCAAGGTCTGGAGATGTGCTAGGTGCGTGAGAAGTCATATGTAGTATCTCCCCCAGGATTACCCGAGGGGCATCACCATCGTCTGATCTTAGGGCCCGTTCGGCAGCCCTCGGTTTGCTTCCGTTTCGTTTCGTTTGTGTCCGTTCTGATAAGCGTCTGCGTCAACTCGTGCGACGACAAACGCGGTATCATTATTATCCGGGTGTATGTATAAAGCTCCAAAGAATGGAGGAAATGAGTGGATGAACTAGACGAGTGGAATGAATGAACGAATGAATGAACGACTCAACGAGCGAATGACAAAACGAGCGAATGTAACTCAGGTGTATAAAAAGCCTGGTATAACACATTCTAGGGGTGGAAAAGGGTATTAAATGGCTAATAGTTAGCGAGGTGACCAGGTCCAAACATCCGCCTTCATGGCTGTTGAAAGTGCAGTGCCGACGCGCTCATGGAGTCGTGCTATTCGTGCCATTGATGTAAGGTGCACACACGTTGGGGTCATTGTAATCGGCAGGATTCTTTGTGAGGAATCCCATTTTCACGCCTTCGAGATAGGACCTAACGAAATCAGGTCACCCATTATCTACCATGTCCACATGCTAGGGCTTGCGTTGGACTACGCACCATTGGCGAGCCAGCTGCGTTCCGTTCGTCAGGCCCGATATCTCGGTCTTGAAGTTCCAAAACTAGGGGATTCGCGCATTCGGATTGAGGACAGCCTCGGTTGCACAAAGACGACCATGCTTACGATCCATCCAGCACTTTTACTATACGCCCATTTCTGAGCGTCTGCCCACTTGTAGAGGAATTCGTTTGTGGCGTTGAATTGGGTTGGAAGACCCCATTCGCCGAACCAGAGAGGCGAGTTACCGAGAGCGGCATCGGTTTGGATACGCTGCAGGTCTGAGAGCATGGTAGGGTGAACAATACGTCCGAGAGATGCGATGGAATGGCTTACTGCAAATGCTCTTCATGTAGGCGTCCGGATTCGCATCGGCAACACCCTGGAGAAAAAGATGAATAAAGCACCCAGAGACACCGCATGGATTGCGTTACCCCGAACCTTGAATGTGTGTAAGGACAAAAGGCACGTGAGAGATGATCTGCGGCTTACGAGTAGTACAAATGGTTATCGTATCCCTGAGGTCCAATCGCAGCGTTTGCGGGGTTAGATGGGTTGTTATACTGCCAGCCAATGTCCATGAAGCTTGGGGCAATGTAAGTTATACTATACGTTGTGCATACTGGGGATCCTACTTGGTGACCAACGAAGATTTCTTGCACTGGAATGGTGACGATGTAAACACTTCTCCGAGCCCGCATTCGAAGGCAATGTCGAGGAGGATACGGATAGCATCCTGAATTGCCGCGGTAACTTGAGCATTGAACAAAGGAGATGAACATGTATCACCGAGGGCCGCAGTAAAGTTCGCCGATGAAGGAGTGGGGGTTTTCAATGACATGCCAGGAACCGGAATGCCAAGAGTGAGTTCTACTGCACGAATAGTTTGGACAAAGTTCATCTGGACTGGAATACAGTATCAGAGCCCAAATGGATCAACAAACGGGGAGCAGCGAACATTCGCCATAGTCTGGTGTCTGCGTAGCATTCATGATTGGTTCGTTAACGGCCTCGATGGAGAAAACACTGCCGAAATTGGGATCGAGATGTGCAAGCGACGTCATCACCGCAGTCCAAACCAATGCGCGGTGATAGTTGTAGGGTGTCTAGCAAGCAGGTCATCAGGTCGTACAAATTATGCTGTCAGGCGTACTGACATAAAACTGAACATCCGTGGTGCAACTACCATGTATTCAGCTTCGATAAATTTGGCCTGGCGCGCCGGACCACGTACTTTCCAGTGAATTGTTGTCCAGGTGTCTGGACACCTGGCGGTGCGTGGTGATCCAAAATTACCTGAATTCCAGCATCCTTTAGCCATCCCAAGCCACGACGCTGTCAAATCCGTCCATGTTGAGAATTTGGAATTTCATGCGTTGAAGAACGTACCAGGTACGCAAGACCTCCACGAGGGTACGACTCTGTCCGGCGGTTAACGAGTGCTTCAACAATCCAGTATCCGAGCTGAACGATCAACGCGTTCTATCAAGATAGAATACAATGTTCAGGTGCATACATACCGGGACTCGAACTGTGTTGATTCCTGCCGCTGCGAGTTGATCGACGTGGGACTGGGTGAACCAGGTATCCCAGTGTTGCGCGAATTTCTCGTCGACGGTGTCGGGATACGCTTCTGCGAACGCACTACGTATGCATGAGGTACGGAACGCATTGCTGTACAGGTTCAACTCACGATTCGGTTGAGATGCAATCTGCACAGTTCGCGCACGACTGCCCACCCATGTTCAACCATTCTGAAGATCGTCAAGACGGGCGGGCGTGGTAGCGTAACGGGTATGCATACCTTGTGGGAGCATCCAGGGCTCTAGCACAAGCCTATGTCGTCGACAAATTCAAGAGTCCAACGGAACACTGAAATTGAGACGCACTCACCATGAACCCAAGTTTACACCATATATCTTGGAGTCTGGTAGTCCAGCAAGGACCTGCGTAAAGAGCGTTGAGGACGACAGGGCCAAACCCAATAACAGGTTCCTCATCGTGGGGTTATAGAGAGGTTAGAACTCGGACTGAATGGTATTCACGAAACGCTTAATATATATTCTGCCCGGAAGAACCATAATCATATGAGGAAGAAAGTTTTCGGGAAACGAACAACATCCGGGGGTACTAGTAGAATGTCCCATGCTGACGAATCGCGATAGGAAGATTTGAACGTAATCCGGCCAACGGCGTGTGTTCGGCTTCGAAATGAGGATACTTGCATGATAGTCATATTTTGCCTTTACGGATGTGCCACGGGCGACTTCCATGTCGTTGCAAGCCAGGGTACGATTGAAATTGTCAAAAACCCCATGAACATCTCTTACAAATGCCGAACGCTCACTGGTGCTAGGTATACATCCATGCCGTATTGACCCGCTCAACCGCCGCAGAGCGGATAACTGTCTGTAGGTTCAGGTTGTTATGATGATTAATGCAGATTATCCGAAGGGCAGGCTCGTCCAATTCATGGCAATTGGAGACTCTGCGTTTGACCAACTTGAAACTTTGGATATCTTGCACCCGAGGACATCTGGGAATTGTTGCCAATTGCCAACTTGCCAAGGGCCCGTTCGGCAGCCCTCGTTTTGCCTCCGTTTCGTTTCGTTTGCGTCCGTTTTGATTTCCCACCGTTTCGAAACGGACGAGCAAGACGAACGAAACGGAAGTTTCAGTCTCTGTCCTTGTCTGGAAGAGGGGTCTCCATGAGATGGGGGTGGCCAGACTGAGCATGGATCGATTATTTGACACACAGATTGGTGAGGACAGGGGTGGGAGCCGAAGAGCCTGTGAGAAGACAGACCCACCAGCTGGCCCAGGAGACACCACACCAGACAGGACACACAAAGGCGCAAGAGGACAGACAAGGTGGGGAAAACAACAAGGGCTGACTAGCGCACAGTGCTACCTATGTAAATACAGGGGAATGAAAACAAGACATGTGAAAAGGCTGAATGCAAAGAACAAGAGACAGAAAAACTGGAGAAAAGAAAAAAAAAAAAGAGGGAACAGGGAGGGTGGGCCAAGAGATGCAGATGCAGACACAGAGGAGATATGATGTGGGATGCGATGACGCATCAGACAAAGAGCAGACACCTGCAAAGTGGGCGTTTGTTTATCGTGTCGTTGGAGCCTGAAAAGCAGCATCCATGCTGGTCACTCACTCCAGCTGTCTGCAACACTTTCAGTCTCTGTCCTTGTCTGGGAGAGGGATCTCCATGAGATGGGAGGTGGCCAGACCAAGCATGGATTGATTGTTTGACACACAGATCAGTAAGGACAGGGGTGGGAGCTGAAGAGCCTGTGAGAAGACAGACCTGCCCAGGGAGGAAGGTGTAGCCACAGGAGACGAACACAGGCATGAGAACCCACCCAGACCGACTGATCCAGCGAGACCCTAGGCATAAGAAGGGGGGCACTCTGAGTGGATAGGAGCCAGAAGGTCCAGGGAGCACCAGTAGCATAGAAAGGCATCTGAGGACCAATGTCCCAGAGCTTTGACCACGTCAGGGGGCACCCTGGAGAGTAGCAGTTCTGTGGTCCCACCAATGCAAAAGGAATGGCCTGAAAAGGAGGGAAGACTGGATGAAAACCAAATCAAGTTGCAATGAGCAAGAAATTTTCAGCGAGTGAGGCAGTGCCAGGAAGCATCAACTCGGAAAGAGAAAAGGGGAGTGTTGGAAGGGGGGGGATTGATGTGGAGGTGAATGTCTAAGGCCTCAATCGGTTCTGAGGCATTGGTCTGATGACAGATGACAACTAGCTTGTCATGAGATTTCAAAACCTTTGTGAAGGGGAGGAAGCAAATGCAAGAGCCATTGGCATTGAAAGGAGGGTCTAGATGAGAGTGAAGAGCGACTGCTGAAGGGACAAAGGAAGATTCACCAGGGGAGAGGATTTCACCAAGATGGAGTTGAGCTCAAAAGGCACAACAGACAGTGGCAAAACAGCAGATGTCAAGATTTGAAGTGAGATCGAGATGTTGTGCCAAGAGGATGAGCATTGAGCGAGAGACTGGAGGGCAGGCAGGTTTAGAGGAAGAAGGGGGAGCCAGATTGGCAACACCATTGAGGATGTAGCACATGCACTGGGAACCTAGCCAGAGTTTGTTATTGAGGATATGCCATGCCTTTATTGTGGCGAGGAAGCCTTGAACTGTACTAGTGCTCACCATGCCAGCCTTGAAGGTAGTGAAAGCACATAGTAACTTGTCACCAGCTGGAAGACAAAGGTGGATGGGCATCTGTTCAGAGTTGCAAAAATCAAAGAAGATGTTGAGGGCAGATTGGTATTTGGCTGAGGTGGACCTAGCCCAGGTGTGGGGAAGCACATGGTCTATGTTCACGCTTGCAAGTGGCAACAAGAGGAGAGCCTGGGGGTGTGAGGTAGAGTCCCAAATAGGCATGAAGGCAATGGCAGTAGATGATGAAAGGTCACACATGGAAGAACAATGACAACACGATAGCATTTCAAAGAGTCAAGAAGCAGATAATTTATTAACAGGGAATACCAAACCTTTTAAATAAAAGGGTAAGGGAGGGGGCCATGGGTGGCAAGGCAATGAAGAAGGGAGAAAACCACGAGAAATGGGATCTGCCAGATTGGCAGAAGAATTGACCCAAATAAGCGACAGCCAAATGCTATGAGTGCGAAAACTAGAAACAATATGGTGTAAAACCTCATTCTGGTGAATGCTACATGACCTGTCTGAAGACAAAGCACACACAACACCCTGATTGTCAGAATAGAGGACCAGATGGCAGTCCTTGAGATTAGAGTAAATGAAGGTGTGAATGGCTAAATCCATGGCCACTATTTCTGCCCAGCCAATATCACAGCTGTTGGAGTTCCAACCATCTGTGAGGTGCCAGGCTAGCCATTTACTATCAGAAAGAAAGCCAATACCGAAGGAGGAGGAGGTGTCAACAAAGGTGGAGATAGGCAGGGGGTTAGGCAGGGTGGAGATTGAGCAACCACACCACTCCATGCTTAGCTCAGAGCTATCGCTAATCCTACCAGCCTATCACCCATCTCAGACGTTACCTATCTGTCTCCGTGAGCACTTCATGACTGACAACATCTACACTAGCATCAGATCTCCTGCCCTTGTGACTGTCAACCCTTACCAATATGCTGCCTCAAACACTGACTCCATTCTTCAAAATTATACCACAGGCTATCGGGATATGGTGGAGAACAAGGCTCTGTAAGAGCTAGCCCTGAGATAGCTCAGCAATTGTCACAATGTGTGATGGAATGCTAATATTACCTAGCCCAGAGATAGCTAAGTGGACTAAATGAGCTACATGAGTATGGATGAATATATGCATAGATGTACCTCAGTGATCGTCACAATGTGTGATGGAATACTGAAGGAAAGACAAGAAAGAGGCGAGTGCGTGTATACTAGATGATTATGTAAGAATGTCTGGATGAAGCTGAGTGTATGCATGCTGAATGGAATCTATGTACATGTGTATAAATGCTAGTGAGGACAAGTAGCGAGATGATACAATAGGAATAAATGTTTATTCTAACAGGCTCCACTTCCTCCCCATATCTTCCAGCTTGCCAACAATGCCTACTACCACATGAGGCATGCAGCTCAGGACCAGTCCCTAATCATCAGGTATTGTTTTCTGTTCACTCCAGGCACAGTTTACAAATGTTGCAAATTTTTTGGTAGTAGTCAAACTAGCAGTGGAAAGTCAGAAAGTCACCCCTTGGGCCATTGATTTCAATCTGGGAAAGTAGGATCCTGAAGGATTGCATCCAAGGTGATTTATGACATACTTACTCCAACAAGTCCTGGTCAAGTGGCCACAGGGCATACTGCCGGAGGGAGAGTGAAATTTCCACATTTTCTATTTCCACTGTTGTGCTTGCATCCAAGATGGTCTGTGATGAATGCTCCATGAGGGTGGGGCTATTAGAGTAGAAGTACTACATACTACATCTGTAAATACCATCAAGCTGACAAAATGGTTGACATGAATGGTGCAATGCAATCAAACAAAAAAACACAGGGGGAATCATTTTTAAAATGGGTGTGCAGTACACTTTCTAATGTGCACACAATATTATTTGGCATGCAGTACACTTTCTAATGCACATGCAGTATTATTTGGTGTGCATTGATGATAAATTGTGGCGGGATTAAATGTGCAGAAATCACGCCATAGACATTGAGCACTTAGGCTCAGCTTCAAAAAGGGGATTGACATGACAGCCTAATGTCCATACAGTGCTATGATGACCCTGAGTCGGCATCTAAATTCTGATAATCAGGCTGCTGTTTGGCATCGAGGATGGACAAACGTGAAATCAATCAACATATCCTGGGCCTTGAAAAGCAAGTGCTGGACACTCCAGCTCCCAGTTGCTGCTATTGCTCATCCGATGTAAATACTAATAGAGGTTGCGCAACATTGCTTCGCTCTTGCATTCTCACAACAAATCGACTCTGGAATAATTGGGTACTTCATTCATGAACCAGCAGGCAAGAGGCTGAAGCTCGCATATATATATGGGCAAACCATAATTTACACCTCCATCAAGAATTCACACCAAGTCCAGACTACTATACCTCAATCGTCCATCTATCAACTCCATCAACTCCAGCCCCTTCCACACCCGAACCATGATCAATCCGTCCTCAGTGACCCACCTATACTCTATGTGCAACAAACTGGAGCACCTACATCATCTTGTCCAATATAGCTGCACCTTGCAAGAACTCTTGATTAGGAAGAGGGCAGATCCAGGAATGGACAAGGCAGAGATTGGTTGTTCCAGTCAAGTCATTTGCCGTCCTGATCTCAATGTCCCCAAGCATGGATGCTGTCATGTGATATACACAAAGGCCGGTCATAGGATCCCACTTGGAGTTCTCAACAAGTGAGGTGAGGCAAAAAATGATGCTGGGAAGTTGTAGTCAACTGGCAGCAAGGAAAGGGAGGGAAGTTTGTTGAGGCAGTGATGCAGCAACATGGCTAGGGTGGGGTCGGGCAAGAATGAACGCAATGTTGCGACAATGTTATCCATCTCAGCAGTCTCAATGGGTGCTGAGATGTGTGGTAGCACAAGTTGATCATAGACAGGGTGAGGTCCGTGGGCAGGCAGCTATTGTAACTACTTGCACTTCCTGTCCAAGTGAGAATCATGATGTCCCCTGATCCTGTCAGGATGTGCTTTAAGAGCTGACCAACTGCATGATTGCCTTCACCATATATGGCCAGGATGGCAACATTAAAGATCCTGAACAATGAGTATGCAGCATCCTTCACAGATGTCATTTGATGCATGAAAGCCAAACAAAGCTTCTCGTGCACCCTGTTAAGGCTGGAATGAAGTACAGCTGTCTGCTGTGTAGACATCCTTGTGGCCTGTTGCATTTCCGAAATGACGACAGGTGACTCTTTGTGGTTGGACAATGTCAAGCCAATGTATGGTTTCCAATCTTCTGTGTAAAACTGGCCAGTCTTGACAGCAACATATTCTTGGTATGTCCAAGCTCGAGTATTCCAAATACTCTTCTAAAGATTGCCAGGCAGCTGAGATTTTGATAAGAAGGCTAGTACTGCTCACACTGGCTTTTTGGTGGTATCCAGTACTACTGGGTGGAAGTAGTGTGACATCATCCATCATCCGTAATGTAGCAGTTATGGACGTTCTGGGACTTTTGAAACCGGAGAATGCAACAAAAAGTCTGGGAATTGAACTTTTTGAACATCCAGGCTATCTGAACAGTCTGGTTCAAACAGTTCAAGCACACTGCCACATATTGGCATGGAGATTGAACTGTACTGATGATGCCGTGCGCCAAATGTTACAACTTCCTGCCATCCTACCATCCCGCCCTCCTGACCTTTTGCCATGCCACCATATCCAACCAAAATAATGGACCACAGAGAGAAGAGCATGAGGATGACAACATGACACCACCAGGACATCAGCATTCAAAAGACTCTTTCAACATTGAAGAGGGCAAGCAGCATGTCACAACATGACAACACCAGGACATCAGCATTCAAAAGACTCTTTTAATATTGAAGAGGGCAAGCAGCATATCACAACACCTGCCATCACATGGTGTCCCCCCATCCTTGCTCACCTTGTTGCTGTCCACTGGCAGTGGAAGCAGTGCCAATAATGTGGATAGACTGGGCTCGACAGTCTTTCCCAGTCTTGTTAAGGTGTCCAGAGGCGTTGAGAGTGATCAGGTCAATGTTATCTAAACAATGAGCAATGATGCAGGAGCTGCTACTCACAAGTGCTTGCAGTGTGCACCCCACTCCACTGTCCCATGAGCACTTGCATGCATACCTCCTCCTATAAGGAGCTGCATATCCTCCAAGTCTGACACAATGTCATCGCCAAGGACGACAAGGTTGTGTTCCTCAGGTGGTGGACCTGGTGATGTGGTTCATGATGTCGGTTGTGCTGTGTGGGCATGCTATCACCATGATACATATCATGATATGGCTCAGGTCATACACAATGGCTCTTTTCTTGGTAGCCTTTGCCTTGTTTGAACACCTTTGCCAGTCTCTGCTAGAATGAATGATAAATGTGCCAGAGTGTGCTGGAGTGTGACAGCAGCTGGTGGCATGAATAATGAATGTGATGGTATCTGCCAGAGTGCATGGTGAGTCTGCCAGTGGTTGGCAGTGTAGGTGGCAAGTGCACCAGAGTGTACCGGAGTGCATGGTGAGTGCGACAGACACTGGCCGCATAAGCAATGAGTGCAATGGTGTCCACCAGCAGCTGGCAGTGTGGGTGACAAGTCTGCCAGTATCTGCCAGAGTGTATGATGAGTGTGCCAGCGTCCAGCAATGTGAGCAACTGGCAGAATGATGAGTGCGCCAGCATCCCCCAGAGTATACAATGAGTGCACCAGCATCCACCAGAGTGTGTGAGGAGTGCAACAGTATGGACAGAGATGGCTGGATGAATGCATGCATGCAAATCCACACTTGTATGCAAATACAAACACAAATGCACAGCATGTTCACGTTTGCATTAACACATGAGGGTAAGGGGAGGGCGAGGGTGAAAATGGATGATGGTGACTGAGCAAGTGCAGGTATAGTGAGGGTGAGCATGAAAGTGGGAGTATACAAAAGCTTGTTGATATGTACACTGTCAAAAACTTGAATCCTGATCATTGGCACATGCAAGCCAGTGTCTTCCTTCTAGACAAGACAACAAAGAACCAACCAAAATTCAGTGGTTCCCAGACAACATGTCTTGTTTCCATGGGCTAGAACACTTTGCTTAAGGGAAGTATGAAAGGTCTACCCTTGGTGGAGCTAATGATAGTATGTTTAGTTCCAAGTAAAAGGGGAATTTAGTGTAGCAGGAGCCATGGTTTGTTCACCAATCCTCCACATAAGTTTATAGATTGGTTGTTCAAGATAGTTTCAGCCTAAAGTCTGGTTAGTAAGGGTAATCCTAGGTGAAATACACACCTAATGGGGTCAAGAGAATGGCAATAGGTTGCCTATTGACTGTGAAAACTTGTACTTGGGTAGTACAAAAGGTGGACGATTCAGGAACTTGACCTAGATTTCACCTAATGCTGATGGTATATGAGTAAGAGACTTCCTAGTCCCTTAGGATGGTAAGTCTAGGAAAGGTGTAGTAGGAGTTCTATAAGTAGGTTGTCCTAATGAGCCCTAGCAATGGTTTGCTTAAGGGACACTAAACAAAAGAGTATATGTAGATTTGCCCTAGGAATGTAACATCTAGATGGCAAGATATGGGAATGTTAAGATGTCAAGATGGTGGAGTAATCTGGCAATATGCTGAGATGTTGAGATGTTGAGATGCTCAGTTCCTGGTTGGTAGTTAACTTAATGGTACACTTAGTAGACTCAGAAAGGTTATTATAACTTAATCTTATTGTCTCAACTAAAGAGTAGGCAAGTTTGGCTTAGAGAGGCGAAGTGTAGCCCTTATTTGGTACTACAGGACACTTAGGTTGCTTACTAATAGGGACCAGATGCCTTTTGTTGCCCAAAAAGGAATTTCTCCCAAAAGGATAGGCTTAGGTACTTGTCCTTTATTTAGGTACAAGTCCTAATAGCCTAAAAGTAGTTCTAAAGTCCTATTTACTTCGCTCTGGGGTACCCTGCCTTATTACATAGGTCTTATGAGGTTTCCCAAGGGATCTCTTATCAGATGAGATACTCTCTGTAGGCCAAAGTGCTCCCTTTAAATACATAAATAGTGGAGGCTGTGCCAGCCAATCAGAGGACTGGTGGCTTATAAATTAAGGCACAATCACTTACTAATACCAGGCACAAGCTGACAAACCCAGGCACATTAAGGGGAAGTACTTTGAGCAGAGAAGTCCAAATCTGGGATGCTCTGCCAAAGAGGCTGGCTATGCTGTGCAGGGCTATACAGACTAACAGGGAAAGTCACATGGTAGCTAGGGGTCACATGATCACTTCGTCTCACTGGCACTTAGCTAAGTAATCAGATAAATAAAAAGAAATGAAAAGAATAGTAAGCTATGTACAAATGTGTGAGTATAAGGATATGACTAGAGAGATTAATGAATATCTCAATAACCAGTAGGTGGAAAAATCTGGAAAAATAGGGGTATGTAGGTCATGATAGGGGCTATCTTTTCCTATGGTATCAAAGGATATGGTCCACAGGGAGCTATGGGAATTCGACTTCTTGGGTGACTGATTTGCTATGTGCATGCATGAAACTAGTTTTATGCAGGTCAGTGTCCAAAAGGCCTACATCAACACTGCCCTGAACTTCAATCCCACCACTTGGCAACAAGGAGTTTGGGACCAGGTCCTGACTTCCCCTCATACAACCCATTTGCACTCCTTTCAGAGAGGGACTTCCACTTCTAGTGTGGGTGGTCACTCCAATCAAAAGCCATGCTTATTCACCCCTTCCCAAAATCCTTCCTTCCATTCCTCCAGCCACTACATCTTCTGTGGCATCCTTGGCTGCTATGCCAGGAACAAGTGCAACCTCTCCAAAATGTCCTTCCTCTTCTTTAGCATGGATGGCATTTGGAGGACTGTATGCAGGGAGCAAGTCTGCTTCTTTTACAATAGAAAGGGCTGCTCCTTGTCTATTTGCTCCTGCCTCCACAGCTGCTCCATGTGTGGCGGCCAACATCCCACTTAAGACTGTCCGTCTATCCCTTTTCCTCCACAATAATCCATTCAAGGTTGTTACCCCATATCGCTGGCAGGCATGGAACTCCATGTTAAGAGAGCCTGGTGTCTTCAAAATTTTTGCTGATGTTTCCGATGGCATTCATTTTGGCTGGCATCTTGGTGTCATTGATTCTTATCACCTCTTTTCCTCCTTCTTACTGTCCAACCATTGTTCAGCTATTGAGAATGTCAATTTCATTTTGGACTACATTCAGGCTAAGGTCACAGAGGGCCATTATTCTGGCCCTTTCAACCCCACAGAGCTCAAATCTCAGATTGGTCCTTTCCATTCTGTTACGCGAAGCGTACACAAAGAATTGTCTCGAGGGATTACTTCTCTGGAGGTACTCACAAAGAGACTCAATGTCAGAGCAAGTACTGGGGTCAAGGGTTCTCGAAGGATGAAGGATGAAAGCCTGAGTCAATCGGACGTCAGGGATTTACGAGAGGGACGAAGGACGAAGGCCTGAGTCAATGACAAAGGACAAAGGTCTGAGTCGATCGGACTGCAGGGATTTACGAGAGAGACAAAGGATGAAGATCTGAGTCGATTGGACTGCAGGATTCAAGAGTATGCTATGATTGCATAGAACGAGAATGAGAATACAAGTACACGACAGGTGAGTATAAGTACTAAGGGACGTGTCATCATGGAATGGTGAAGAAGGTAAGAGAATAATGATGTAAACGTACGCGTCATCTGCAGTAACACGAGGAAGAGATAGGAACTACAAGGCCAACATAAGAGAGTCGGCCGAGGAGTTAGTTGTCTGTAGAACAAGAAAGAAAATGATAGAAAAGATCAAAGAAGTATAAACGTAGAATGAAATGGGCTGATTACTAAAAGACCTGCATCCCATATTGTCTGTGAGAGACCAAAGAAAAGGTGTACTTGTCGAGGAAAGAGAAAAAGATAAAGACGAGGGAAAAGGAGAAAAACCGTAACATTACCCCCTTCGCACAATTGAACTCCAGGTTCAATAAAAAGTCCATCAGGTAGTCGCGTCGGAAGGGAGAGAGGAAGGGCTGTGGAAAACGGTGGATTGCTCGTAAGATAGCGCCTCAAATGGACAGTCATCTGCCACATGTCGGTGTTGATTGCAATGGCCGCATACTCGTTCAGGGCAAAAGCGGTGTCCATGTCCCCAATGATTGCAAAAGTTGCATTGCGTGTGAAGGCAAGCGGACTGAGGGTGACCAGGGGCTGACTGGTGACAATACGGGCAGGAGTAATCGGGACAATCCTTGCGATAGTGGCTGAGACGATGACACTGAAAACATTCGGTGAGGGCAGAGGCGGGGCAATGAGGACAAATGGGCATGACGTGGGTAGGCGAGGATAGAATACAGCTGCCATCAGGGAGGTGATGATGAATCGCTTCAACTGCATGGGACCAAGCTAGATTCTTGGGAGATTTCCCAACAGCGGTGGGGGAAGAAGGGGAGGAAGAGGAGGAAGAGGTAGGGGAAGAGATCCACGTAATAAGAGTGGGAGCACAAGAAGGCACGGGTAGTATGGGAGTGGGAGGAGGAGAATCAGTGATGGCGGGTAGTTGAGCTCGTTTGAGGTAACGATCACGATCAGCCATAGGGAGGGAGAGGTAAATGCGACAGAAGGTAGGGTAGATGACAGAGGGGGATAAACGTTCAACATATTGGTGGAAGCCATAAAAATGAAGAATAGTTAAAACTCGCCGAGGAAGTTCGGCCAAGTGAAGACGAAGAGGAATGCCAAACTCAGCGGGAAGATCGCTGGGGGCCGCTTGAAAGTTATATAGTTGGGTGATAGATACCTTGTGGAAGAGGCAAATTAGTTCTTGAGTAATGACATCTTCATCATAGAGGGGGAGGGCCTCAACGGCGCGAAGGAGAGTGGGGGTGGTGAGGATGGTGGTGTAAAGTGAATGGATGGCGGAGATGGATAGCAAGGTAGGCGAGACATGCCTGGAACGAAGCGGGGAAGAAGATAGAGAAGAAGAAGGAGACAAAGAAGGCACAGCAAAAGAAGAAACAAACGACATATTGGTTGTTAAGGAAGAGGAAATTGTCAAAAAACATAGATCGGGGGGGTACTTCACAAAGAGACGCTGCTTCCCGAATAGAGAGGAAGAAGAAAAGAATGGGAAATTAAGATAAATGATGAGTCCGTTTATAAGACGACAGGATGGTGGGAGTGTGGCAGAGATTACTTTCGGGTTCTCATGTATTTTCGGCTGAAGAATATCCTTTCCATGCGGTCAGGTACAATCGGTGACCTTGTGATCCTTTATGAGATACGATATGGTCGACTTCATACTCTTCTTTGGTATCAATGAGGTCAGGCGGAGGTCGGGGAAAGAAAGGACCATGTATTTCGGTTTGGCGATAAGGTGATAAGAGCGTGGCGTGGAATACGTTGTGTATTTTCCATGTGGGGGGGAGACGGAGGCGGTAAGTGAGAGGAGATAAGACCTGTGCAATCTCGAACAGTCCATGACGTTTTGGGGCAAGTTTGCGGGAAGGGTATCCAAGACAGAGATGAGTGGCTTCAAGCCACACCTTATTGCCTACTTTCCAGGGGGAGAATTTGCAAGAAGAGCGGGATATCATGATCCGACGAGCGGACTCATGTGCAGTGAGGGCTTCCTTTCGGGCGTGGTCAAGGGAAGATAGGCAGTTTTCTAAAGCAGGGATAAATGTTTTTCCAAGAGCGGGGTAAGCACGAGGTTCATAGCCATAAAGAAGGGAGAAAGGGAAAGTTTTCGTGGAACTGTGAGGAATGGAGTTGTGCATGAACTCGGCAGAGGTTAGGAAATTAGCCCAGTCATAAGGATTATGAGCACAAAAGATATGAAGATAAGTTTCAATCTCTTGATTGGCTCGTTCAGTTTGTCCATCAGTCTGGGGGTGATAGGCGGTGGAGAGATGAACATCGTATTTGAGGAGGCGAGCGAGTTCTCTAGCAAAAGCAAAGGCGAATTGTGGGCCACAATCAGAGATAAGGGAATTGTGAAGGCCAAAACATTTGAATACATAGTCGAAAAAGAGTTAGGCAACACCCTTAGCATCAATGGTTTTAGAACAAGGTGCGAGGATTACCCCCTTTGTAAGGCCATGGTCGACCACAACCATCAGAGAATCAAAGCCGCAGGAAAGGGGAAGGTCGGTGACGAGGTCGATGGAGAGTTGGCGGAATGGCAGAGAAGACGACAAAGAAATGGGGAGAAGAGGCGGGGTGGTTGGGTGGGTGAGGACTTTATTCTGTTGGCAAATGGAACAACCAGCAACAAAATGAGAAACAAAGGAAGAAAGGCCAGGCCACCAAAAATCTCGTTCCAGAATGGCTTTCGTGCAGAAACGACCCAAGTGACCAGAAAGTGGAGAGGAATGAATCAAATGAAGCAAAGCGGAACGAGAGGAAGGAGGAACATACAGATGACCACAGAAATAAAGATGGCCATTATCAAAGGACCAGTCTGAAAGAGAGGAACAAGGAAACAAGGGTGAGCCGTCGTCAAGGTTGGCAAGGGCACGAAGAACAAGGGGATCGGAAGACGAAGAGTTTTTGATATGAGAAGCTAAGGTAAAGTCCAAGGTGTTAATAACTACAGGATCAGGAACAATAGAAGAGTCAACATTGTCTTGGGAAGTGTCAACGTGATCACAACGGGAGAGAGCATCGGCAGGGGCCATCTGAGTGCCAGGAAGGACTTTTCAGAGAATATCAAAGTCTTGGAGAAAAAAAGACCAATGAGCTTGGCACTGGGAGAGTTTATGTGGGTCTTTGAGGTAGGAAAGGTTTTTGTGGTCCGTGATAACAGTGATGGGATGAGTAGTACCGAGGATATAGTGACACCATTCTGAGAGGGCGAGGATAACGGCAAGAAGCTCGCGATCATAAATGTCGTAGTTACGTTCGGCAAGCGCGAATGTGCAGGAGAAATAGGTGCAGGGGTGAAGGTCTCCATTGGTATCGGCTTGGAGAAGAACGGCACCAGCAGCGAGAAGGGAGGCATCAGTCATAATAGAGAAAGGGGGAGAGACATCGGGGATAGCAAGTACAGGAGAGGTGGAAAAGGTAGCTTTGAGGGATTCAAAGGCACGTTGTTGGAGAGGGGTCCAAAGCCAGGGCTGATCTTTCCGAGTGAGCAAGGTCAAGGAAGCGACTGTGTTAGAGAAATTTGGAATAAACTTCTGGTAGAAGTTAGCAAATCCAAGGAAGGAACAGATGTCCTTGACGGAAGTAGGAGGTTGCCAGTCACGGATGGCAGTGGTCTTGATGGGATCCATCCGGACTTGTCCTTGGCCAATGATCATACCGAGGAATTCAATGCGAGGGGTATCGAAGGTGCATTTTGATATTTTGAGGGAAAGGTTGTGCTCACGAAAACGAAGGAGAACACGTCGAGTGCGTTTGTGGTGAAGAGCGAGATCACCATCAGTGTGAATTCCGAGGTCATCCATGTAGACTTCGAGCCAGCCTTCTGCAATCATGTCAGCGAAGACATGGTTCATAAAAGCCTGGAAGGTGGGAGGGGCGTTGCAAAAACCAAAGAATATAATGGTGGGTTTGAAGAGTCCATAAGGAGTGACAAATGCAGCCTTCCACTGGTCAGCTTCCTGAATTCAAACGTTGTTGTATCCCCATCAAATGTCGAACTTCGTAAACCAGGTGGAGTTTTTCATCCGATCGATGAGTGGAGGGATGAGGGGAAGTAGGTAAGCATTATGGATGGTATGGGAGTTTAGGTAATGGTAATTTTGACAGGGGCGAAGAGAGCCATCTTTCTTAGGGACGAAGAAGAAGGGTGCGGCTTGAGGGGATTTCGATGGGATGATACGTCCAGTCTTGAGGTGTTCGTCAATAAAGGCACGACACGCATCTTGTTCCTTTGGATTAAGAGGGTAAACCTTGGTGATTTTTGGGACGAATGAAGGTTTGAGTTCTATGGTGTGATCAAAGGAGCGATGTGGAGGGAGTTGATCATACGTCTTTTCGGAAAAGACATCTTCAAAGTCCTTGCACCAAGGAGGGAGCAAGGTTTCAAGTGGTTTGTTTTCTTGAGCGAGTTTGATAGACAGCGTGATCTTGTTGATTTTTTTGCTTTTGGGGCCGAGGGGGAGGTACTCACTGGGAGATGCATCAACTCCATCAAGATATCATTCCGTGAACAAAGAAGAGATTTCTTGATCAACATCAAGCTCCAGGAGGTGAAGAAGATAACGTTGAGGGGGTTCCTCTACAGGAGAAGAGTTAAAAGGAACTTGAGGGAACGAGAGGGTATGAGATTTCCAATCGATCTTAGGGTTTCGGAATTTCAACCAGGGCATGCCTAAGATGATCTGTTTATGTTTCAAGGAAATGACCATTAGTTCAAGATGTTCGGGTTGTTTAGCGATGTGAACTATGGGTTTGGCTTTCTAGAGAATGGTGCCTTTCTTGTTCAGGGTTCTGTCAACATTATATGCCTCAACAGGCTGAGGAAGTCGCTGCATGAGAAAGTTCATATGGGAAAGAAGTCCTAGGTCCATGAAATTTCCGGTGGCACCGGAATCAATGAGAGCAGTGGTTATGACGGTTTGGTTGCCAACTTGTAGTTTTACGGGGAAATGAAGAATTCGTTCATTTCATTGTAAAACAGATAGTCAGTGTAGGGTGTGTCAAACCCCAAAAGAATGCTAGGGAAAAACTAGTAAAGACACGGGGTGGTGCGAGTTAAGACTCGTCCCAAGGGGCCTGAGGTAGGTTAGTAGTGAGAAGGGTGAGAGAAGACTTTCCCACGGGCGAGAAAACAAATCCGGATGAACCCGGTCGAAATACAAAGATCCGGATAGACGAAGTTGATTTCCGGTCAAGGACGAGGACCGGATACGAGCGGAAAAGGTGACGAGGTTTTGGATGAGGTTGGGGAAAGAACTTAGAAGCGTCAAATCGGACCGGAAAGAAGGTTCCCCATTCCCGCAAAGGGTACAGATTTTATAGTCCGGGCAACACCCAAGACTTAGTACATATAAGGTAACTATGAAAAACGCGATCAAAGGCTGTGAAGAAAATAATCTTCACTGTCACGGGTAACAATGTCGCGTAGAAAGAGACAAGAAACCATGCGGAAAGGTACGAATCGCCCTGTAGTCGCGTACGGCGACCCTTCAATGGAACGAAGTAAAAATGGTCTGGAACGATCCGGACGGAAGTAAGTCCCGCCGGTGATCGGGTGTACAAATAAAGAAACGGGATAAAGTAAGAATGACGTACGAAACGAAACGAGCTAGTTATATCATGTTAGTCATCGACCGGCCGTGCCCGGGTTGGGACGGACGATCGGAAAGAACGGAACGGAAAGTGGAAACGTACTAATAAAGGTCGGGTCCACTCGGATGGACACGGGGTAGGACGGGAACGTTGTTGGACACGTTGGACAACCTAGAGGGTGCTGGAAAAGGGGAAAAACTCTGTATACGGACGTAGAGAGCCTCCAGCTCCTACATCCCCGGGGTACTTTGATTCTGACTGTCCCCAGTCAGTCACGTGACCTTGTTGACTGCTGAGTTTGAAAACTGTGGACAATAGCGCAAGTTCGCATAAAACGCGGCCGTTCACCAACCCGTTTGCCCCTCATATTCCATCCCCACTTCCGTCTCTCACATTCTTCCATGTCCCTCACACCCTTCGAAGACATCATCGCGCTCGGCAAGGCTCCTTCGGCCGACCCTGCCAAGGCGGACGCCACCAAGGAAGTCGCGGAACTGAAGATTCAGTTGGACGGCATGTCGCGGTCGGTCCCCGATGATCAAGACGACTTAGCGGAAGATCAGGAAATATGGTGTGCGAGATGGCAGAAGCTCTTGGTAAGTCCCCTTTCCGGTCATGGTATCCGGGTTCTAATGACGGGTGCAGAGTCAAGTCCACGTGTCGTTCCAATGTGCACAGGAATACGGCGTGGACACTGCCCTCGAGGCAGAACTCCTCTCCCGCATGCAAGAGGCGAACGCGCTCTCGCGTCGGTGGCTGGGCGCAGCGGCGCTCCGGAAATGGCAAGAAGAGGAACGAGCAGAAACGGCGCGGCGAGCTGCAAAGGCGGCGCTCACTCGGGCGGCAAAGGCGGCGGGCTCTGGCGATCAGGAGTCAGCTCCTGTGGCAGAGCCGGTGGTTGAATCAGCAGCACCCGACCCGGTTCTGGAGTCGGCCGACGAGCCGCCCACGACCGAGTCGCCCAGCGAGGAGCAAGAGTCGGCGTCGAGCGCGGGACAAAAGCGAAAGGTGAGTGGTCTCCTCGTATAGATATCCAGAAGCTGACCCCACATAGCGTATTTCCAACCGGGTGGTGGTGGACGAAGAAGAGGACGAAGAAGAAGACGAAGAAGAAGACATCGTCGAGGTCGCGGCTCCGAAGCCGTCGAACGCGTGAACCGGCCCGAAGACGGTTACCCACATCCCTCCGTGCGACCCGTGCCAGCGAGGTGGCAGGACATGCACCGGAGTCCCAGGTCACACCTGTGACTCGTGTATCCGGCTTAAGACGAAGTGTGGGAAGTCGAAGGGAAAGGCGGGAAGGGCGAAGAAAGACACGGCGCCAGTTCCGGCTCTCAAGGCAAAGGGGAAGGAGAAGGGGCAGCAGAGGCCGGGTAAGAGTTCGGTTTTCAAAGCCGTGAGTATCTTCTAATCATTTCTTCAGTCCGTAATAACGCCCGGGTGGTGATTCCCGCACGTAAGGCACCGGTCGCCTCCTCCTCCCGAGTAGAGGCCACCGTCCCCGACTTCTTCGGGTTCTCCCCGTCGCCCGAGCCCGACTCCAACCACGAGGATGACGACGCGATGCCCCGCAAGAGGGCGAAGACTTCGGATCCGGCGCGGGACACTGCCGTCGAGACGATGAAGTTGGCCTTGCTGACCATGGGGACGAAGATGCACGGCATGCTCGGGTTCCTAACCGAGCTGCAAGCCCGCACCAAGGTAGCCGAGACCTATATCGGCTCGCAGCAGTTGGAGATAGAGGAGATGGAGGCGCTCTTGGAGGAGCTTTAACCGTGCCGGTCGTCGTCCTGTATATAGTGTAATCTGCAGTATACTTGTATTTCTTCTGAATCCCAATCGCATCCGTGTCCGAGTCCGAGTCCGAGTCCGTGTCCGTGTCCGTGTCCGAGTGTGACCCCTAAGTAAAAGTGAAAGATAATATAAGGTGATAGCGACAGGAAAAGAAATAGAAATAAGGGTGGAAACAACACTGGGTTGCGAGATCGTACTCAGCTTGTCTTCTTCGTTCGTCTATCGCATCTATTCTTGCACGGATACCCAAAGTCTATACCGGATCGCACCGGGATGTTAGAAAGAAAAGTCAGGTAACAATATGTGCGCGTCTCATTGCGCGTTAGAATACGAATGTCTATGTGGTAAGTTCATCGAGACATTGACGGAGAAAGGGAAACGGATATGTTTTTGTCTTTTTGTCTTTTGTCTGTTTTTCTTTTTAGTTCGATGAGAAAAATGGAGATGAAGTACTTCTATTCGTCTATGCACGGGATAATGGGAGAGTGAGGGGTCACCGGACGAATACCGGGGTGAAACAGAGGGCTCTGGCCGAAACCCGGGATGAAACAGATATGAACGGATAAGGTGAAATGGGATCGTCCGGGCTTTTGTCGCGCTAGTCATCTTGGACTGCGTTGCCTGCATCTTCCTCGTACTCGACATCTTCCTCAGCATCATGGTCGTCTAGCTCCTTGTCATCCAATCCGGTTAGTTCCGTGACCGGGATGGCAATCTTTACCCTTGGAAAGTAAGGCAGCAACCGAAAGGCTGCATACCTGAGCCTTGAGATCGACCCGTCCAACTCCGCCAGCAGGTACGAACCCCCGGTAGTCCTTCGAAGAACCACCATCGGGCCCAGGTACCTTGGCTTCGTCTTCCGGTTCAACTCCTTCTCGACCCGAGTATTCCGGACCAAGACGAGACTCCCCGGCTGGAAGTCGTGGTCCCGGATCCGGTTCTTGAACTGTGCCTCGAAGTGTTTGATGGACGCGAACCGCGACAGGAGTACTCTTTCCCGTATGGTATCTATATCTTCTACCCGCTTTTGGAGTTGGCAGGCACGCCAAGAGATCAGGTCGGATCTGGAAGTACGGTCAGTGGTCGGAGCGGGAACGAGAAAGGTTGCCTCTGCTAGGTCAAATGGGAATAGGGGCTCGACGCCATGCACCATAAAGTACAGCGAAAGTCCGGTGGACTTCAGAATAGTTACCCGTTCTGCCCAGAAAACAGAGTGAGCTGCGGATGACCAGCGAGCCTCTCCCCCTGGGGAACTTTTGACGATGGCCTCCCGGACATCGAAGTGACGCCACTCAACCACGCCGTTCGCCTGGGAATTGTAGGGAGAGATCCGGATGTGCCGGATACCGTACCGGTTGGCGAGAATATCGAGAGCCTGTATAAATGCAGGGCCGTTGTCAGTAACGAGCTCGGCGACAGCTCCCCATCTGCAGAGAATGTCCTCGAAGATAAAAGATGTGAGCGCGGATGCGTTCTCGGATCGCAACATCCGCCACTCCGGATAAGCGGTAAGAGCGCACTGGGCTTGGACAATGAAATGGTAGCCACCGGATCGCGGCATCACCATAGTATCGATGTGCGCTTTGTGGAACAAACCTCCTACAACCGGCACGGTAGGCGGAATGTGCAGCTTCTTCGTCTGCCGGATCTGACACTCGTGGCAAGTTTTGGTGTACCACTTGACATTGTCGACCAACATGGGCCACCAAAAACGCAGCAGAAGGCGAGTGCGGACGGAGAACACACCCTTGTGACTGAGGTCATCATGGGCCTGTCGGATGAGTCCATACCGACGCCCGACCGGAACGACGAGCTGATGACATCCATGTGGTTCCCGACGGTATAAAGATCCGTTCAGGAGGAAGAAGCGGGTGGCGGCATTGACGAAGGAGGTGAACTCCGTATCTGTAAGGTCAGAAGGGCGAACGCGGGAATCGAGAAATTCGCGAATCCGGTCGACCCGGGCATCTTTAGCGACTGCCTTTGGCGAACGCGGTAGCTCCAGGTCGCCGTCATCGGGTTTGGGTGTGGAGAAAAAAACGGAAACATAGCGGGTAGGTGGGGCGCGGTCGGAGTACCTAGAGACGTTAGCGGATCCTCCGGGCAGAGACAGTCGGTCGTTGAGTAAAGAAATAGAAAACGAATAAGCGCTGTCGAGCCAATCCTCGAAATCATCTGTCTCGGGGGAGTCATTCTCGGATGGCGGTCGACGTGAGAGTCCATCTGCTCCAGTGTGATGGGTAGCAGGGATGTGCATGAGACGGAAATTGAACAACAGGATACCCGCGATCCAGCGATTGATCGTTGCGTTTGGCTGGAGGTCGGGATTATTGATCATCCCCTTCACATACTTGGCATCCATTTCCACTGTCAAATTAGCAACGCCGAAGATAAAGATCCAGACGGCCCGGAGAGCCCGGAACAACCCGTAGAGCTCGAGCTTGGCCTGGGAGTACCGGCTCTCGACATCGGTCAGGGTTAATGATCCGAAGCGATTCGGATATCGTTTCCTGTCATCTCCTTCCTGTGACAAAATATACCCGACTGCGATCAGGGAGGTATCGACAGCCAGGATCACTTCCTGTCCGGATTCGTAGTCCAAACGTCGCAGCGCAGGGGAGAGGCAGATCGCATCCTTTAGACGCTGCATTGTGACTCTGTGTGGCTCCTCCCAAGCAAACGGAACGCCTTTCCGGGTCAAATTGACCAACGGCTGAGCAATGGATGCAAAGTCCTTGATGAAAATCCGTAAAACTCCACACACACCTAAGAATCCGCGAACTTGAGTGATGTTCTGGCAATCCAGCCAGTCACGGATTTTCTCCACCTTCTTGTCGTGGGGGATACGGCCGTTAAAGGTACACTTGTGGCCGACGATAGTGGCATCCGGTGCGGTGAGAATGAACTTCTTGGCGGACACGGTGACGTTAACAAGTTTCAACCTCTGTAGTATCCGGTAGACGTTCTGTAGGTGCTCCCATATGAAGCGGCGAATCCCCGGGTTTTCCGGGATGGTCTCGTAAGTACCATCCGGATCCTGGTAGCGACTCACGACCCCTTTGACCGGGAGGTTGTCGATGAACGGGTAGGTATATTGAGGAATCTTGTCTTGGAGGATGAACGAGATGTCGGCCTGGTAGATCTGCACGGCATTTGTGTATCCCATCGGGACGGTGGTGAGACGGTGGGGACCCATGGGGCTGCTGAAGGTCGTCAAATCCCGGGAGTCTTGGTGGAGAGGTCGCTGGTCGTATCCGGCGAAAAGGTCCATCATTCCGTATACCGCGTATCCGGCAAACGATTCTGCGAAGTGCTCGACAAAAGGAGGAGTAGAGGAGTCGCGGATGGTGACGGCATTGAGTGGCTGGAGGTCGTGGACGAGGCGGAGGGATTTACCGTCCCCTTTGAGGACGCAGAACCATCGGGAATGGTACGCGGATGTGGACGGTTCATAGACCCCGGATGCGATCCGGTCCTTGATGATCTTTACCGTCTCCGTCCACATAGCGGGGGGAACGGGAATGTTGCGTAGTACCCAGGGAGTATGGGGCACCGTTGGAATCTTTACAGGCGGGAAGTATCTCGGGTCCATTCTACCTCGCTCGAGCGGCGTCCAGGCAAAGGCCATCTCCTGCTCGCGCACAATCCAGCGCACGAGCTTGAGTTCTTCCGGCCAAAGCCAATTCGCGGGATCTAGATCGAGGGCATCAGCTCTTTCCTGCGTAAAACGGTGACCTGCACCAAACTGTTTGGATGCGGATACATAGTTATTGTATATGTGATGCTAGACATTTGACCCGAGATTTGAGTTTTTACTATATTCCCACGGTCCAAATGCTTAGCTAATTGAGGGACATATAGACCATAGTGTCTAGTATGTATCCCTATTTTTCCTTATTTGTTCATTCACAGGTTGTGGAGAAACAAAATGTTTTCTCCCAACATACTTTTATTACTACCTACAACTACTTAGCAAACCATTTTCTTAATATCTCTTTTATCCTTGAGTACTTAGCCAAGTGTCAGAGGAGCAATTGGAGCATGTGACCTCAGTTGCGAATCACCTGACTCAGATCATGTGACCTTGCACAGCATGAGTCATAATGAGTCAATATGAGTCAAAGTGAGTCAAATGAGGACTAGCCAAAGCACTGCCCCTAGACTAGCAAAATGATCATGTGACCTGCACAGCATGAGTCATAATGAGTCGGCATGAGTCATAGTGAGTCAGCATGAGTCATTGCCAAGCCAAAGGCTATTTTTAGCTCATTGCAAGTCATTTTCTGACAGGTTGAGTCAAAGTGAGTCAATATGAGTCAGTATGAGTCATATTTTGGCACAGCCACCTCGGAACCGAAGGTAGCACAGCCACATGTAAACTACTATATAAGGAGCGCGATTCAGCCCCATTTGGCAGGTTCCCTCTTTTAGGAAAAAGGTTCCTACTTGAGTAAATCTCAACCAACAAGTGCTCACAAGAGTACCCCTCTACAAACAAACAGAGAGGCTGTGTAGAGAAGTTTCCCACGCTATAAATAGAACTACTTAGACCCAAGTTAGGAGTATACTGCATCCCTTAGGATAGGGACAGTTAGGACACCTTTAGGGAGAAAACCCCAGAGCGGGCAACTAAAGGGAATAGATCCCCAGCTAGTAGGGAGACCTAATAGTTCATTAGTACCCTGGGAAAGGGTCGAGTCGAGCACATTTAAGCTGATTGCCAACTCCTTAGTGCATAATAGATTCAGTTTAGGAAAAGCTGTTCTGTGTGACTAAGTGACGTGTGTGAATCAGCAAGCGAAAGTGAAGCGTATTTACTGCTACCTACCCAATTGAGCATTCCTAATCGACTGGAGCTAATTGGCATCTTAGGGAAGTAACCCTAGTCACTACCGAGTACCCTTTTAGCAACCCGAGAAGTTGTCTAGACCATTTTCCCAACCATCCAGTGTACAATTCGTACACCACCCCAACTGAAAGCCAAACCCTCAATAGTTTGCTGAACCCCCAATCACCCTCAACCTCATTGATGATTGACGAACAAACCACGTACCTGATAGTCAACCCCTTTCTACGAGATTGATACTTATTTCTAGTACCAACTCGACCAGGGAAGAGTACTCTCTTCACCTTGCTAAAGGTTTACTACCCATGGAGATAAGATTGGTTGTCTGATAAGCGTTTCTTAGCGTTTCTACTGATCTTATCTAGAAGAAGACAACGGGGTGGGGCAAGAAGTCAGGATAAGACCGGCGAGGAAGGACAACTTCGCAGTACTCGAGAAATGCGTAGATGTCGAGGAAATACCGTTGGGCCTGTGCGACGCAGACGACGATGTCGCGGTAAGGGAGAGGATAGGAATCAAGGAGTGTGCACGTATGTTCAAGGCTCTGAAGGACCTTGCTAGCGATGTCGGTCTTATCGCCTCGTGGCTTCTTCCATATGTCGTACCGCAACTTGACGATTTCATATAACTTGAGAATAGCGGTTGTCTTGTCAGCCTCGAGCTTCCCAATGGCGAAGGGGGAGGTGTGAATGACATGGAAGTCAGCTTCCACGGGCGTGTACCAAGTAGAGGCAATCGCATCCGGTTGTTCGTGGTGCTCCTTGCAGGGAACGCACACAGCGTACTCGTACTGGTGGGCCCATTCTTGAGGCCACTGAAAATAGTCCGCGACACCGAAATGTCCATTGGCTCTGGTGCGAAGGGCCTCATTCCCATTATGGGGTTCGGGGACGAAGGTCATGTTGGGAGTCGTAATCGCCATGTCGCCGCTGGTGTTACACGCGATTGCCTTGGTGTCCAGGGCTTTCAGCGAGGCTGTCGACAACAGTTGAGTTGGGAGGTCTTCACAGCGAAGATGATGAAGTAGCTTACCATCATTTCGGCGCGTTTGCACTTTGAACCGAGATCAAGCAGATACCATGGCTAGATGAGTACAGTGTGATCAGAGGAGTGAGAGGTGACCAAGCATCAAGGACGCACCTAGAGATATATGGGAGGCTCAGAACCAATCCGGGGGTAGGGGAGGTTATGGGAGAGCAAGTGGGCACAGGGACGGGGGTAAAATCGTGATAGAGGTAACGCTCCGGGAGTCTTCAACCCCACTGTCGCGTGAATCGTGTTGGCGATGGGGCGACTCGATGGACGCAAAGTCCAAGAGCGTCCCCAGCTGGGACGATGCAAAGTCAGTCCTCTGAGGGGAAAGTCGAGCGGCGCAAAGCCAACTCCAAGGTGTGGGGATGAGGGGGGCGTCTCGGCCTGGGGCGCGATGGAGGAGCTGAGTTGAGTTGAGCAGTCACGCGTCACGCGTCATGAATGCAGGACATGTGGCACTTGACTCGTGACTCGAGTGTGTCAACAGGAACCAATACAAGACACGTACTTATGTAACGTTGTATCCGAGTCGCCAAACGCACCACATATGTTGTCATGATTTCGCTACCAGTAGAGCGGAGTTGTTCGGTAATAAACGTAAGTGTGATATCACTGCCGACTCACCGAGCAGCGGCGAGGTTCGCATTCAACTTGAGGTTTGTCTCCTGCTCCTGACCCTGTCGGATCACAAACCCAAGGGGGCGTCGAAAGGTGCAGGAATGGGGCTAGCATAAGTTATGTACTTGAAATCATAGGATCGGTCAAAAACTAATGAATCGATTCAGAATTCGTTGAAACTCGTCTCCCCATCCATGCCTCAGAGACGAAACCCCCCGTGGATGCTGCCAGGTGACCCCGGATGGAAGTCTGGCTCACCAACCCCTTCGGATGCCTCCTATGACGATTGGGGTCAACCTGGGTGGGGAGGTTTTGGTCAAGGTGCGCCTCTTGACGAGAATGGGTGGTACATTTACAGCCAAATGGGCATGCCCATCATTGCCACATCTTCTCCGAGCCCGAGTGTCGAAGTTGGCCCCAGGCCGATGAGGTAGGTTACACCCTTCAATCGTTTACCTTTGCTTAAGTTGAACATTGACGACAGAACTTGAACTCTCCTCGTCACCGAGATCATGCCGATGGTGCCATCCCTCCGAGTCCGAGCGCCGAAGTTGGTCCCCACATTGATGAGGTAGGTTACACTCTTCACTTCTTTACCTTTGCTTAAGTTGAACGTTGGCAACAGAACTCTCCTCGTGACCGAGATCATACCGATGGTGCCATCCCTTTGAGTCCGAGCGCTGGAGTTGGTCCCCAGGCCGATGAGGTAGGCCACACTCTTGTTTTCCTTTGCTTGAGTTGAACATCGACGATAGATCTCTTCTTGTCACGGTGATCACACCGATGATGCCATCGTCGTGATCAATCGAACGAGCTTGAAGAGAAGGCTCGATGATGTTTTCAATGATTCACCGCCCCAGGTACTAGTATTATACGCACGTTATTCACTTGTTTTGCTGAGTACATCACAGACCCAGGGCACTTCGGAAGCTCGTTGGACAATACTCCAACTCTTGCAAGAACCATGGGATCAGTTCCACTACCTCCCGTCCACAAGCGACGTCGCCTTCGAGCTCCATTCAACATTCATGGTGGCTTAAAGGGTTCTGATGTGGGGGGTTTGGAAAAGGCAATCCAAGAGATGCATCAAGTTGTAAGTACTTCGTTAGCGAAGCAAACGGAGATTTTGGAGATCCTGAAGGTGGTACAGAACACAACCCAATTGACTCAAATTGATCATGTACGACAGTGTCTGTAAAATGCTTGTATTGAAATGGAGAATATACAAATGAAGGGTATGTTGATTTAATACTA